>OX421970.1:134223160-134647540 GCA_949128135.1 Parasteatoda lunata
ACTTATCGACAATTTTCCTAAATTTAGAAGAATAAATAATATCCACTACATCTGAAGACCATATTTAATTTACAACCTTAAAAACTCATTGAAACCTTAACACGTCTTTATAGAAAGCAACTTTTAAGGAAGATTTTATTTTCGGATGAACAAAATGATGGGGACTTTCGAGACTCAAAGTTATTGATTTAAAAAATGCTGCATGATGATGCCTGGAATTTAGTAAAAACATCGACGCTTAGAAAATCTTGGAATAAAATTCTTAACAGAAAAAGAAACGAAACTAAAGTTTCTGAACCAGTAAATCTTAAGAATGAAAAGATGCCAGGTTATAGAGCAGAAGAAATAGAAGACTGGCATCGAGACACTGAAAACGACCCAGAGAATTTCAAATTTTAAATGATGATGAAATTTTGAATGAAAATCGGAACTCCACAGACGAAAGGGGAAGAAATGGGTGATCAAGTTCAAAATGTGGACCTTCTCATAGAGAAGCATGCAATTCATTAGATATTGCAATGAATTGGCTTGAACGTCAAAATGATGTTGATCCAGTTCAGTTGATTTATTTAAAAAGAATAAGGACTGCTCAAAAAAGAACATCTTCTTTGAAACAAAAATCTTTACTGGATTTCTTTTGTAATGGAAAATAAAGAATAATGTGGTAAAATCAGTAATTGACAAAAAAGATTATAAATCGCTGAAATATGGTTTTTAAAAAAATTCAAAATGAAAAAAAAAGTTAATAAAAAATTGAAAAGAATACTTTTAAACAAGCCAGAGCTATTTTAGATAGTACTGCCAGTCTAAGGCCTGGAAAAAGTGTGAAGGGAAGTTAGTGCATAAATAATAATAATTTAAACTAGATCTTAAACAACTTTGCAACTATCCGAACTTTTCATTATCCGAACCACGTTCGATCCCGAGTAGAGTGACCTGGAAAAGTCAGGGAAATTTGGAGGAAAATCAGAGAATTTCAAAGAAAAGCTGGAATTTTTCTCCTAATTTAAATTATTTTACCATCCGTTCTATCCACTTTTATTTAGACGTAAATTTATCGTAAAAAAGTTTAAATATCATCAACTCGGATATACTTTTCTTGCATTCTTTTCATTATTACCCTGCTAAACTAGAATGCCATTTCAAACTCTTTCATGTTGGGATATAATGCAAAAATCTTTGACCTCCTCTTTAGAGATTATGGAACTCTATGCAGTTTAGGAAATGTGATGGAATCTGTTTATAAAAAATAGAGTTTTTTTTAATCTTCTTTTAGTCTGTGGGTTGAATTCATTAATTGTTCGAGTTTGTTCCGATGCTTTAGGGGTATTTTTTTCTTTTAGCAAAATTATTTAAAATGTTTTAGCATTTTTAACTTTATAAAATTCTCCAAAAAATAATTGGTTAAAATTTAATTAGAGATTTTATATTGCACTCTTTTTTTCTGAAAGCTTTTGTACTCTCATCCAATGAATTATTTTTTATCAGCAAAGCCAACCAATCGCTAAAAGCAAAATTGTTACAATTATTGCATTGATGCTGATTTTCTGGATGCCATGATAGCTTTTATTTTGATATTTCCAAAACTGTTTCTCCTTTTACCCTAAAAAGCTGGCAAAAACCAAGGATAGTATGGAAAACATGTTAAATGATATATAAAGTTAAATATAAATATTTTTTTCTATTCTGTTTATTAGAAAGAAGGAAAAAAAATTTTTTGTTCTGCACTGTACAGGGACAGGTTTCAAGTTGGGCAACAGATGACCAAAATTTTAAATTTAATCAAACTAGGTATCATTTCCAAGGTAAAAAAACTTAAGATTTAGAAATAATGACTTTAACTTATAAGTATCAGTTTTCAATAAGTTATAGGCTGTCATATGAAGGGCTACATCATTTTAAATTTTCAACCGTGGTAAGGGAATCTGTAAGAAAGTACAGTATTTTTTAAAAACAATTCACACTAAAAACAGAAAGAATAATAATTAAAGTAAACTATAACAAAACAGCTTATCTTGCACAAATATGTAGAAAAGTTTCTCATTTTGATGCACAAAAAAAAAATTCTCAAGATACACTTTTAATGTTTTACATGCGACACCAAAATACATAATTAATTGTACTGTGGCACTAGGATTTAATATAATCAAAATATTTTTTTCTGTTTAAAGCAAAATTTTAATTTTGATAATAATAAATATTTTTATTGTAAATTAATAATTTTTACACACCACTCAGTCAGACACCACTGCTTTTCTTTTCATTACATTTCCATCTCTTATTTCACCTTTTCTTTATAAAATGAAGTAAAATATGAAGAGAAACAACATAAAGGTTAATTTACAATAATGTATTTCACCTCAGTAGCCTATTAAAATTTGTGCAACTATGCTGTACTTTAAGTTATTTATATTATAACATTCCAACAGGAAATAGAAGACAATTTAAATGTAAAGAAGCTAGTTAATTGAAAATAAACATTTAAAGGCTGTTCGCTCGATCGATCGGGAGAAAACCATGTTATTCTATGGACAGTTCAGTCCTGCATAAAATCGTCAATTTTCAAGACGTTCTTTTTATTGGAAACTAAAGAAAATAAAAATATCTTTAATAATATATCGGGAATTTAATTAAAAAAAATTTTTACTATTTTTAAATTAAAAAAACTCATTCCAACTTCCAGCAATTTTTATCCATAGTAGTTTTTCTCTCATCGAGTTTTTAATTAGAGAAAATTAAGGTTAAATTCTTATCTTTCATTTAAAAAAATATATATATTTTTAAATTGGACAGAGAAAGATTTTATAAAAGCATTACGAAATTTTAAATTCAAAACGATACAAATTGAGTCATTGTGCTGCCACCTACAATATAGGCGTCTATTTAGCTAATTATGCGAAGTGAAAAAAAGCAACCTTGTAGTCCCTTCGAAAAGAACTAGTCATTGATTGGTTTAAGGAATGGCGGTTCATTCGAAAGAAATTAACCAAAATTTAGCCTGGTAGAATAAGTTATTTTCCTTACTTGTAGAAGTTTCGTAATGCTTTACGAACATCCTTTTGGAAAACGTTTGAACTTTCCTTCGGTTCTTCAGGAATAAAAGATATGTTCAGGAATAAAAGATATGAATTAATATTTCAGGCATGCATTGAAATCTGGTATTTTACAACTACTTTACACTATACTTTTTCATTATTATTATTATTTAGTCATCAGTTAGTAACCCCACCCCGAGATTTGGTAGCGAACTCGCGTTAGTCTCATAATCAACCCTGAGTGAATGATTATGTATTTCTCTCAGTAAAATATAGAAATCTACAAATCAAAAAATTCGCAAAAGTTTTTAATAAATTAGTTTTGAGTTATCGGTAAAAAATTTTCACAAATTTAAAGATATTAATTTTGAAATTTTCTGTTTATACTCTCAATAAGTTCTAATGGAGTTTACAAAATATACATTTGCCCATACATTAAAAACAGGAATTTGCAAGAAAAATTATATGAAGCTTTATTTGGATTAAATTGATT
Source organism: Parasteatoda lunata (assembly GCA_949128135.1). Lineage (NCBI taxonomy): Eukaryota > Metazoa > Arthropoda > Arachnida > Araneae > Theridiidae > Parasteatoda > Parasteatoda lunata. Next base: position 134,226,689 of record OX421970.1, read on the forward strand.
CTGCGATTTTTACAGCTTCCAGGCTATTAGTAAAATAATTTTTTTTTTATTTCAACAAATAGTAAATATTATTTTCTCCTGAAAAGTAAAAATATGAACTGTTATCAATTTTTTATTACTCGCAATTTTTATAGTAAAAAGCAAACACGCTAAAAAAATTCAGTAAATAAATATTTCTTCGAATGGAAAATTGTGCTGATTATTTAACGGTATAATCCAATTTCAATGGAATGAGAAATTACATGATTTAATAATTTTAAATTAAACTTTTGAAACTAGATACATAAATTTCTCTTTAGAAAATAACACATGATTTACCCTGTTAAAGTTAATTAATAATTATGTTTGGTGCGAATAAAGTGAGGTAATTTAATGTATTAAGATTGCTAGATTGAAATCATTTGTATATAGTATACTTGTATTTGGATAAAGATGGTTAAATGAATGAAATGTCATAAAAAACAACTTAAGGCCGAAAATTGCAAAAGGGTATTACATTAACGGGAATGTGATCGTTAAGGAAAGTGGTAGTACAATGCTAATGTGGTATAACAATAACCCAATAGGTCCAAAGAGTCACAAAGTGTGAGGTTTGGATAAATTGGAATCACCAAAATTTAGAATAAGGGTCGAACTAAAATAAATTAAGGATTAAAGATAAATTAGACAAAGTCATGCTATATCCTGATACAGATATATCCATTAATTGAAAGATGATGTTTCCAATAAGAAAATCTAAAAAATTCAGATTCAAGTATGCCCATAACAATAATCAAAAGGTACTCACCACATTCATGAGGCAAAAGGTAATAACTATTAGCTATAAAGGTACAACTAAAAAAATCACACCACTCTTTCTCTTCAACTGAACATTTATTTTCGTAAAAAAACATTTTGTAAAACCACTTATTTTGTTATTTCGTATAACAAACAATATATTCAACACATTTTGTATCACAAGAAATATCTTTTTCTAAAAAAAGAAATGGGTGACCAGAGAATTGAAACGTCATGCATGAAATTAAAATAACGAAAACGAGGAATTTAACTATATAAACATAGAGAGAAAGCTTAAATTTAAGAGGGTTTTAAGTGCTAAAAAAATTAAATTTATAGAAATTTAATTTTATAGAAATTAATTAAAATTATAGGTTAGGAAGAGAATATAAAAGCATAAATTCCGACCGAAAGTCGGAAAGAAGAAGGTTCGAGAAAGAATGTTGTAATGATATGTGGTTTTTCTGAACTTCTTCATCTGTTCTAAGGCAACGATGACTTTGTAATAGTGTAGAAATTTCCACAGGTTGGCTGCCTTGATTGGAGTATCTAAGTCTTGAGAGCTGGGATTGGAGTAGTGAGTCTTTTAAGAGTTCTTGTATTTCCCTCACTAGTTTCAGGAATCTAGTAGCTGAGCTGGAGGCACTCCGGTGTTCGTTCTTTTTCGGTGCAAATTTTCTCCTAGGCCTGGATGGGCAGTCTGAAAAACAGGCTGTGTGGTCTTTCTTGCAATTAACACAAGTCGGAGGCTCGCTCAAGGGCTTTGTACACTGGTAGGAGTAATGCGCTCCTGCGCATTTCATGCACGCTGGCTGATCTGTGCAGTCTTTCTGGGTGTGGCCAAAACCTTGGCACCTGTAGCACTGGATAACGTAGCGGCCGCCACGAAATCTTTCCACCCGGACGGGTGTGTTCATCAGTCGGTTCAGCTTGAAGATTTCCCAGTGCTTGGGAACATCGCTCAGGAAGAGGGGGAGTAGCTTATATCCCTGGTCACGCCTCTTTCTCATCTGCTCGGTTCTGATTGGCCGAAGACCAATTTTTGAGAGTTCACTTTCGAAATTTTCTATCTCGATGTCTATGCTAAGGCCACGTACGAGGGCTTTGATTTTCCTGCCGGGGGTCTCATCTGTTGCCTGGGCTTCAGAAGTGGCTCCTGGCTCCATCTGTTCTGAGTCAGATTCCGCCGGTGTTGTGGCGATGATCTCTCTCTCGTGATGAGGTTGTTCACTTTCTATCTTGGGTTCGGAATTGGCTGGTGTCGCCAAGTTGACACCGTTCTTCCTCCGTTTTTTCTTTTCTTTTACAACAGTAGAGAGTTGTTGCGTAGCAGGCTCAGAGGTGGTATTTGAGTCTGGTTCATCTGTTGTTAGGCTTGAGTCAACCGGGGTTGTTGTCAGAGTATCCATATTTTCTAACACTGGGACTGGTTCCTCTGCAGTAGAAGTTGAGTCAGTCGGTGTTGTTGTCTGAATATCCATATTTTCCGTGTCTGGTTCAGGGGGTATGTTTGGGATCATCTTCTCTTCCATGGGAGGAGAGGACAATAATCTTTTCACAGCTTTGAGTTCCTCAAGGAAGTACAGGTTTTTATATCTGCCGATATATGTCTCCTTATAGACTTGTTTGTCTTTCATCTGTTGTTCGCGTTCAACTTTGTATTCATCGGCAACATTTTGTGTTATTCTGATACTACTATATAAATAATCTGGCTTGGTCAAAAATATCTTTGCAGCTTCTCGCATCTTTTCCCTAAGCTCATCATGGTCGACGCTCTTGGGTGAATCGCGGGCGGGTCGGAAGACCTTCCCGCCGCGGCCGAATCGTTGGGTTGCCATCGTTGCGCAGAGCTCGGTTATAGAACAGCCTTACTCCTCGGAGTCTGGAACGAGAATGAATGTAATAATAGTGATTTTAAAATTCGTTAACTTGGTGTTGGACCAGAAAAGTTACAGCCAATTAAACTTAAAGAGGAGGAGAGTTTGAAAATTAAAGGAAAGAGATTGGTCAGTTAGCCCCCCTAGAAAATAAATGAAAAAAGAAAGGCGTGGAAAAAAGAGGGGTTTACTTTCCCCACAGGAAGTTCGAAGACCACGTTGACCAAGGTCAACCAGAAAGGTTAAAAAAAATGAAAGCTAAATTGAAGAAAAAGGAATAAAGTTTTAAATATTAGAGGATTCTAAATAATTAACAGTTAATTGTCACTTTACATTAAATGTACATGTGACATACCCCTTCAATAAATAATATATTTTCTTATTTTTGACCTATAAATAAAACATAGTTACAAATAATATATTGTCTAATCTATCGAAGGAAATATTTAAAACATTTTATTTGATCCATTCTCTGAAATGAAGCTGAAGCTTTCTAGCTTTTGTCTGATTAAAATAATTATATATATATATATATATATATATATATATATATATATATTACAGAAATTATATTTATTGAAAACATATAAATAAAAGTGCAAAATATGTGTATTGAATTTAGATATTAAAAATTTAACACATTTATTTGACTTCTCTGGATAATTCTTTAAAATTTGGTCCATAATTGGTGACAGCACTTCTCAGTAATTCTCTGAGATGCTGGTTAGTTAATACTGATCGGTGTTTGAATTTCACGAATTTTAAAGTAGAATAAAATGATTCATATAAGTACGTTGTTCTGAATATTGAAATAATTCACCAAGCAGCCTTTTTTAATTCAGGATACTTCGATTCTGGTACAAATTTCCAAAATTCAGTAATCGCCGTCGACTTATATTTTTAATTGTTAATCTTCTTGCATCTCTAATAATTCTAATTCTCCAGATGCTTATTGGGTCATAATTATATTGGAAATGGAAAACTTACCTTGAATTATGTTAATTTCAAATGAATTCAGGAAAAAAAAATCAAGAGACGATTTAAAATATTTCAAGTCACGAAATCTATTTTGGAATTCCGTCACTATTCCTTCTAACTTTTTTTTATACTCGTAAAGTTTTTCTTGTTTAATATTGGAACAAATTTTTTTGATTCGAGGAAAATGACGAAATGTTTTATTTTTAATGTTCTTTTGAAAAAGTTGTAATTTAGTTTGAAAACTAAATATACACTGTGAGAGGTCACATATTATTTTACCCTTACCAATGGTAAATTCAGTTTTAGCAAATGCCCCTTGTCATCAGTTAGAAACATTAAGTCTTGTAACCACTCGTCATCGTCTAATTCTGAATAGGTTATTTCCTTTTCTTTTAGAAATGCAGTTATTGGATCAAACAAATCTACAAAAAAATTTTATACGTTGTAGCTAGATAACTATCTAACAATGCAAAAGAAATTAATGTCCTTTGCAAGTTCTTCGTTCTTTAAGGAAATTTTTAAATTGCCGATAATTTTTTGCATTGGTGCGAATGTAATTTACAATATGTAACACTGTTTTCATAACATCAGGATATTTTAGATATTTTGTAACGCGATGTTCTCGGTGAATTATGCAGTAAGTTGGTATGAATTGTGAAATTTGAGAATCGTCTCTTAAAATCCCAATAAGACCGATTTTTTTTTTACCCAGCATTGCCGGAGCTCCATCAGTTGCAATGCTTATAAGTAGACAGCGAATTATATGCACTAAAAAACGGACAAAATATGCATGCAAATATGCACTAAAAACTTGAATATATGCTCTTAAAACTAGAAATATGCATTTAAAATAGAAATTAAAAGTTCAACTTATTTAAATACTACTACTTACTTTTTCCAACAAACACAGCTAAAAGGAAGAAAATCAAAATATTTCTTACTTGAATCTACACATTCCTAAAGAAAAAGCCGAAAAAACTGAAGAATGATAAATGAGAGAAGAAAAATCATCGCATTTTCTGGAAAGATTTTATTAAACTGAAGAATTTTTTTTTGCAATACACAAATAAGTTTTTTTCCAAATTTTCAAGGGAGAATTGATGTCGTCGGTCATCAAAGATCATTTTGAAAGCAGAAAATGACCTCTCCACGTCAACCGATGTTATTGGACAAAACTGGTACAATTTCGTACTCATTGGTGTTACTTTCTCTGGAAGTTCAGTTCCGTTTCCATTAAGAAAATCATTTATCTTCTTCACTGCTGCAAAACCCGAATTTTCGTTTTGAACGAAACACCATTTTTCTTTTACTTTCTTCCCAACTGAGTCTGGAAGAGCATTGATGCACTGTTGATTTTTTTCAATTTCGGATATGGCCTTAGTCAGAGGAAGACCTCGTGTTTCGAGCTTTGTTATTGCTCCACTTAAGAAAGAAAAGTGAGTGTCAATTATGGCCAAGTCCTTCTGCAAAGAGATATCCTGTAGTAATTCTTTTGTGACATAAACTGAAGAAGCACAGGAACTGTCAATTACATCTACAACTGACTTTATTGCATCAAAATTATTAGCGTAAAAACGTGCAGCTTCAATCCATGTACCCCAACTAGTTATCACAGGCTGTGGAGGTAAGGGCAAATCAGGATAAATTTCTTTATACAATTTTATGCGCACAGGTGCCTTGAGAAAAACTTTCTTGATACTAGAAATTAAATCATTCACAGAGGATAATACTTCTCGAACAGTCTCAGCCAGTCTGTGAACAGCATGAGCCAAACATGTAATATGAAGCATTCTGGGATAAAAAATTTCCAGTGCTGCTGCAGATTTGACCATATACGGAGCGGCATCACTGACAAAAATCAAAACATCTTCAGAACCATCTCTATCAGGCCATAATAATTTGATAGAATCATTGACAAACCTTGCTATGGTTGAATGATTGACTTTTTCAAGGGCTTTGCTTGCTAGAAGATGTGGTCGAGTAGGAATATTATCCATTTTTCCACAAATAAAATGAGCAAATAGCGACCGCACTTATCTGTCGTCTCATCGACTTCAATCCATATAGGGCCATCTCCAATATCTCGTCGAATATCATCCAGTACTTCGTTATATATCGGTTAAAGGTAGTTCTTTCTTAAAGTCGATTCATCGGGAATGATCTGATTGGTACAATATTTTTTTTAGAAACTGTCTTAAGTTTAGATTATTTAACTTTTTTAAAGGAATATTGCTGCTTACTAAGGCTTTGCATAAATCACCTGAAAAATCACTTTCCTTTTTAGCTGCTTGAACAGGAATAGTTAATAAACTTTGAACAAATCCTTTTGTATTCTACTTTTTCTTCGCGGAGTGAGCATTAGTCTTTATATGTTGATCGATTTGGTACTTTTTTTCACAGGAAATGTGTTTTTGACAAATCACACAAAATACTATTTCCCCATCGGTCGTAAAGTCCTTCCCATAGTCCGAAATCCATGTCTTCATTAAATTTGATTAAGTCGACTTAATTTTTGGCATATTATAAAATTCAGCAGTCAAAAATCACGTTCGAAGCTTCACTAACTACGTATTCAACTGATGGATGTCGAAACTATCTATCTATCGGATGGACTATCGAAATATGTTAGAATAGCAGCTCTCTCCGAAAATGTATTCACTCCACCTTTTAACTAATCAATCACAGGAAAGGGAGGTAATTTTCTACCTACCACAGAAGCCTTATTTTTCTCACACAGATTGACAATTATTTATTCCAGGAAAAGACATCCCTTCATAGAATATCTGACTATCCCTTTCTGAGGTTTCTATGACGAATGTCTGTTTGGGTGGGCCCTTTGTACCCCCCTTCCCGACACACACCTCATTTCTACATCTTTTTCACGTGATTGCAATCACCCCCAGCAACATCAATCCAGCTGACCCTTTCAAGTGATAAAGAACGACAAAACAAAATTTAAAGCGTTCCTTATGCTAACATAAAAAGAATAGTGATATGGTTTTAGGAGGGAAAAGCCATAAAATGCTGAAATATGCATTTATAAGAGCAAATATACCTTTTTATGCATTTATATGCACAAATGGCAAAAAGTGCTAAATTGCATATTATCCGCTGTCTATACTTATAAGTATATTAAGAAGCATATGAAAAAAGTTCATTATGGAATTTAACGCATTTTTAATATCCACACTGCGGGTTGACTCTTGAAGTGCTACTAAATCTAATAGTTCTTTTTAACAACGAAGTCAGGTGAAACAAAATGTATGAACACTATCAATTGCGAAAGATTTGTGATATCTGTCATTTCGTCAAGGAACGATAAAAAAAATTTTAAAATATAAGAGCACAAAATGGGAACTCGGGTACATTTATCGAGAGCCACAAGTAATCCTTCAAAGAGACGCATGTGGCTCGCGAGCCACAGGATGGCCATCCCGGATATATATATATATATATATATATATATATATATATATATATATATATATATATATATATATATATATATTCATTCATTCATTCATTCATTCCTTAAAATTAGACAAATATCCTACTTTACATAATACGCGTATTTTTATATAATAAATTTTCGAATTTCTTTAATAGGGAATGTTACTTTACATGCAGGTCATGTAATAAAAAAAATTTATGAAATTAAAGATAATACTCATTTCCTTCTATTGAAATATCATTTGTTTCAAGATTAAATTTATAAATTTACTTGTAATCCAGACATTCAATACAAGCCAGTTCATTCCCCACTTTAGCATTTTATTTTACAGATGCTTACAACTAAATAAGTTTCGAAATATTTAATATCGAGAAATTAAAAAAGCAGCAAAAAGGGAGCCGATTAGTATTTGCGTATCAAAAAAAAAAAAAACAGAGTTACAAAATTTTGAGTATCTTTAGAATTTTCTATTTGGTTTGTTTAATTTTAAGTTCATAAAAAATATTGAAATCATATATAAATTAACAAATCACAGCCTTGAAAAAAAAAATTAAAGAACATTTAAGAAGAACTCAAAATGTTTCAAATGCAATTTTAGAATTTTTAACAAAATTAAAATAATTGTCTTTGAAAGGATAATGTGCAGGGTGAAATAATATTACTTTTCAAACTTTGTTGCACAGTTTACGTAGAGACAAAATAATGTTGCCTTTTTTATTAAATAACGTTTTAAAATGCTTCTTAAAATTTTTTAATAAAACTCATTTATGAACCTTTAATTCAGGGCTGCATGCATGAAATTGTTACCGGAGCAAAGCATGAAATGAAATACCGGCATTCCATGACATTGCATGGAATGCCGAATGTTTTTTTTTTTTTTTGGCAAAGTACGAAATATGAGAATTATTACATACTTTTCCTAGATATGCAATAGCTACGCATTCTATAGAATGACAAATGATATTTAGGTAAAGTAAGAAAAAAAGGTCCTGAAAAGGCTACTCTTTAAATTAAGTGCATTCCCCAACAATTTAAATGTTATTCGTAAGGAGAGTACCATTAAATAAATGCATTCAAAATACGTAGGAAAAATGAAAGTTGGATAAAACGTACGCTTTGAAGAATTCATGAAGGGAAACAAAATTTTCTTATACAAATGAAGAAATTAATGTACTTGCTGTGCTTCAATGACATTTGAATTACATTTCATTACTTTCGAAACGAATCGGAGACATATTTTATACTTTACAGGTTTTTCATTCGGTAGAATGCTTAAGAAATGTGTGAAATATGAATTCTTTCAGGCATTGCCTGCAAATTTAAGGCGTTCCAATTCACTGGATAACAACGCCTAGGCATTCTATAGAATGTTGGCTTTGAAACTTTGCCGGTAACATACATATCAAAATGGAAGAGCCGTGGTGCATCAGGGGATAGAGTGCTCCCCTCCAAACGATTTCGTATCCCAGCTGATACGAAATCCGCTCGCACCGAGTGACAAAAAATATCCTCAGTGTTAGACGGATCCGTCTGACTAACCGTGGTAGGTTTTCGTGATTTTCATGACTAGCTAACGCAAAGGCGTGTTAGTTCTTTCAAAACGTCGTCTACGAAGGTAAATTTTCTCCCAATACTTGATCGAAGAGTTGCCTTGTCTTCCGGATTGTGTTCAAAACTAGAAGGCTACGGAGTTTAACATTGGTAGTCATAAACTCGAAATTGGGTCGGTTTTTCAACGACTAGAATTTTGGATAAAACAAAATGCCGGTAACATACATAACCTGAAAATAATGTTTAAAACGAAATGTTGGATAATATATATAATTGCTTATAAATTAATAATTGCTTATAAATTAGCAACTGCGCATAATTTATAATTATGCGCAGTTGCCATTAAAAAAAAAATAATAAATAAAAAAAAAGAAAGAAGAAGGGGGGGGGGGGAAAGCAAGATGGAAATATTGAAAAACGGTAAGAAAATCATTTCAAAGCTATCATCCATTAATATCAATATATTTTTAAACAGTTATAATAAACATATGGGACAGTTTGTTTATCCGAAAGAAAGAAATTTTGACGAATATTTTATAATTACGAGCAGTAAGATCTTATTTTAGTCCTTACGATCTTAAATTTTTTCACCGCAGTTGCCAGTTTTTTTTTTTTTTTTTTAAATAATTAATAAAATAAAATAAATCATTATTGATAAGAATTTCAGAAATAAATAATTTATACTAATGCAATTTTCAGCTGTATAGAATCATTATTTTTTCGCCAAGTATTTGTACCTCGCCTCCGTCTCACGTTTACTTTATATTTTCGAAACAGCGTAAACACTAAGAAACAGAAAAGAAAAAAGAGAGAGAAAGTTATCATAAATAGTGAATAAAAAACGTCTTATATGGATAAAACCGGTTTTCTCTGGCTATTCAAATGTGTACTAGCAGGTAGGGGAGATCTTTCAAAGCAAAGCCTACTGAAATGAGACGAAATATTTTGATATTTTTAAAATGAGTTCTTACTATAAAGATTTTAAATTTGAAGAAATGCAAAAAATATTTATATATGCCATTTACTACGTGAGATGATTTGTTTTCACACACGAATTGTTAAAAAGACTAATATTGAGTTAATCATGATAAAATAAATTAGTTTATAAATAAGTATTTTAATCAGAAATTATACAGGACATTTTTTATAAAATTAATACGTTAGACTAATTTTTATTAGTTATAACCCGGATTTTGATGACATTTGCATTTTTGGAAATTTTTTTGTCCTTTAGAGCATTTTTTTAGATTTATAGGGCATTTTTCTTTCAATTTTGGGGCATATTTTGCATTTTAAAGCATTTTTTAAATTTTTTCCAATTTTTATTATTTTTTATCATTTTTCATTATTACACTGGCTTCCAAACAATGAAGAAAATCTCTAGGATATTAACAGGTGAAGCAACATCTTTTCAAATTGAAGAAGAATTGTCAGTAAGTGAGACCGTCTTTTTTAAGTACGCACCAATAACATCAGTAGACGTTGAAAGAAGCTTCTTCATGTATAAAAATTAAATTTCAGACAAGAAACGCTCGTTTACATTTCAAAATATTAAAAAAAAAATTAATAATCCAATGTAATTCTGATGTTTAGTAATATTATGAGATGGAAGTTATTATATTCATTAAAGTTTCTATACAAAATGAAAATGTTTTGGAGTCAATATATTTTCCTTTTTTTTTGTTATTTTAGGATATAAAACATATTTTTCAAACTTTAATGAACGTAGAACAAGTATTGCATTGCTTTATACTTTTTGAAATGACTCATAATAATTTTAAAGAGTAAAAAATTGTTTTAGTTCAATATTTTTACTTTATGTAAGTCATGTCATAAGGCGTTTTTAGCGCATTTTTTGCAATTTTTTAAGGGCATTAATTGAGATTTTTTAGGTCATCAAAATCCGGGCTCTAGTTATAACTTTTAAACTCTCCTATCATTTCGAAGCTGATTAATCTATAGCAATAAATCAGAATTCAATGCAACTCCTGGATCCAGCATTGGAACAAACTAGCCTTTGTAGCTTCATTGAACTTATAACCCGCATATTCACATTACATGGCGAAGAAAACCATGAAAATCTCCCACGGTTCGCTTAACGGAAAGGGAATCCTGAGCCGTCGACCACTGAGAATATTTTATATTAGTGCTGTGGTTGGTACGAGCTGGGAGCAGAATTCGTATCCACCACTCACCTCTGGGTTCGAACCTGGGCCTCCAAATTAGAGAATCTTATCCCCTGAGCTCTCTTTATAATCATTTTATTTAATTGTATAACCGGTGTTGAGTAGCCGACCTAGTACTGCAACTATCATTGTTCAATTTAATAGCCTTGTAATTTTGAGCCCAAAACAGAAGATAAGAGAACTCCTGGATCAAGCATTGGGAGAAACCGTGAAAGGTGTTTTGATGGTACTAACTCACGCTTGTGGTACATATAGAGAAAAACAACGAAAACTTCCCACAGTTAGCTCAGCTGTAAGGGGACTCTAACCTAGGGTTCTTCCACCACTGGATATATTTTAAAACAGTACTGTGGTTGGGGCGTCTCCAGGTTCAAAATTCATATCGACCAGCCATCGCCTTTTTAAATATCATTTAGAATCATCATGTTGTGAGGTATTTACCCAGATCCCCTGTTTTAATTATATTATTCAAAAACTTTATAAACTAAATTTGATAAAATAACTTTAGGTGATTTTTTTTTAATAGAGAAAAGTTAAACATAATAATTAATATTTTTTACTCATCAAGACAGATTAAATTAAACAACATTTGAAAATTAGCTTCTTTACAGAATCTATTTCGGTATGTATTTGGGAGTTCATCCTTCTACTTGCAGTCGTTCGCCAACTACTCGTGAATTTGTTCACCTTTTTCACTAATACCCCAGTATTTATAGTTTAATTTCTTTTACACTAAATGTATTGTTGGCTGTTGTCATTGGAAATAAATACATATCGTCCTCTGTGGCAGAATTTTTTCCAACTATCCGCGACAATTCTCTCCAGTACTAATATCTTTCTGAAAGATACTTTTAATAATAACAAACATAAATGTTACTCATTTAAAATAACAAAAGCGCTGTGTTTACAAAAAGAATATAGTATATATTTTTTTAACTGAACACGTAATAATTTTTTATTCTAATGATATGGGTGATATTCTTGCATTTTGTTTGGAGGGGACTCACAAATTATTTCCTTCTTTGCATTCTGAAAATAATGACCCCAATAAAAAAAAATAATAATTAAAAATCGTGAAATCCGTAGTAGTAATTGCTGAAAGAAAGATCGACATAAAAATCACGCTAATCGGACTCCTCTAATGCGTGTTTCGATATTAGGTGAGTGTAATAAATAATATCATATAAAAATTTCGTATTTAAAATCTATGGAGAAATCAATTGCAATAACTGCCAAAAATTCCATAGAATTATTGCCATATAAGTAAATATTAAAATGCACGATTTCAATTTTCCATATTGTTTGAAATATATCGAGATATTTAAAAACCGCATGAAAATCAATAACATCGATTTTATCGGCGTCCAAAATGGATGATCTAAATGCATGATTCAAATATTGCGTGTAATTTTCTGTAGAAAAGCAAAAGTAATATTAGTTTTTTTGTTTCAAAGGAAAAAATTTTCTGCAAGAATTCTGTAACGTTCTGCGACAATGTCGCTGCGATTCTGCCACGGGGATATCGTCTATGCAGATAGTCTATATACACATATCGAGCAATATATTATAATAAACCTTAAAAAAAAATTTTGGATAAAATCAGGCTGTTTGGCCATGCCTATCAAAATGATATCGTTAAAAATAGGACTATGATCTTATTTCAGGTTTTATATGAGTTTCATCGAGAAAAAAAAAGCATGAAACTAACTTTAAAATTCAATAACTCTGAAACTCATACGATATATAAAAAAAGGTCACTATTATTTTCAAGAGTACATGATATTTTTCCTGTATTTAAAAAAAATTAAAATACCGTTAAAAAAAACTATCAGTTTAGTTTGCGAAAATATTAATAAACGTGAACTACATAATTATGTAAAATTTATATATTTATAAGGCCAAAAATTCTCCTTTGCAAATTTAGAAGATATCAAAAAATCGTCGTCCATAATAGCTCTTGTCCCCAGTCTTGCTCCGGCCGATCCTGATGATTAATCAATTTCAGATCTTGGCGAAAATCTCTTTTATTATTATTATTTTTGAATTAAACTTTTCCCTAACTAAGTTCTCGAAGATATTCGTTTTATAGTCAGATTTTGCACTTTCATTAAAATTCATATTTTGTTATTATAGAAGTTGTTTTCAATAGGCCAAAAGACACTTTTCATAAGCATTTTTTGAGAATTCAGGGTTCTACTGTATTTCTTATTCTACAATTGAAAAAAATCTTATTTTATTTATCTTATATTGGAGTAATTGAGGCTGAGAAATGTTGCGTCATTCAGTAAAAGTTTTTATTCATTTATTACTCATTCTTACAATTTATTCATTTGAATTATTATTTTTTAATTAAAAAAGTGAAACTTAAAGTCTTCACCAATTATTTGTCTTCTTGATTGTACTATTTTTGCCTTTAGTCAAATAACATTCAAGAAGTTCCTCTTTCCACTTTTGTTGCTACACAGCAACAAACTATACTACAATAATATTTCTTCTCTAATGTTTTAAAATGTTACAGAATAAGTAGCCTCATCTTTTAAATTTTTTGAAGTTTACATGCATAGAAAAAGGAACAGAGTTTTTACAGAAATTAAAAACTTATGTTTTAAATTTCAAAGTTCGTTTTTTGATTATCATTGTTAATGTCTTTGATCTTAGTTTTTAAGCTAGGAAAATTTTCCATAAATTATAAAAAAAAAAAAATAAAAAAAAAAAAATAAATAAAAAAAAAACACAAATTTTTTTATTCAAATAATGCACATTCATTTTAATGTTTATAGTTATTTTTTTATTTTCTATATATGTAAACACTTTTTAGACATTTTTTGTACTATTTGTTTTTAATTATATATCTGAAAAATTAAACTTCTCATAATCTAACTCCGACTGACTAAAATGCTTTCACATAACATTAATTTTTATTAAATTAGTATTCATAGTACAACTTAAAAGAGGGCTGTTATGCGGATAAATTCTCATGGTAGGTCTGCTGTGCATGTAGTCAAAGCACCAGTGTTAGGTATCATTTAAAACGTACTTAGCAATTTCTCTTCTTGGGAGTTCCGGGGTAATTCTTTCCCACCCAAAAGAGAACATCTTCAGTCTCACAAATTGACAGAATTTGTCACAGTCTATCTGACACAAAGAACACTGAGGAAGTAACAACTCGAAGATATATATATATTATATATATGCACGATGTTACAGAATTTTTCTGAACACATGAAATCTGTAACCATTGATATATTTCCAGGATTTTAATTCGAGCATTACATGATTTTATATTATTTATAATTCTTAAAATTGTTTATAGCATAATAATTTTTTAAAAGAAAATAAAGAAAAAAAAAACATATTCCATACATAAAATATTGCAATTTTTTCTTTCCATAAATAGTTCCAAATTCGATAATGGTTGGAATAGCTTGACTTCCTATTAGAAAATTTCTGACTGAAGACATATTTTTTGTTCTGCTAATAAACCAAATTAGTAATTATTGATACAGACTGTATTTGTTAGGTACAGATTTTTTCAGTTTTAATTCTAAGAAATTTTGGTGTGAAAGCGGCTAAAAATAATTTGATACATTCAAACAGATTTCATTCCTATGACACATATATGCATCTGAACTTCAGGATGGGGGAAGGAAAAAGAAACTAAAACGACGATTATTTCTAACCTTACGGTTTTTAATATATCGAAAATCACGAAAAAAAATCTATTTAATTATGCAAAAGTCAGGGAATGCATCTCGAATTTCTCTACCGTAAAACCCTTCTCTCAACTACGTACAATTATTTTCTGTTACAGAAAACATTTTGTACTTTAAAAAAATGTGGCAACTATGTTGATAGAAATTAATAAAATAATAATAATTTATAATCACAATAAAACAACTCTTTTCCTTTACAGTGTCAGGAGAGCAATGATTAGAAAATGCATATGAATATAAAAATATTATACATATGTAAGGAGTTATTTATAATATATTTTCCTTTACAGTGTCAGGAGAGCAATGATTAGAAAATGCATATGAATATAAAAATATTATACATATGTAAGGAGTTATTTATAATATATTTTCCTTTACAGTGTCAGGAGAGCAATGATTAGAAAATGCATATGAATATAAAAATATTATACATATGTAAGGAGTTATTTATAATATATTTTCCGAAACCTTGTTAAAATTGAATTAAAAAAAGAAAACACATTAGAATGTATAAACTTTATCGAACTTTAACGAAACAATACTCAGGAAGGTAAGACTGAAAACATCAAAACTAGTTTTATTGCTAGAGGAAACTGCTATTATATAAACTACACTCTTCTTTGCGCTTACGGTTCACGTGTTTTGAAAATCCTTTTATTTTAACAACTCATCGTACTCAAGTGTGGACATTACAAATAGATAGTGATTATAATCAGTTATGGTTGTTCCTATAAGTCTTTGATTTATCAGTAATTTATTATTACATTATTTTAATTCATGGCAAAATAAATATTTTTTTCTTTTAAATGCTATAGACTGGCGTCGTTTGTAACAGTTTTGTTCGCTTTTTTCATCTACAAAATAAAAGTATCTATACCTGAATGCAGAAAAGCTTATAAAATTATTAATTTAAAGTTAAAGGAAATTAATTTTACTTAATTTTGAACTGATATATTAAAATATATTTTTCACTAAAATTTTTTAAGGCCCAGTAGACAATAGAATTAAGATAACTCTAATGCCAAAACATCATCTTCTAACTCGTTGTTTGAAATATTTTCGAAGAATTCAAATCGAAAGCCAGAGAAAGTATATAATTTTGTTAGCTAGGACCTCTCGAACCAGTTGTACATAATATTGAATTATTTTTTTTTTACTTGTTTTTTCAATTTTCTCGTAAACTTTTTAATGTTTACATTTGAAAGTATATGCTACCTCTTATTCATTTACTAAAGTACCACCTGTGATTGTTAAAAATTGCAGATATCTTTCATAAAATGCTTATTATTTGAATTTGTCAATTGCAATTTAATGATAACTATACAATAGTTCTGTTTGAAAGATTTTAAAACAAGATTACTTGGCTTAGAATTGTAGCACTAATTTAGTATTCAAATGATAAAGATAGCTTTAACTGATCATGTTTTTTGTTTAAAAAAAAAAGCTTCTACTATAGTGGTTTATAACAGATAACATGTAAAAATTTTTTTTTTTGCATAGTATTGTAATTATTTATTGTTTAATAAAATATACGGAGCACACATTTAAGAAATTACGATATTTCTCTTTACTGTGAATAAAATACTGTGTTATATATATACTGTGTGTAATATAAAATACTGTGTTATTTTAAAGTTGGTTAAATTATTTTTAAATAAAAAAAAATTTACATATTAAAACGCATTAAATTTTTTAAAGTTTATAATTTAATTTTTCATTTGTATTTTTTTAGAATATAAAACTTAATGCTAAGAATGTTTTTTTTTTATCAAATTTATGATAATTATTCTTAAAATTTTACGTAATTAAAGTTAAAGAATGAAGTTTATTAAAATCTAACAGATGAAATGGCTTGGACATATCAATAGATAACCTTGTAAAAAATATATTTTTATAAGCTAGAAGAAAAAAAGAAAAAGAGACTGACACATAGATAATGTAGAAAAGTGTCTGAAAAGTGTGAGTTAATGTAAAGGAACGAAAAGAAAAATGATAATTAAAATTATCTTGTGCATTTAATTAAAACCTCCACAACTCAAAGAACCGAAGTTACTGTTCGTCTTCACTAACTACACTAATCAAGCTTTCATACATATGCTTTCTACTTTATCAAAACATGAACAATATATTAAATAAGAAAAATTTAATTATTTGAAGAAAAAAAATCTATTTGAAACTCAACAAGAATACAGGAAAAGACATTAAGATTTATTTCTCGTGAAAAATATAATTTTCACAACTTTCAATAACATTAGAAATATAAAAAGACCTTTTAATTGTACCATTAGGATAACCATTAAATGCAAGTAAATTGTCCCCCATATAGTAAAACCCTTGCGCACTTTAATTCTTAAGTAATATATGGTCTGAAATCTTATGAGATCTAATGACTATACACGCTACATTACATAGTTACGTGAGTGAAAGAAAATGCAAAATGATATCGAGGTTGTATTATTTATTTACTGCTGGGGATTCGTAGAAAAGAGATTAAAAGCTCAAGAACAATTTATACAAAATTAAAACAGCTACACTATTAATATTTTCTCTAGATGCCTTTCTCTAGAGCAGAGTAAATGTTTTAAAGCGTTACTAATATGAAGGAATAAAAAACAGTGTCATACATTACTTTAAATGTTATTTGATATTACCAATATTTGGAATGATGACCAAATATGAATGGTGTAAAAATAATAAAGTAAATAAGAGAAGTAACAAGGAATCACACTACCTCCGTTTTATACACATAAAATTGAGAAAAAGTGATAAGTATAAATGCGTAACCAACTTTTGGCACACCCCTTAAATATTGAGTTTTGCCAAAAAACTTGACTCCGAAATCCACAGATCCCTTACTCCCCTTTCACCCGTCCACATATTCTTCAATTTGAGTTGTCCTCTAGCGTAGAAAGGGCCTTAAGATTAAAGTAATTTCCAGTCATTATAATGGTTATCATTAACTTAAATTTCAATCTAATTTGAGAAATCGCACACTGAAGTTAAAAATTTCAAATGAATTATGTATCATTTTTCACAAGCAACTGTATAGAATTTTTTATTCAAATGTCAGTTTCAAAATTGAGTCAAGTTTACATTTAAATTACAAACAAATTCACGGTTTCGACAATTTGTAAATTAGTAATTATTTTTTGCTTTCGTGTGATTTACATCTGACAGCAACAATTTAATTTGAACTTATAATAATCAGTTTTTATAAAACAAATTGTTTTTCGATAGGCTATGATATACTAAATATTTAACGTAAAAATTTAATGATTAAAAACTTTTATTTTATAAGATAGATTTTCTAAGAAATTAAAGTTCTTTTTTTTTCAGACACCATGGAATTGCCCAGGTGTAAAAATAAAAACAATTAACTCATCTAAACTAGGAAACCATGCTAGATTAGAATTCTTAATATATTCTAATAAAAAAAAAATAATAAAATTTAAAGAATTTTATGTATTTTTTTTCGATAGAATATGTAACAAGTAGTTTGACAATTTTTCCTTTACGGATATCTCTTAAAATAATAGTGCCAATTCCAAGCATACAACATTATTCAAACATTTGATTTATTATTGGTTTAAAGAAAATTATTTTAATGAATTTTATAAAGAGCACTGTTTGGATAAAATACAGTATAAAATGGCTCTATATTGAAATGTAAATAAATATAACAATTTATTGGTTTCTAATTACCTAAAATTATTTTCTTTTGCTAAATAAAAATATATTAAACAGTACTTATTCAAGGTTCTTTTGGGTCATTGATATTTGGCACATTTTGTGCAAAAACTATTTAACACTTAAAATTTTTTTTTCTCATTAAAAGCGTTATTTTCTGCAAGTTAAAAATATTGTTTCTTCCACATCTATTCAAGATGATATATTAAAAAAATAACATTGTAAATGAAATATTACACGTATTATATTGACTAATACACTAATATTGACACTTTTCTTGTAACTATGCAACACTTTAGCAGAGAAAAAAACATGCTAACCTGGAAATTTTAAGATCTTTACTCAAAAACATTTCAGGGAAATTTGAAACCTGACTTGAGTGGCCAAATCTCACAATATTATGGTTTACAGTAATTATTGTTAAGAATGTTTTTTATATGGTATAGTATTTGATAATCATAGTTATCAGTAATGATCGCAATGTTTGATACACCTATGGGTATTATTAGTAGACTACTGTATTAACCAAAATCTGACATTTATTTCTTTGCATCGGTCATCTAAGCTTCATATAATCGATAAGTATCAAATCAGATGTACATTTTTTATTAACCTCTTGCAAATGGCCAAGTAAAAAAAGGATCCTTTCAGAAAAATGTTTATTTATAAAAAATTTAAAACATAATATATACATACAGAGTTTTTACTAAGAGATTTTTAATGCAAGTGGTGCTTTGAGAGCACTCCGAGACAATCTCATTTTACCATCCACGGGATCTCGTCCAAAGTACTTGACTAAAATTTCTTGACCCACTTCAAGACCCAAAGCACTTGAATGTTTTATCTGAAAATAATAACAAAAAGTTGTAAGAAATAGACATAAAAAAAGAGCACTTAAACAAAAGAAGAGCTTTATATCAATAATACTCTTTAGATAAATGAAATTAATCATGACTTACTAGTAACATTACTTTATTATTTTTTAACAATCCCTCAGAACACAGTCTGGCTGAGTAAAATGTCCAATAAAAAACCCTGAATCATCGCAAACTAAATGCCAAACATAATAGTTTATAGGAGAAAATTATTCTTTGAATATTAAAAATATAAATCAGGAACAAGTGGGACCCTAGATTGTAGCTTCTCATATTTTGATGGTCAAAAAGTTCTGTTAAAACAAATCAATTTATTACACAGTTCAATCACGTTAATGGGACCTACTTTCGACGTGAAATCATAGAAGCAATTGCTGTGGACTGTATGCACCTGTGAAATATGCCAAAATAGATATCCCCTGGAAAACAGAATTTTAACACTAGCATTTCGTTTTGGTCTAGAACAGTGGTTATCAACTGGCGGGCCGCATCCGGCCCTCTGAAGCCTTTTTTGTGGTTCGCAAACCAAAATATATTAGTTGTCATTTTTTTTTGCTAACAGTTTTCGTAAAAATTCTGTATGGGTTTTAAATACTTTTAAGTTTTATATCTTAATAATTTGATATCTGTTGCACATTAATTGTTTAATACATAGGTACAAAAATTAAAGTTATTGTAGCCAGAATTTTTTAATATGCAATTAAATATTTTAAAAAATCTACTATTTATAATTCAATACTTTTGTTTTGTACAACTTGATAAAAATCTCACAGTAATATTTAATGTTCCTTAAAACATATAAGAGTCCTATAAAAAAATTTGATAAAGTTGAGGCCTGTGATTTGACTGGTGTTTTTAATTGCGGCCCCCCGCCTCATGTAAGTTGGAAACCCCTGGTCTAGAAGAACTCAGAAAAGAAAAAACTTTTTTTTTTTCATTTCTGCATTAACTTAGCAGGATGTACGCCTCAGATATAAACACGAAAACGTGTGTGTGTGTGTGGGAGGGTCTCCCTACAAGATTTAGTTAAAGCTTTTGTTTACCGTAATATTTGAAGGGGAAATGATTATAATATTTAAGCCTCTAAAACTTATTAACACACCAAATCTATTCTCACAAAAATCCTAAAATAACAGTATCTAACCCTATACAGTTTTATTTCGTATTTTTGTTTAATCATGCAGTTAATAATTTTTTGTCCTTATTATGAGGGCAAATGTAACAACATCTAACATTAGATTTCAGTGTTAAAATATGAAAAATAGGCTCCTTAGCGAATGGCCATGAAAAATGGGTATTCTTGCTAGAATGAAACAGGTATGAGTACTAATACTAACTTTGTTGAAAGGGTTAGAAATTAAGTTACAAATCCTCCAACTACACTTAACATAAGAACACATGCTTTTATTGCATATGTAATAATTACTTTAGAAATAACATATTCAGTTTATTTTAAAACTCACTAAATGAAATAAAATAGAATTATGTAACTGTTCACAAGGATGAGAGTAGTCAAAAAGTAAAAAAGAGGAAATCCAAGAATGAATATATACATACAAAAATTTGACAAAAAAAGTGTGATTTTTAAACTTGTAAACCATGTGATTATAAATCCAGATTATTAATTTTAAAATTGTATGAATATATGAATCACATGCATGATTTTAAAATGAGAAAATCTGAATCCCGATATGAGGCTTTTAAATCACGTGAATATGAAACTCAATATCGAGTTTAAATAATGTGAAAATACAAATCAGGATGCGTAATTTTTAGATCACGCGAATACGAATCACGATGTCTAATTTTTAAAGCATGTATAAAAACGAAAATCAATGACAATCAAGACATTGGATTTTAACTTGTGTGAATACAAATAGCTACAAAGGGTTTTAAAAGTGCATAAATACAAATCGCCATTTTTATATGAATAGGAATCCCTTTTAAATTAGGTAAACACGATGTTTGATAGTGGATTTTTAAATAGCGTAAATAAGAATGCACAATATTTAAATTCAGATAAATTGATGACTGATATTAAAATCGCGTTAATATTTGGTCTGTCTAATAAATAACCCCAGAAAACAGCGACGTCTGAATTACGAAAATATGAGGTATGCGGTGGACGGAAAATCTTATTTTATGCGACGGAGGAAATAGCAAAAATAAGTAAAAGGGTTAGCAGCTAGGACGTAGTTTGAATTTTCTGTTTATCTTTGAAAATCGTAAATAAATAAAATTATTTTATTTCAACGACAGATCGGAGTTTTTGTTATAAAGGCAAATTTGAGAGTCAAAAGCGGAAAAATCTCTTCCATGTGTCAACCAGTTTTATCCCAAGGAAATGATTTTTAGAGAAACTTCAAAGGGAGGAATGAGGACTTCAATACTTTCGCTCCACGTAAAATTAAATTCCTCATAAAATAATTTATCTTCTGCGGAAATTAGCGGGAAAAATGAAAAAATCTGAAGAAAAAAAAGCCGAAATCCGTGAAAGAATCACATTCCTGTGTTCAGTTCATATTTCAAAGCTGTCTTTAAATTGATTTTAGATAATCTGTGTTTTTTAGTTTTACAATAAATAGAAGTAGATGGCGCCCAGTGGCTGAGTGGTAGCGCTTCACGTTCCCATGCCACAGGTCTCGGATTTGATCCTCGGACCGGGCATAGATGACTCATCCTTTCATCCCTTCAGTGAGTCGATAAGCAAGTACCAAACATGCTTGGGAGCTGCAAGGGGCATGCTTGGGCACTGGGGGTTATGCGTTCGGCTGACCACCTGACCGGAACACCTGCTCCTGCACCCCAGAGCCCAAGGTCAAGAAAACTGAGATGGGCGAAGTAGGCCTTGGCCCTCTATGGGTTGTGGCGCCACTGAGTTTAGTTTAAATAGAAGCAGACCAGAAAAAAAACTTAAATTAATTTTAGTTTAAATAAAAACCAAATTAATAATCTTTTCTTCAAACACAACATAACAATATGTAAACAATACAAAATTCTATGTTTAACATGTAATAATTTTTAGGTTTAAAAATTAGAATGTAAATAAAATATCTGAAGCTTTAAATTACTATTTAATTTGATCTAGATATATTAAATGGCAATCAAGTATAGAAAACGAATCTTATATTTGAAATTAAGAGAAAAGTCATTTTTAAGATAATGATTAGATCAGTCTTTTAAGATATAATAATGAAACATAATTACTTTTTTATGGTCCAACATAGAATTTTTTATGAAAGTGGGCTTCATGTTAGGATGTAAAGTTACCATAACACCAGAATCTCTGAAAAAACCAATTTGATTTTGTTAGATTTTAAAAACATTTTATGCAGACATTATTTAATCTCACAAAATATACAATAGAATAAGCCCACCCATGAAATAAGTAAGCAAATATTTTAATTGATGGGGAATTAGAGGAGAGGATTAAATAGGAGAAAATTTTTTAATTATTTATCAGTCTACTGAACACAAACAAATTTTGAAAAATTAGAGCTGGTTACAGGTTTAAGACAATTTAAAATGAACGCTTTGAGTAAAAACAAGAATTTGGGATGCAAGAATTTGTGATTTTAAATGGGAAAAAAAACTGATCGATTATTAGTTAAATAGTCATTGTATATTGAAAACAGTCTAACAATCAAACGATTACATTTTAAAATGATTAGATTTCATATCTTTAGCAGCAAATAATCCAGAAAAATAATAAAAATGTTTAAAATAGTAAAAAATAGGAAGTAAGGGATATCATGGCAATCAGCAATAAGATCTTTTCGCTGATCGCTGGGTACATAGCCAAATCTTTCAACAAAAGCACCTTTTAAGTACTTTTTAAGCACTATACACATTAACGAAATGCAAAATAATTTTCAAAGACTTTACATGATCATGATAAAATTACTAGTTTTTGACAAACTCTTTTCTTGATTATATTAGCCATTATAAAATTATCAAGAGATTTTTCGGGTCCATTTCAGAGGGTGGAAAATGAAGCTTGACATTTAGAATATCTTGCAAAATGCAGCAGAGTTGTGCATGAGAGAAATTCTTTTATTAGTCTTACCAAACCCAGCTCAGTAGACGCACTTACAGGATCCAAAGTATTTTATCAAACATATAAACTGATTGCCACTTTTAAACCCTACAGAGAGAATGTAAGTAAAAATGGATTGTGGTCGAATGAATTTTATAGACGGTGAATAGAACAATTGAATGTGAAAAGCACAGACAATGTGAAAAGCACGCTTTAGCATAATACGTAGGGGAAATTGAAGGGAAAATTAAGCATTTTTTAAAAACCAATAAAATAAGTAACTTTAAAAACTTTTATATAATAGACACAAAATAAGTGAAAAATACAAAATATTATTAATACAGTCGGACCTCTATTTAACTCCCGATAATGAGTGTGTTATATGGAAAACATAGAAAAGCACCTTTTGAAATACCTAAATAACACAAAATAGGTTGTTTTAAATTCATTAACACTAGACATAATTAAAATAGCAATTGATACACCTTTACCTTGTAAACTAGTATTTATAAATTATTTTATAAATCTTAGTCATTAAAGAAATCTGTATGAAAAACAAGAATAGAGCAAAACATTATTCAGTGTTACACTATCATGCCACATATATTTTCAACTTAAAAAAGATAAAATTATGTATAAAATTATAGCTGCATTTATTATAAAAGTAATTTTAAACATACATTACCACACACGTTCATAAATTTAATTGCTACTGATAAAATTCGTTCATTTTGTTTGAGTTTTTTGTTTGAAATACAAACAAAAAAGGAAAGGAATTTTCCTTCTTTCTCTAAAAGCTTTGAAAATCAATTTCCCCCATAAAATGTGCCAAAAAATTTGAAATGTTCTGAAATATTTTGGGAAATAGGGAAAGTGGATCTCAAAGAAAAATTTGTTAAATAGAAAATTCACCTCGCTATTTGGAAGTTATTTTACGAAAAAATTTCTAAAATGTTCTTGATTTCTCTAAAAAAAAAATTTTTAAAAATCTCAAAATGGAGAAATTTGCAAAATGGAAGTAAGTTAAATAGAAGTCAAACTGTAATTTCATTTTTAACACTTTTGATACAAGCATATTATTTAGCCTTCCACACAATATCCTGTGTGTACAATAGCTTCATTTGGCTGTACACATTGAGCAAAAGCTTACCTTATTTTTAAAATGACTTTTTATTTTATAATGCTTGAAAAATCTCCAAATATATTGTTTGCATCACTTAAATATGAACACCAGCACATGCAATGTGCACCATTCAGAGATGTCATTTCAGTGGAGCAAATTAAAGAAGCTCTTTGAAGAATCATAATTAAGCATGTTCTATTTTTTAAGGGCCATGACTGAAATGCTAAAATAATTTTGACCTTAGTCAGAGGATGCGAGCCTCAACTTCCCATACCATAAAAATAAAAAACTTTCAGCACCAGAGATACAATAGCTTCATTTGGCTGTACACATTGAGCAAAAGCTTACCTTATTTTTAAAATGACTTTTTATTTTATAATGCTTGAAAAATCTCCAAATATATTGTTTGCATCACTTAAATATGAACACCAGCACATGCAATGTGCACCATTCAGAGATGTCATTTCAGTGGAGCAAATTAAAGAAGCTCTTTGAAGAATCATAATTAAGCATGTTCTATTTTTTAAGGGCCATGACTGAAATGCTAAAATAATTTTGACCTTAGTCAGAGGATGCGAGCCTCAACTTCCCATACCATAAAAATAAAAAACTTTCAGCACCAGAGATACAATAGCTTCATTTGGCTGTACACATTGAGCAAAAGCTTACCTTATTTTTAAAATGACTTTTTATTTTATAATGCTTGAAAAATCTCCAAATATATTGTTTGCATCACTTAAATATGAAAGTCTGAACACCAGCACATGCAATGTGCACCATTCAGAGATGTCATTTCAGTGGAGCAAATTAAAGAAGCTCTTTGAAGAATCATAATTAAGCATGTTCTATTTTTTAAGGGCCATGACTGAAATGCTAAAATAATTTTGACCTTAGTCAGAGGATGCGAGCCTCAACTTCCCATACCATAAAAATAAAAAACTTTCAGCACCAGAGATACAATAGCTTCATTTGGCTGTACACATTGAGCAAAAGCTTACCTTATTTTTAAAATGACTTTTTATTTTATAATGCTTGAAAAATCTCCAAATATATTGTTTGCATCACTTAAATATGAACACCAGCACATGCAATGTGCACCATTCAGAGATGTCATTTCAGTGGAGCAAATTAAAGAAGCTCTTTGAAGAATCATAATTAAGCATGTTCTATTTTTTAAGGGCCATGACTGAAATGCTAAAATAATTTTGACCTTAGTCAGAGGATGCGAGCCTCAACTTCCCATACCATAAAAATAAAAAACTTTCAGCACCAGAGATACAATAGCTTCATTTGGCTGTACACATTGAGCAAAAGCTTACCTTATTTTTAAAATGACTTTTTATTTTATAATGCTTGAAAAATCTCCAAATATATTGTTTGCATCACTTAAATATGAAAGTCTGAACACCAGCACATGCAATGTGCACCATTCAGAGATGTCATTTCAGTGGAGCAAATTAAAGAAGCTCTTTGAAGAATCATAATTAAGCATGTTCTATTTTTTAAGGGCCATGACTGAAATGCTAAAATAATTTTGACCTTAGTCAGAGGATGCGAGC
This sequence comes from Parasteatoda lunata, assembly GCA_949128135.1. Classification (NCBI taxonomy): domain Eukaryota; kingdom Metazoa; phylum Arthropoda; class Arachnida; order Araneae; family Theridiidae; genus Parasteatoda; species Parasteatoda lunata. The sequence continues at coordinate 134,252,502 of OX421970.1, forward strand.
CTCAACTTCCCATACCATAAAAATAAAAAACTTTCAGCACCAGAGATACAATAGCTTCATTTGGCTGTACACATTGAGCAAAAGCTTACCTTATTTTTAAAATGACTTTTTATTTTATAATGCTTGAAAAATCTCCAAATATATTGTTTGCATCACTTAAATATGAACACCAGCACATGCAATGTGCACCATTCAGAGATGTCATTTCAGTGGAGCAAATTAAAGAAGCTCTTTGAAGAATCATAATTAAGCATGTTCTATTTTTTAAGGGCCATGACTGAAATGCTAAAATAATTTTGACCTTAGTCAGAGGATGCGAGCCTCAACTTCCCATACCATAAAAATAAAAAACTTTCAGCACCAGAGATACAATAGCTTCATTTGGCTGTACACATTGAGCAAAAGCTTACCTTATTTTTAAAATGACTTTTTATTTTATAATGCTTGAAAAATCTCCAAATATATTGTTTGCATCACTTAAATATGAACACCAGCACATGCAATGTGCACCATTCAGAGATGTCATTTCAGTGGAGCAAATTAAAGAAGCTCTTTGAAGAATCATAATTAAGCATGTTCTATTTTTTAAGGGCCATGACTGAAATGCTAAAATAATTTTGACCTTAGTCAGAGGATGCGAGCCTCAACTTCCCATACCATAAAAATAAAAAACTTTCAGCACCAGAGATACAATAGCTTCATTTGGCTGTACACATTGAGCAAAAGCTTACCTTATTTTTAAAATGACTTTTTATTTTATAATGCTTGAAAAATCTCCAAATATATTGTTTGCATCACTTAAATATGAAAGTCTGAACACCAGCACATGCAATGTGCACCATTCAGAGATGTCATTTCAGTGGAGCAAATTAAAGAAGCTCTTTGAAGAATCATAATTAAGCATGTTCTATTTTTTAAGGGCCATGACTGAAATGCTAAAATAATTTTGACCTTAGTCAGAGGATGCGAGCCTCAACTTCCCATACCATAAAAATAAAAAACTTTCAGCACCAGAGATACAATAGCTTCATTTGGCTGTACACATTGAGCAAAAGCTTACCTTATTTTTAAAATGACTTTTTATTTTATAATGCTTGAAAAATCTCCAAATATATTGTTTGCATCACTTAAATATGAACACCAGCACATGCAATGTGCACCATTCAGAGATGTCATTTCAGTGGAGCAAATTAAAGAAGCTCTTTGAAGAATCATAATTAAGCATGTTCTATTTTTTAAGGGCCATGACTGAAATGCTAAAATAATTTTGACCTTAGTCAGAGGATGCGAGCCTCAACTTCCCATACCATAAAAATAAAAAACTTTCAGCACCAGAGATACAATAGCTTCATTTGGCTGTACACATTGAGCAAAAGCTTACCTTATTTTTAAAATGACTTTTTATTTTATAATGCTTGAAAAATCTCCAAATATATTGTTTGCATCACTTAAATATGAACACCAGCACATGCAATGTGCACCATTCAGAGATGTCATTTCAGTGGAGCAAATTAAAGAAGCTCTTTGAAGAATCATAATTAAGCATGTTCTATTTTTTAAGGGCCATGACTGAAATGCTAAAATAATTTTGACCTTAGTCAGAGGATGCGAGCCTCAACTTCCCATACCATAAAAAAAAAAAAATTTCAGCACCAGAGATACAATAGCTTCATTTGGCTGTACACATTGAGCAAAAGCTTACCTTATTTTTAAAATGACTTTTTATTTTATAATGCTTGAAAAATCTCCAAATATATTGTTTGCATCACTTAAATATGAAAGTCTGAACACCAGCACATGCAATGTGCACCATTCAGAGATGTCATTTCAGTGGAGCAAATTAAAGAAGCTCTTTGAAGAATCATAATTAAGCATGTTCTATTTTTTAAGGGCCATGACTGAAATGCTAAAATAATTTTGACCTTAGTCAGAGGATGCGAGCCTCAACTTCCCATACCATAAAAATAAAAAACTTTCAGCACCAGAGATACAATAGCTTCATTTGGCTGTACACATTGAGCAAAAGCTTACCTTATTTTTAAAATGACTTTTTATTTTATAATGCTTGAAAAATCTCCAAATATATTGTTTGCATCACTTAAATATGAAAGTCTGAACACCAGCACATGCAATGTGCACCATTCAGAGATGTCATTTCAGTGGAGCAAATTAAAGAAGCTCTTTGAAGAATCATAATTAAGCATGTTCTATTTTTTAAGGGCCATGACTGAAATGCTAAAATAATTTTGACCTTAGTCAGAGGATGCGAGCCTCAACTTCCCATACCATAAAAATAAAAAACTTTCAGCACCAGAGATACAATAGCTTCATTTGGCTGTACACATTGAGCAAAAGCTTACCTTATTTTTAAAATGACTTTTTATTTTATAATGCTTGAAAAATCTCCAAATATATTGTTTGCATCACTTAAATATGAACACCAGCACATGCAATGTGCACCATTCAGAGATGTCATTTCAGTGGAGCAAATTAAAGAAGCTCTTTGAAGAATCATAATTAAGCATGTTCTATTTTTTAAGGGCCATGACTGAAATGCTAAAATAATTTTGACCTTAGTCAGAGGATGCGAGCCTCAACTTCCCATACCATAAAAATAAAAAACTTTCAGCACCAGAGATACAATAGCTTCATTTGGCTGTACACATTGAGCAAAAGCTTACCTTATTTTTAAAATGACTTTTTATTTTATAATGCTTGAAAAATCTCCAAATATATTGTTTGCATCACTTAAATATGAAAGTCTGAACACCAGCACATGCAATGTGCACCATTCAGAGATGTCATTTCAGTGGAGCAAATTAAAGAAGCTCTTTGAAGAATCATAATTAAGCATGTTCTATTTTTTAAGGGCCATGACTGAAATGCTAAAATAATTTTGACCTTAGTCAGAGGATGCGAGCCTCAACTTCCCATACCATAAAAATAAAAAACTTTCAGCACCAGAGATACAATAGCTTCATTTGGCTGTACACATTGAGCAAAAGCTTACCTTATTTTTAAAATGACTTTTTATTTTATAATGCTTGAAAAATCTCCAAATATATTGTTTGCATTACTTAAATATGAACACCAGCACATGCAATGTGCACCATTCAGAGATGTCATTTCAGTGGAGCAAATTAAAGAAGCTCTTTGAAGAATCATAATTAAGCATGTTCTATTTTTTAAGGGCCATGACTGAAATGCTAAAATAATTTTGACCTTAGTCAGAGGATGCGAGCCTCAACTTCCCATACCATAAAAATAAAAAACTTTCAGCACCAGAGATACAATAGCTTCATTTGGCTGTACACATTGAGCAAAAGCTTACCTTATTTTTAAAATGACTTTTTATTTTATAATGCTTGAAAAATCTCCAAATATATTGTTTGCATCACTTAAATATGAACACCAGCACATGCAATGTGCACCATTCAGAGATGTCATTTCAGTGGAGCAAATTAAAGAAGCTCTTTGAAGAATCATAATTAAGCATGTTCTATTTTTTAAGGGCCATGACTGAAATGCTAAAATAATTTTGACCTTAGTCAGAGGATGCGAGCCTCAACTTCCCATACCATAAAAATAAAAAACTTTCAGCACCAGAGATACAATAGCTTCATTTGGCTGTACACATTGAGCAAAAGCTTACCTTATTTTTAAAATGACTTTTTATTTTATAATGCTTGAAAAATCTCCAAATATATTGTTTGCATCACTTAAATATGAAAGTCTGAACACCAGCACATGCAATGTGCACCATTCAGAGATGTCATTTCAGTGGAGCAAATTAAAGAAGCTCTTTGAAGAATCATAATTAAGCATGTTCTATTTTTTAAGGGCCATGACTGAAATGCTAAAATAATTTTGACCTTAGTCAGAGGATGCGAGCCTCAACTTCCCATACCATAAAAAAAAAAAACTTTCAGCACCAGAGATACAATAGCTTCATTTGGCTGTACACATTGAGCAAAAGCTTACCTTATTTTTAAAATGACTTTTTATTTTATAATGCTTGAAAAATCTCCAAATATATTGTTTGCATCACTTAAATATGAAAGTCTGAACACCAGCACATGCAATGTGCACCATTCAGAGATGTCATTTCAGTGGAGCAAATTAAAGAAGCTCTTTGAAGAATCATAATTAAGCATGTTCTATTTTTTAAGGGCCATGACTGAAATGCTAAAATAATTTTGACCTTAGTCAGAGGATGCGAGCCTCAACTTCCCATACCATAAAAATAAAAAACTTTCAGCACCAGAGATACAATAGCTTCATTTGGCTGTACACATTGAGCAAAAGCTTACCTTATTTTTAAAATGACTTTTTATTTTATAATGCTTGAAAAATCTCCAAATATATTGTTTGCATCACTTAAATATGAACACCAGCACATGCAATGTGCACCATTCAGAGATGTCATTTCAGTGGAGCAAATTAAAGAAGCTCTTTGAAGAATCATAATTAAGCATGTTCTATTTTTTAAGGGCCATGACTGAAATGCTAAAATAATTTTGACCTTAGTCAGAGGATGCGAGCCTCAACTTCCCATACCATAAAAATAAAAAACTTTCAGCACCAGAGATACAATAGCTTCATTTGGCTGTACACATTGAGCAAAAGCTTACCTTATTTTTAAAATGACTTTTTATTTTATAATGCTTGAAAAATCTCCAAATATATTGTTTGCATCACTTAAATATGAAAGTCTGAACACCAGCACATGCAATGTGCACCATTCAGAGATGTCATTTCAGTGGAGCAAATTAAAGAAGCTCTTTGAAGAATCATAATTAAGCATGTTCTATTTTTTAAGGGCCATGACTGAAATGCTAAAATAATTTTGACCTTAGTCAGAGGATGCGAGCCTCAACTTCCCATACCATAAAAATAAAAAACTTTCAGCACCAGAGATACAATAGCTTCATTTGGCTGTACACATTGAGCAAAAGCTTACCTTATTTTTAAAATGACTTTTTATTTTATAATGCTTGAAAAATCTCCAAATATATTGTTTGCATCACTTAAATATGAAAGTCTGAACACCAGCACATGCAATGTGCACCATTCAGAGATGTCATTTCAGTGGAGCAAATTAAAGAAGCTCTTTGAAGAATCATAATTAAGCATGTTCTATTTTTTAAGGGCCATGACTGAAATGCTAAAATAATTTTGACCTTAGTCAGAGGATGCGAGCCTCAACTTCCCATACCATAAAAATAAAAAACTTTCAGCACCAGAGATACAATAGCTTCATTTGGCTGTACACATTGAGCAAAAGCTTACCTTATTTTTAAAATGACTTTTTATTTTATAATGCTTGAAAAATCTCCAAATATATTGTTTGCATCACTTAAATATGAACACCAGCACATGCAATGTGCACCATTCAGAGATGTCATTTCAGTGGAGCAAATTAAAGAAGCTCTTTGAAGAATCATAATTAAGCATGTTCTATTTTTTAAGGGCCATGACTGAAATGCTAAAATAATTTTGACCTTAGTCAGAGGATGCGAGCCTCAACTTCCCATACCATAAAAATAAAAAACTTTCAGCACCAGAGATACAATAGCTTCATTTGGCTGTACACATTGAGCAAAAGCTTACCTTATTTTTAAAATGACTTTTTATTTTATAATGCTTGAAAAATCTCCAAATATATTGTTTGCATCACTTAAATATGAACACCAGCACATGCAATGTGCACCATTCAGAGATGTCATTTCAGTGGAGCAAATTAAAGAAGCTCTTTGAAGAATCATAATTAAGCATGTTCTATTTTTTAAGGGCCATGACTGAAATGCTAAAATAATTTTGACCTTAGTCAGAGGATGCGAGCCTCAACTTCCCATACCATAAAAATAAAAAACTTTCAGCACCAGAGATACAATAGCTTCATTTGGCTGTACACATTGAGCAAAAGCTTACCTTATTTTTAAAATGACTTTTTATTTTATAATGCTTGAAAAATCTCCAAATATATTGTTTGCATCACTTAAATATGAACACCAGCACATGCAATGTGCACCATTCAGAGATGTCATTTCAGTGGAGCAAATTAAAGAAGCTCTTTGAAGAATCATAATTAAGCATGTTCTATTTTTTAAGGGCCATGACTGAAATGCTAAAATAATTTTGACCTTAGTCAGAGGATGCGAGCCTCAACTTCCCATACCATAAAAATAAAAAACTTTCAGCACCAGAGATACAATAGCTTCATTTGGCTGTACACATTGAGCAAAAGCTTACCTTATTTTTAAAATGACTTTTTATTTTATAATGCTTGAAAAATCTCCAAATATATTGTTTGCATCACTTAAATATGAAAGTCTGAACACCAGCACATGCAATGTGCACCATTCAGAGATGTCATTTCAGTGGAGCAAATTAAAGAAGCTCTTTGAAGAATCATAATTAAGCATGTTCTATTTTTTAAGGGCCATGACTGAAATGCTAAAATAATTTTGACCTTAGTCAGAGGATGCGAGCCTCAACTTCCCATACCATAAAAATAAAAAACTTTCAGCACCAGAGATACAATAGCTTCATTTGGCTGTACACATTGAGCAAAAGCTTACCTTATTTTTAAAATGACTTTTTATTTTATAATGCTTGAAAAATCTCCAAATATATTGTTTGCATCACTTAAATATGAAAGTCTGAACACCAGCACATGCAATGTGCACCATTCAGAGATGTCATTTCAGTGGAGCAAATTAAAGAAGCTCTTTGAAGAATCATAATTAAGCATGTTCTATTTTTTAAGGGCCATGACTGAAATGCTAAAATAATTTTGACCTTAGTCAGAGGATGCGAGCCTCAACTTCCCATACCATAAAAATAAAAAACTTTCAGCACCAGAGATACAATAGCTTCATTTGGCTGTACACATTGAGCAAAAGCTTACCTTATTTTTAAAATGACTTTTTATTTTATAATGCTTGAAAAATCTCCAAATATATTGTTTGCATCACTTAAATATGAAAGTCTGAACACCAGCACATGCAATGTGCACCATTCAGAGATGTCATTTCAGTGGAGCAAATTAAAGAAGCTCTTTGAAGAATCATAATTAAGCATGTTCTATTTTTTAAGGGCCATGACTGAAATGCTAAAATAATTTTGACCTTAGTCAGAGGATGCGAGCCTCAACTTCCCATACCATAAAAATAAAAAACTTTCAGCACCAGAGATACAATAGCTTCATTTGGCTGTACACATTGAGCAAAAGCTTACCTTATTTTTAAAATGACTTTTTATTTTATAATGCTTGAAAAATCTCCAAATATATTGTTTGCATCACTTAAATATGAACACCAGCACATGCAATGTGCACCATTCAGAGATGTCATTTCAGTGGAGCAAATTAAAGAAGCTCTTTGAAGAATCATAATTAAGCATGTTCTATTTTTTAAGGGCCATGACTGAAATGCTAAAATAATTTTGACCTTAGTCAGAGGATGCGAGCCTCAACTTCCCATACCATAAAAATAAAAAACTTTCAGCACCAGAGATACAATAGCTTCATTTGGCTGTACACATTGAGCAAAAGCTTACCTTATTTTTAAAATGACTTTTTATTTTATAATGCTTGAAAAATCTCCAAATATATTGTTTGCATCACTTAAATATGAAAGTCTGAACACCAGCACATGCAATGTGCACCATTCAGAGATGTCATTTCAGTGGAGCAAATTAAAGAAGCTCTTTGAAGAATCATAATTAAGCATGTTCTATTTTTTAAGGGCCATGACTGAAATGCTAAAATAATTTTGACCTTAGTCAGAGGATGCGAGCCTCAACTTCCCATACCATAAAAATAAAAAACTTTCAGCACCAGAGATACAATAGCTTCATTTGGCTGTACACATTGAGCAAAAGCTTACCTTATTTTTAAAATGACTTTTTATTTTATAATGCTTGAAAAATCTCCAAATATATTGTTTGCATCACTTAAATATGAAAGTCTGAACACCAGCACATGCAATGTGCACCATTCAGAGATGTCATTTCAGTGGAGCAAATTAAAGAAGCTCTTTGAAGAATCATAATTAAGCATGTTCTATTTTTTAAGGGCCATGACTGAAATGCTAAAATAATTTTGACCTTAGTCAGAGGATGCGAGCCTCAACTTCCCATACCATAAAAATAAAAAACTTTCAGCACCAGAGATACAATAGCTTCATTTGGCTGTACACATTGAGCAAAAGCTTACCTTATTTTTAAAATGACTTTTTATTTTATAATGCTTGAAAAATCTCCAAATATATTGTTTGCATCACTTAAATATGAAAGTCTGAACACCAGCACATGCAATGTGCACCATTCAGAGATGTCATTTCAGTGGAGCAAATTAAAGAAGCTCTTTGAAGAATCATAATTAAGCATGTTCTATTTTTTAAGGGCCATGACTGAAATGCTAAAATAATTTTGACCTTAGTCAGAGGATGCGAGCCTCAACTTCCCATACCATAAAAATAAAAAACTTTCAGCACCAGAGATACAATAGCTTCATTTGGCTGTACACATTGAGCAAAAGCTTACCTTATTTTTAAAATGACTTTTTATTTTATAATGCTTGAAAAATCTCCAAATATATTGTTTGCATCACTTAAATATGAACACCAGCACATGCAATGTGCACCATTCAGAGATGTCATTTCAGTGGAGCAAATTAAAGAAGCTCTTTGAAGAATCATAATTAAGCATGTTCTATTTTTTAAGGGCCATGACTGAAATGCTAAAATAATTTTGACCTTAGTCAGAGGATGCGAGCCTCAACTTCCCATACCATAAAAATAAAAAACTTTCAGCACCAGAGATACAATAGCTTCATTTGGCTGTACACATTGAGCAAAAGCTTACCTTATTTTTAAAATGACTTTTTATTTTATAATGCTTGAAAAATCTCCAAATATATTGTTTGCATCACTTAAATATGAAAGTCTGAACACCAGCACATGCAATGTGCACCATTCAGAGATGTCATTTCAGTGGAGCAAATTAAAGAAGCTCTTTGAAGAATCATAATTAAGCATGTTCTATTTTTTAAGGGCCATGACTGAAATGCTAAAATAATTTTGACCTTAGTCAGAGGATGCGAGCCTCAACTTCCCATACCATAAAAATAAAAAACTTTCAGCACCAGAGATACAATAGCTTCATTTGGCTGTACACATTGAGCAAAAGCTTACCTTATTTTTAAAATGACTTTTTATTTTATAATGCTTGAAAAATCTCCAAATATATTGTTTGCATCACTTAAATATGAACACCAGCACATGCAATGTGCACCATTCAGAGATGTCATTTCAGTGGAGCAAATTAAAGAAGCTCTTTGAAGAATCATAATTAAGCATGTTCTATTTTTTAAGGGCCATGACTGAAATGCTAAAATAATTTTGACCTTAGTCAGAGGATGCGAGCCTCAACTTCCCATACCATAAAAATAAAAAACTTTCAGCACCAGAGATACAATAGCTTCATTTGGCTGTACACATTGAGCAAAAGCTTACCTTATTTTTAAAATGACTTTTTATTTTATAATGCTTGAAAAATCTCCAAATATATTGTTTGCATCACTTAAATATGAACACCAGCACATGCAATGTGCACCATTCAGAGATGTCATTTCAGTGGAGCAAATTAAAGAAGCTCTTTGAAGAATCATAATTAAGCATGTTCTATTTTTTAAGGGCCATGACTGAAATGCTAAAATAATTTTGACCTTAGTCAGAGGATGCGAGCCTCAACTTCCCATACCATAAAAATAAAAAACTTTCAGCACCAGAGATACAATAGCTTCATTTGGCTGTACACATTGAGCAAAAGCTTACCTTATTTTTAAAATGACTTTTTATTTTATAATGCTTGAAAAATCTCCAAATATATTGTTTGCATCACTTAAATATGAACACCAGCACATGCAATGTGCACCATTCAGAGATGTCATTTCAGTGGAGCAAATTAAAGAAGCTCTTTGAAGAATCATAATTAAGCATGTTCTATTTTTTAAGGGCCATGACTGAAATGCTAAAATAATTTTGACCTTAGTCAGAGGATGCGAGCCTCAACTTCCCATACCATAAAAATAAAAAACTTTCAGCACCAGAGATACAATAGCTTCATTTGGCTGTACACATTGAGCAAAAGCTTACCTTATTTTTAAAATGACTTTTTATTTTATAATGCTTGAAAAATCTCCAAATATATTGTTTGCATCACTTAAATATGAACACCAGCACATGCAATGTGCACCATTCAGAGATGTCATTTCAGTGGAGCAAATTAAAGAAGCTCTTTGAAGAATCATAATTAAGCATGTTCTATTTTTTAAGGGCCATGACTGAAATGCTAAAATAATTTTGACCTTAGTCAGAGGATGCGAGCCTCAACTTCCCATACCATAAAAATAAAAAACTTTCAGCACCAGAGATACAATAGCTTCATTTGGCTGTACACATTGAGCAAAAGCTTACCTTATTTTTAAAATGACTTTTTATTTTATAATGCTTGAAAAATCTCCAAATATATTGTTTGCATCACTTAAATATGAACACCAGCACATGCAATGTGCACCATTCAGAGATGTCATTTCAGTGGAGCAAATTAAAGAAGCTCTTTGAAGAATCATAATTAAGCATGTTCTATTTTTTAAGGGCCATGACTGAAATGCTAAAATAATTTTGACCTTAGTCAGAGGATGCGAGCCTCAACTTCCCATACCATAAAAATAAAAAACTTTCAGCACCAGAGATACAATAGCTTCATTTGGCTGTACACATTGAGCAAAAGCTTACCTTATTTTTAAAATGACTTTTTATTTTATAATGCTTGAAAAATCTCCAAATATATTGTTTGCATCACTTAAATATGAACACCAGCACATGCAATGTGCACCATTCAGAGATGTCATTTCAGTGGAGCAAATTAAAGAAGCTCTTTGAAGAATCATAAATAAGCATGTTCTATTTTTTAAGGGCCATGACTGAAATGCTAAAATAATTTTGACCTTAGTCAGAGGATGCGAGCCTCAACTTCCCATACCATAAAAATAAAAAACTTTCAGCACCAGAGATACAATAGCTTCATTTGGCTGTACACATTGAGCAAAAGCTTACCTTATTTTTAAAATGACTTTTTATTTTATAATGCTTGAAAAATCTCCAAATATATTGTTTGCATCACTTAAATATGAACACCAGCACATGCAATGTGCACCATTCAGAGATGTCATTTCAGTGGAGCAAATTAAAGAAGCTCTTTGAAGAATCATAATTAAGCATGTTCTATTTTTTAAGGGCCATGACTGAAATGCTAAAATAATTTTGACCTTAGTCAGAGGATGCGAGCCTCAACTTCCCATACCATAAAAATAAAAAACTTTCAGCACCAGAGATACAATAGCTTCATTTGGCTGTACACATTGAGCAAAAGCTTACCTTATTTTTAAAATGACTTTTTATTTTATAATGCTTGAAAAATCTCCAAATATATTGTTTGCATCACTTAAATATGAACACCAGCACATGCAATGTGCACCATTCAGAGATGTCATTTCAGTGGAGCAAATTAAAGAAGCTCTTTGAAGAATCATAATTAAGCATGTTCTATTTTTTAAGGGCCATGACTGAAATGCTAAAATAATTTTGACCTTAGTCAGAGGATGCGAGCCTCAACTTCCCATACCATAAAAATAAAAAACTTTCAGCACCAGAGATACAATAGCTTCATTTGGCTGTACACATTGAGCAAAAGCTTACCTTATTTTTAAAATGACTTTTTATTTTATAATGCTTGAAAAATCTCCAAATATATTGTTTGCATCACTTAAATATGAACACCAGCACATGCAATGTGCACCATTCAGAGATGTCATTTCAGTGGAGCAAATTAAAGAAGCTCTTTGAAGAATCATAATTAAGCATGTTCTATTTTTTAAGGGCCATGACTGAAATGCTAAAATAATTTTGACCTTAGTCAGAGGATGCGAGCCTCAACTTCCCATACCATAAAAATAAAAAACTTTCAGCACCAGAGATACAATAGCTTCATTTGGCTGTACACATTGAGCAAAAGCTTACCTTATTTTTAAAATGACTTTTTATTTTATAATGCTTGAAAAATCTCCAAATATATTGTTTGCATCACTTAAATATGAACACCAGCACATGCAATGTGCACCATTCAGAGATGTCATTTCAGTGGAGCAAATTAAAGAAGCTCTTTGAAGAATCATAATTAAGCATGTTCTATTTTTTAAGGGCCATGACTGAAATGCTAAAATAATTTTGACCTTAGTCAGAGGATGCGAGCCTCAACTTCCCATACCATAAAAATAAAAAACTTTCAGCACCAGAGATACAATAGCTTCATTTGGCTGTACACATTGAGCAAAAGCTTACCTTATTTTTAAAATGACTTTTTATTTTATAATGCTTGAAAAATCTCCAAATATATTGTTTGCATCACTTAAATATGAACACCAGCACATGCAATGTGCACCATTCAGAGATGTCATTTCAGTGGAGCAAATTAAAGAAGCTCTTTGAAGAATCATAATTAAGCATGTTCTATTTTTTAAGGGCCATGACTGAAATGCTAAAATAATTTTGACCTTAGTCAGAGGATGCGAGCCTCAACTTCCCATACCATAAAAATAAAAAACTTTCAGCACCAGAGATACACCTTGCATGCCACTTTTTTAGTCGGCTGCTCGGATAAATCATAATTGGAGATCAAAATCATGACACGTGATTGGCAAAAGAAGTAATTATCTGAAATTTTTTCTTTTTATGCATACCTGACAATTTTAAGTACAAAATATGCACAATCTTTTAAATGATAGACATTTTGAAATTACTTTTTAGATTGCTTTAGATAGATTAGTGGAAGTCTGCGAAAGAACAGTTTTCAGTTACTCTGCGATTTAACGGAAGAATCACATGTCTGCAACAAGTTTTTTTTTCTTTCTTTCTTATTAAGTAGGATGATTATTAATGAAATTAATTACAGAAGAACTTACTTAACTTCGACAATCTTTGCAGAATAAATAGCTCCATATTCAAACTCAGGAACCATCTGCAAAAAGAATTGATTTTTTTTTTTAATTGAGAAAAAATTTTAATGGAAGAAAACTATAGAAAAATGAATATATAAAGGAAAAAATTCATTATTTGCACTGGAAGTTAATTGAATCTTCATGACACAACAGTTAACACAAGAAAGATGGTTAATGCAAGAGAGGTTAGAAGTAACCTTCAATTTCTTCTTATTTTCAACTTTAAAATCAATTTTGCAATTAAAAATTTCCTATAAGGTTGCTTTTGAAAAGTTGCTTGCAACAAATTACCACTTTTAGTTGTTTCTTTTAGCATTAGGCTACTATGAAAACTTCATCACATTTATTCTATTCTATCACCTCTCGGTTGATCCAATTTTTATTATTCCCAAGAATAGAGATCAATAGGTATCAGCTGAGGAAAATCAAATCGCTAATGCAGCAATTGCTTTTTGAATTCACTATGTATAGTTATTATATAATCAGTATTGAGGTAAAGTGTTTTGTTTCCAATTGTAATTATAGTGGTAATCCAATTTTTTCCTCGTATAGTTTAATCGACTGCACAATACAGGGTTAACTGGTTTAAAAAATTCCAGTATGGTTTGAACTATTTTAAAAGCAAAATTATATTATAAAATAAAAAAAATGAAGCCTGTTTTTTTTTTTTTAAATTAATTTGATACTCTTTATAAAAAAATTTCCTTTTGAATATTGAAAACTGAAAATAAAATATATGAAGTTTTCTAACAATTTAGATTTCAATTTCTACGGGAAATTCATATACTTTAAATTGACATGAATCTGAAATGTTTATGAAGAATTATTTTTGACAAAAACATCCCTGTAAAATAACTTAGAGATAAAAGCAGTTCACAGAGACCTGATTAAGACCATAAAAGGGATTCCAAAGACTTCTAGCCAAAAGGGAAAGGTCTGTGATCTGTTAATGCAACAGCGGATTAATAGTGAATAAAAGTTACTATTTTTTAAGATAAGTGACTCACGCTGAGCGCTGCATGAACATTGAGGAGCCTGGTAAACAGTACGAAACTCCAGTGTGAGAGATGTGCAACTGTTAGAAGCAATGAGACACCCATTAGACATGTTTGACTCTGACTAACAGGGTGTTGGGCTTTATAAGTGACCCTTATTAAGAGAACATTTTTGTTTTTCCCATAAATCGGATGATATTTTGGCCAGGTTTGCTTTTATTAGCTTTTGTTTTTTTATTGCAAAAAAATAACATTTGCCTTTTTCTTTAATAAGAGGAAACAACAAGGGTCGAAATAGATAGAAAACAAACACCAGTGTATATAAAGGAGAATAAACTTTAAAAATAATGCAGTTTACTTTGTCAAGAAGAAGTTTATCAACAATTTCTTTTGCCTCTTGCATTGCTTGAGAATTTGGTGCAAAAACAGAAAACAAACCCTCCTCTTTATAAGTTAGTTGTACACCTTTAAATTAAAAAAAAAAAAAAATTAATAAATTGAATGATGAACATTATACTAAACGGAGATAGAAAATAAAAGTACTACCTGTTCGAGAATGAATCTTTTTTAAATTCATTCCACCTGATCCAATTAACTGGCCAAGTTTGTGAAGGGGTACTTGTAAAGTTTCTTGTGTAAAAACAAAATTATTATTTATCCAAAAGAAAAAGAAGAGCTACAGATGAATAGAGTATTAATAAAGGTACAAAAACAGATTTTTTATAGTTCTGTAAACAATTATAGAATGTTTACATATTTTTGTGCTCGATTCATGCTCTTTAGCTTTATTGATGTTTCATTATACTACGGATATTTGATGTTTATCATTATATGTATGTTTAATTTAAAATGAAATTTGCAAACTAAAGTGCGAACAAATTATTTAACTAATGTGAACTTGCTCTATATTAATAAAACAAAGAGTTTCTCCAAAAGCATCATGAAGTGAAATTTTATCCTCAAAAAGTTTTAATTAGATTGCTTAGGAGAGACATTTGAAAAATGGAATTGGGTAAACATTGTTATAAATTTAACAAAATGTTAAAAAAATAATAAAACGTTAAGATGCCTTGCTATCTTCTTTTATTAATGAAAAAATATGTTTTTTTTTTAATGTTTAATTATTTTTATTCCTCATCTCTAGTATCATCAATGATAAATATGTGATGCCACTGGATTATTTTTAAAGTTATCTCAAACCATGCTTTTGTTTACAATTAGGCATTTTCTCATCGTCATAGTTGGCCAGACAGCCCAATGTGGGCCCTTCTTGTGAGGATTTCTCCATAACTTGCCTTTGATTTAACTTTGATCTTCAATTCTTTTTATTAATTGGAAGAAAATCAGCCCATCATTCCCCGCTTTCTTGTTCCAATGGGTCAAAAAAGCAATATCTTATTTAATGCATTGTCATCACTCATTCGAATCACGTAGGCCATCCAATTTATTTTATTTATTTTTATGTATTTAATAATAACAAGTTGTTTATAATTCTTGTACTTTTCAAAGTTAAATCTCCTTCTCCAGTTATTTTCTCATTTACACCACCAAGTATACTCTGCAAAGTCTGTCTCTCAAATATTGCGATACAATTTTCCTCCAGTTTGGTCAATGTCCAAGTCTGAAAGGTGTTTCTTTAAAATTGAATATTTTAAAATCCATGGTAGTTGAAATTAAAAAGAAAAGGTTCTATACTAAAAAGCAAAAGCGATGAAGAAAAGGTACTTATTTGTTTCAGGAAACCGTAAAAAACCACAAAAATATTATTGACTAATTAATTTCAGTACTTAGTAATACTGGTATGCAAAAGGTGCTATTTTAATAGATATATTGTAGATACCAAATGTACAAATATAGATATTTAATATAAGCATTGGTATAACTATTTTTTTATCACCCTGAAAGGGATAAATACTGATAAAATACTCTTATCGTGTCAAATTTTGACAATTAGAAGTTGATTGAGTAATAACAAAGTGTCAAATGTTATTGAATAAAGTTTGATGCGATGAACTTTTCAATAACTGCTTTAATTAATATAATGTAAAGCCATAGGAAAGTACAACTTACAATTAAGAAGAAATTTCAATTGTTTAAAAAAAACTTTTAACTATGTATTCAGTATTTTACAAGACTTCATAGCGTTGATTAATAGCATTTATTGTACTTTGTAAGAAGGTATTCACTTACTGCAATAATATTTGGTACGTAAATGAATTCTGAGTAAATCTGAGTTTTTTTATGCACAAGAAGAATTCTTTAATTTAAATATTACCTATAACTGGCCAAGACTTTTTCTTTTCTTCCCTAGGCTTAGATATTGCTCGATTCATAATACTCAGAATTTTACTCCAGCTATCTGAAAAATAATAAAAAACAGATAAATCAGTTCAGTAGATTGATTAATTACATACAAATTAAATACATCTATATTTTACCTTTTCTTTTATTTCAAAGAATCAAGCACAGAAGTTTTACTATATTCTTCATTAAAAATATATTTTTTTTTTAAAAAAAAGATTAACAAAGCAGTTTGGAACATTTAGAGATTCTCTGGTCGAGAATAATATTTATAGCTAACTTCAATTAGTTTATGTAATTTATTTTTGTATTTCCTTTATCTTTTCCTGAACTTTTTACAAAACCTTTGTGGTACAGAGAGAGCAATTTTTAGACATCTGCCGTACTCTCTCGATAAAAAAGGTTTTTATGATTTCCGGAGCTGGTACCCCCTGACAACATCAGCTTTGGTTGTCATATTTTCATTGTTTTCTTCTTTAAAATTTTCTATCAAAGAATCTAAGTAATCTCCCTGTACTCAGAGTTAAACATATGCTCCCAGAGTTGTAATTCAGATGGTCGTTTTTCTACTTGCACACATTAAAATAACCATTGGGGTGTAAATTGAAATCAAAGTTACGTGGCTCTTTGGTCAAGCAGTAATTTTGCATGGCAATAACTATTTACTAACTGTTTTTTCTTGTCTAGAATTATAACAAAAATAACTATTTTTTCTTGTCCAGGATTATAGCAAAAGTAACTGTTTAACTAACACTTACATGGCTTCCTTCAAACTTTTGTAATTCAATAAGAGTTCAACTTAGCTACTTCAAACATTAAATATACGATAACGTATAATTTAGTGGAAATTACTGTGTGACACTTTTTTAAAAAGGGTGGATCCCAATTTTTCTGCTACAAATCATCTTTACAAGGTTAACAGTCTTAAAATCAAAAATAGGAATGAAACTTCAAAAATGTATGTTTTTTTGAGGAGGGTCAAAATGACCCTTTCTAGCTTTTTTAGGTATTTTTATTAATAATTATTTTCATAATCAATATAATTGCATTAAACTTTGATACAATATACTTTGAAACAATATATGGAAAGTAAAAAAAAATATGAGCTTTAAAGCTTGCATACAAGCCAACATTGGAAAAATAAAATAACGGAGATTTTCCTAGTGAAATTGTTTGGGCTAAAGTTTTGATGCATTATAATTTTTTAAGTCAAAAAGAGAAATTCAAAATTGGAAATAATATAAGCGTTTAGTTGAAGTAAAAAATAAGTATATAAATCTTAATCTAAAGAAGATTTTTTAAATTATAATTACTTAAACTATAAACACTCAACATACTGCAATATTGGCACTAGCACCATCTTGTTAGGAATAAGAGAAGTATTTTTGTTACTAGCAGATAGTTAACACCAATTTTTTTAAAAAATTTCTTCACCAATTACAGAGAAATTTGAGAATATACGGATAAACGGGAGATAGTCGTAAAATATAGGAGTCTTCGTTAAAAAACAGGTGACTTGCCAGGTACGAACTCCTGTGCATTTACAAAAATAATTAAAGAAAAGGCAAACAATGATCGAACTGACTCCAATGGTGCTTCTAAATTTAATGTGTTCAGTTTTTATTTTACACACTGTATATTGTACTTGAAATATTTTAAAATTATTTAAAAAAAATATTTCATAAAAAAGCATTATAGAGTCATTCATTGTTATGGTTGCAGTCAGATAGCTACTGAATCATAAGGCTGCAGATTAAGGATTTTAACTTTCAAATTACAGGAAATTCTAAATTGAACTCAGAAAAGGAACCAAAAATTTGAGATCATTGTGTTACTTTTATATATTTAATACTATATCCCAGCAATGAAATATTTTTACAACAAAATTATATAACATAATTATCCAAAAACAATTTCAAACAAGTTTTTTTTTTTTTTTTTTGTAATTTATTAAATATATTTTTGCATTCAACTTAACAACCAAAGATGAATTGAAAAATAAAGTATGCTTAGAGTTACTTGATTAAACTTTATGAGAATATAGAATTAATAAATTGTAATCATTTCAATAAATTGATTTAATAGTTCTTTAAAAATAACAAAAGAAATATTTACAATATAAAAATAATAAATTTTAATTGCAACTAACTTACACTTTTAATTAAAAATTTTTTTTGCTCAACATGTTATTAAATAACTGCTAATGTTTTGCACCACATTTTATATTATAAGCTCAAAATTATGTAGTTTTCATTTAAGGGATACAATTTTCATCTGCTATCTTTTTATACACTGTATAAACATGTTATAAGTAAAATCTGTAATTACCTGCAGCTAAGGAGAGCGACTCATCTATTATATTTAATGGAAGACCAGGTATTTTAACATCTAACTGAAAAGAAAAAAATGGCTATTTTTTATCAAGAAGGTAATTTCAATATTAACAGCCATACTAAAAAAAGAAACAGAATAACTTTTTCAACCGCAACTTTCAATTACATATAATTGATGTATGCAATTGAAAGTTGAATATACATAAATTAAAGTTTCAGAATCCGGCATCACCTCACTAAAAAGTGTTGAAACAGCCTTAATACACCACTGAACTTCTTCAGCAAAAAGCAAAATCAATCATGTCAAAGTTAAAAGTCCCACAAACCATACAGAGTGGTTTACGAAGGCTACCTTCTCAGACATCCCTTCAATAATTAATTAAGTACACTATAGCTTTAAATCTCTTACTAGCATTCTTTTTATTAAGAAATTTAAATTTTTATAAGGTAAACAAAGTATTTTATGAAGAATGAAATACTACTATTCAAGCAAATTTAATAATGAAGCTTCAACTCATTAAATTTAAGAATTTTTTTTTTTTGTTGGAGAAAATAAATTTTTTGAACAAATAAATTCTGCATACATTTACATTTCATTTAAAGTTTAAATTTAAATTTTTATATCTATAAAACTTTCCAGTCATTTTTTTTCAATAAGTTTGTTTTGCCCTCTCCAAAGAGTACTTGTTTCACTAATCAACGAGTTTGTTCTATACTTATCTCTGCAATCAGCAAAAAACAGGTTTTTAATTTTTATCAGAGATAACAGCCAAAATATACTTTTAAAGGCTTGGCAAACATCAAAAATACTGATTGCAATAATTTTGTAGAGAAATTTAAATACAGTAGATCAACACGTTTCCTTTATTGAAATCCTTTCAGTGTTTGTGTACACAATATATTAAAAGGAAAAAAAAGGCTTATAGTTTTATTTAAATATTCTGAAAGATAACTTTAACCTAATAAAAAAGTAGTACAAAGAAATAATAAAATAAAAAACATTACATCTTAACATTTTACTTAAAGTAACAATATTCAATGCTTTTTACAAAATAAAGGTGGGATGAAACTAGTTTCTTTCAAATGCAGAACAATTAGTAAAATATGAATAAAAAATAAATTTAAAATAATAAATGAGCACACTGTTTTTTTAATCAAATAAAATATTAATTCTATTTTTATTAATTAAATTGTTCAAAAATTTTATACTTTGATTGTTTATAGTATTCCTTTTGATAAGCAATGTTTGTTTTACATATTGGTTGCTGAACAGCTCAGTTATTAATATAATTGCTAAGTTTTCAACCAAATGCAAATTCTTGAACGGTGTTTCCATATTAAATGAAATTCCCTCAATTTTCCTGGTAACTATAATTCCTTACAATTTTTAAACAGTTGTCAGAATATCAGTTGAGTGGCAAGATAACAGGGTTTATACTCAGATCTGGTAAAATATTTCCCTGTATGTATTCTACACCATGTATTAAGAACTGTGCTCTTGTATGAGCTAGATTGGCCTAACTCTACTAGTTATAACTGCAGCTGAAGATACTTAAATAATGCTATAGAGGCCAGGATAGCCTGGTTGGTAGGGCACTGTGCCCATATCTGAGAGGGCAAGGGTTCGATTTTCAACTCTCCCTCTATAGTAGATGGTGACTGATGCATGTCAAATCTGTCAAGTCACAAAGTCCTCCATGTTCCCACAATCATACCTCTGGGGGTACTGATCCAGGAGTTTCTTTGTCTTCTACATTGTATCAAAATGACAAGGCTACGGAGTTGAACATTGGTAGTTGTAAACCCAAAATTGGGTTACTGTTCAATGACTGTTATATAAAAAGAAAAAAAAAAGCTATAATAAATGAAATATTTTAATATGGCTGAAATGACTTCCTTAAATATCTCATGGATTCCCTTTTGAGTGGTTACTATTTTTTAAGAGAGGAAAATAAGAAACAAAATTTCCTGTATTTTCCCAGTTTGTAAAGAAAAACTAAAAATTCTCTGTGAATTGGCAACCTTGAACAACTATTAAAAAACACATTTCAAGTAAAGACTTAAAAAGAATAAAAATGTTCACCTGAACAGCAGTAATGCCTTCTTCTGAACCAGATACTTTAAAATCCATATCACCAAGATAATCTTCCAACCCCTGAAATTTGAATTTTATTTATGACATTGTTTTAGTTCTGAGAATACAGGATAAGTTTAAAAATTGCCTCAAAGTGGCATGCTGACAAAACACCCTTAAAAGATTCTTGTGTGCTTGAAATATCTTAAGAGTTTAAAGAAGAGTTTTTTTTTACACTTCATTATCTTAAAAAAATTTCAACTCTCCAAACAAGATCTATTACTACAAAAATATAGTATAGACCAATTACCATGTTTTGAAATTAACAGTAGCCTGTTAACTTGGAATCTTAAGAATTGGACTCACATCACGATAAAATAATTATCAGGGGTCCCCAGACCAGCATACAATGCAAAGTGTGTTGTTTCGTATTTTTCTCTGTGTTGTTGTCACAAAATAACAAATTCAAATTTAACAGTATGTATTTCGCATTTATTGTGTTTTCATATAAGATCATTTTTAACCAAATATCTCGTAGCTTGATTTTTCAACAAAAAATTAATGCCTTTTAAGCACTCAAAAAATACTTTCAATCAGTGTCCAAAAAAAAAATCTTAATTAGGATCTGTGCAGTAATGAAGATTATTTTTTTCGTTCAAAGTTCTTAACTTATAAACACAAAATCACTAAAATTCAAAAACTTTACATAATCATGATATAATAACTAGCTTCTGATAAATATTGCAGAGAAAATTGTGAAAATCATGCATTTTTTTATGATTAAGAACGACAATCGACACAACGAAGAAAAAATATCTTAAAAGATAAAAGACTAAGCAGTTTTGAAGCCCGAATAAAAAAAAGCACCTTTAAGGGCTTTTAAAAAATTTATATTAAAAATATGCACCTTTCATCATTTTTTAAAAAGGCTTTGCCCCCTTTCATAAAGATATGCAAATGGACCGGAGAAAATATGTATATAGATAATATCTTTTAGTCACAGATTAATGACTAAAATTTTTACCCCTGTCGTTAGCGTGTCCAAGATTGTTTTTTAAATTTCAATGAATATTGAAGGTGGAATGCATAATAATTACCAATATATCAGCCAATATAGCATATTTTTCTATGCTTGTGTTATCTTCAGTATTGTATGCAGTTATCAAGCCTATAGCAACACCAGCAACAGGAACTGATATGGGTACACCAGCATCCATCAGTGCTAATGATCCTCCACAGACAGTTGCCATGGAAGACGATCCTATAACAGTTAAATAAACATGCTTTTTCAACATTTATAAAATGTTTTTACAATTTGTTCATAAAAAGGAAATTAAATTTAAAGCTTGGCATATTTAAACATAATAGCACATAAATACTTCTAAAAACTTGTTTCTAAAAAAAAAACAGTTTTTTTTGTTAGCTTTGTAAGTTTCTTTCTGAAATTTGCATGTTTTTATTTAATATAATGTTTATTATACTTAGAAATATTCCAGTTCGGAAAATTTCATGCCTGGTAAAGTGTTTTAAGAGTGTGGCTTTAGCTCAAAGTGTGGAAAGTAATAAGATTTTCAAATTTGAATAACAAAAACCTTTCAAAAAATTTTTTAGTCTACAAAAAAATAAGAAAAGAATATTTTTAAAAAAAATTAAATTAGTAGAATTAGGAGATAATGCGGAATTTTTTTTACATATTCTCTTAAAAAGTTTATCATGAAAAATATATCGTTATTAAATTTGCATTTTGATCTTTTATCTTCACTTTGATTGGTACTTAAGCAGATTTAAATGCATAGTTTTTCTGACTTTTTTTTTTCTTTCTGTGCCCTGCAGATGAAAATGGAGAATGATCAGTTTCTGATAAAGCCAAAGATTTTCTACAATCATTACAAACAAAAAATGACAAATAAAAAGGTAGCCTTCCGAACAAAATGTTTCTAATTTCCACTCTGTGTGTAATTATAAATAATAGAATTATAACTAAACATAATTATACTAAATTTAATATTTTCATTTTGAAAACAAAACATTTAAAGATATTTTTTAAAAAAGTTGAGTACATATTAAAAAACAAAAAACTTTGTTTTGTGATAGAATGAAGTTTCAATTGATTTTAAGGTAGCAAAGTAATTGCTAAAAAGTCACCTCACATATTAACTTAGTGAAACAGAAAACAATTTTTATACCATTTTAATTGAATATCACCCATTATAGAAAAAGAATACAAATATATTTTGTGAAACATTTTTAGCTCTATGTTGCAATTTAAGATATAGAAGTAAAGAGGCACACACTTTTATTGGCAAAGCCACAAACTCTTAGGAAAAAAAAATTTCAAACGTTTTCATGATTTCATTAAATTTATCTAGGGTAGACACAATCAGGAAAAATTATTTATAAATTAATCCAACCTTTGGCCAAAATAAAATATTTGTGCATTTATATATTGCTGGTCTTCTGACTTGATAATAACATTTTTATCTTAATTTCTATTGTATACATCATTGATATTCATTTTTGTTGTTCTTCCAATTTTCGAAAACTTATTACATGAAAAATTATTTTTTTATACTTTTAATTCATTTGAACAAATGATTATTTTGATCTTAAAAATATTTACACAAAGTGAAAGAAGTAAAATAATCTAATTTTAAAAAATAAATGACAAAAGATTGGTAAGATAAATCCTTATTTAAACATACCCTTATCACTATGGTACATTTTATAAATGTTCCTATTATTCTTTGTGAAACATTATTGTTAAAATTATTTTTTTTCTTTTAAAAATTTCGTAATTCTGCTTATTTGAGCTTATTATTTTCAGTTATTTTCTGTACATAAATACAGTTGTAATAAAGTTATGATATACAATGATATAATACAATAATGTAATTAGTAAATGTGACTTTAATTTTCAATTAGTGATTATTGGCTCATAATGAAAAGATTTGCTTCATCTGATTATATGAATAATTAGTTTTACAATTACAATTTAAGTGACAGCTTACATCATGTCACTTGTCCAATGGTTTGTTATTTGCTGATACACATATACACTACCCTACACTAATGGAAGAGACACTCAGTGGTGCAAGTGGCAAAACATGGTTTTGGAGCAACAAAAAAGCAACTTTGGAGCAGCGAAACAAAGATTTGGAGCATATTAAATAAAAATAATTAAAACATTAATTAATATAATAACAAGAATTATATTAATTAATGTTATTAATTTGTTCATTAATAACATATCTTATTTTTTACATTTCTTTGAAGGTCCCTGCATTAACAAATTAAGTTTCTTTTTGGTATCTTCCAATGCTGTTAAATATTCTGCTATCTTCGACTTAGCAAAACATGGTTTTAAACTTAGAAAAACATGTCCACTTTCTATAATCAACATGACTTTATTATTTAACCCATCTTTAATGTTTTTTTCAGCTGTGGCTAAGAGATTCTGAGAAGCCTTCAATTTTTTTTGTAAATCAATTTCAGCAGCTTTCAATCTACTTTTCTCAGTTTCAGTGTTTTTACATTCTTTTCGCTTTCTTTTTTCTCATTCTCTAATCGAGCAGAATAATTTTAAAAATGCTGCACGAGCCACTTTAATCATATCTTTGTCAACTTTAAAGTTATTTAAACCCCCTATTTTGGTAATATGTGATACAACTTGTCTTAAACCATTAACACTAAGAGAATTTAAACTTGCCTTAAAGTAGCTTTTTGTTTACACTAAAACCTCTTTCAACATCAGCATTCCCATGGGGTATGCACAAAAGAGCTTTAAAAAGCCTTGTTAAAAGAGGATATTTCCCAAATTATCTTTCTTCACAAAATAGTTTTTCAAAACACATCAACTGGTGCATATTAATTTGAGTCAGAAGAATAACCTTCTACGTCCATTCATCTAGTAACAAAGATGCCTCTTCAGGTTTTATAATGTATGGGGTTACTGCTGCCAGATATCTTCAGGGGTAGCAGCAAAGTTTTTTAAAATTTTAGGGTAATTTTAGGAACTCTTTCAAAAAATTTTAGGCAAATTTTAGGGGTAATATATGATTTTGCTAGGATAAAAACAGATCACACGGTAGTTTATTACATAACAGAAGACTATTCTTATTCATCTATACATATCATAAATAATTGCAAGCCATAAAATAAAGCTCTGAAATTTATTAAGTCTAGAATGAAATCTCTAAAGTGTAAAAATGAAGTTTCAACTTTACATACCACCTATCAAAAATTAAGTGCATAGTTCAAGAACATGCAAAAGTGAGAATAAATCAAGAGAATAAACAAATTAACACTAACTTGAAAAATTAAATATACTTTATTAAATCCAAAACAATTTGTAAATTAAAATGCAATGCCAAATAAAAAATTAAGGAATATTTGACTAAAACTTTACTAACTTAAAATTATTATAAGCGATATATATATTAAAAAAATTCACAATTTCAATTCTTTCCTATCCTTATCAGATTAAGTATACAGAAAATTATTTAATCATTTATGAAGTAAAAATATACCATATAAAAACTGTATCAACTTAAATATTAACAAAAATAATACTGTCTTAAATTGTATATACTTTAAACAATTTAAATTCTCCTATCTCTGATACTTAATGTACTATTGAAGTACACAGAAAAGTTTCAAAAATTTGTCAGATAAAATAGAAGGAAATCATGACAAAAATACTGCTAACTAAAGTCACATATACTGTAAACAATTCACTTTCTCCTCCTCTGCAATGTTTATATAAACAATAATAGTATTAAAAAAAATAGTTCAAAAAACCAGAACAAATAATCTGCATACCTTTAATTAAAATTATTACCATAAATTAAAATTCTATTTCGATTCTATAGTAATTAGAAAAAAAAAGCACCTTCCTCTCTAAAATAGAATACTTTTTATTTGATTTTTATTTAATTTTTACCTTCTTAATCAAAACTTTATTATTACCTTTTACCTTACCTTATTAAGAAAAACTATTGTGTGAAATTATTAGATTTCAAATCAGCAATTTATATTAGAAGTTAGAGAAAAACAAATTAGAATGATCATTTAATTTTCAGTCTCTTTGACAAAAGTTGGTCTCTTCCAGTTTCAAAAACAGTCAACTCCGATTCTAATTTTGTTAGCTGATCAGTTCTTTCAGATATAAAATTTTGTGCAACAGTAATCTCCACAATGTTTTGCGTTGCTTTAGCTTTTTTCAATTCATTGATTTTTTGATTATTATTTCGCTAATCTGCAAATCGAAATCATTTTTTCTTTTTCTATTTTCTTCCTTTTGTAGTTTTTCCATTGCAATTCTTTCATTTTCTTTTTTATGCTTATGTTCCGCTTCCTTTAATTTGCTAATATATTCTTTATTCTCTAATATTTGTGAGATTCTTTTACTGCCTTCAATATTGTTGTGGTGAACACTCCTCCATAATTTCGAATGGCATCTTTGATTAGTCTTAGAGACATAATATAGTATTTCATGGTGACTCACATTAAGCATTGCTTTATTTATCGAAAAAACCTCTCTCGGGATCAGAATTCTCATGTGGCAAAATTAAAACAGTTACAATTAATGTAGTTAAATTTTTATATATTATATTATTGCTTTTTTATTTATTATTAGAAAGAAACAGCATTTTCGTTTTATTTCTGATTTATCCCAATAACTCTAATTTTTTAGGAACACCAACAAAATTTTATCAGATTTTTAGGGTTTGCAAATAGTTTTAGGAATTTTATGAATTTTAGGGGGAATGCGACCCCTGTATCTTATTAACTTAATAGAAGTGTCTTCCATTCTCATTACAGGATGCAAACACTTTAAGATGGTACAGTAACCTATATTGAAGAGGCAATGCTTTTAATAACTTTTTTGTGCATGCCAAGTAAAAAGACCTGACACCTTAATACATAGAATTTTTTTCTGAAGAAGATAAGGATGTCATTGCCTTTGTGGTATCTAGTCCAACATTTATTAAATTTGAATTTTGCCAAATTTCTGCATTTTCTACATCCAATGATTTTAAGTCTTTTCCTGACAAACTAAGAAAAGCAGAACTCTTTAAAAAATGCCCTAACAATGCTCTAACTAGAGACACCATTTCATCAAACAGCAAGTGAATCAATGGTGTCTCAGTTTGGAAAAGACATAAAAATTTATTTAGTATAGCCGAAATATTTCTTAAAAAAGAACTTTTGGCAAAAGCAATTTATATAAATTCAATATTGAGTAGCTCATACTATTTTTTAAATAAATAATTACTTTATTTAATTCTGTAAAAGGGTATTCAAAACTCTAATTAATTTAACTATTATTTAAGGTTATCCAGTGTATTTTTCTTAAAATTTAAATAAATGTTATTTGTAATAGTATATTCAACAAAACATTAACAAGATTAATATTGATCATACCGAATTTATAAAAATATGTAAAGAATTAAGTAAATTAAGACAACTTTAATAAATTTATATTACAAATGTAAATTAGTGAATGGCCCCTAATAAATTTTTATTAAAATTGGTTACCTAGTAGAGTATTTCTTTAATGAAATAATTAAAAAAAATTAAATAATTTTTACAATACAATAAGTATTGGAGCTAAAAATCTTTTGTCAGAGGTAAATTATTAGATTGTTCCGACACTCATCACAAATCAGTTAAATAATTTCTTATATCAATTGTTTTAAATCAAATCATGAATTAAAGTATTTTTGAATGACATAAGAATTTTTTGCTGCTTTTAAAATATTGAAAGCCCCTCTCTTCATAGCTATTTAAAATCTTGTTTTTAAATATTATTAAGTTTTTTCCTAAAACAAATTTAGAGCACTGAAAATTTTGACAGTAATAATACAATAATAAAATGCAATAAGTAAAAAAAAATATTAGTAAAAAAAAAAGTAATAAAGTAAAATTAATGTTTAAAAACAATATGCAATTAGTAGATGGTGCCTCAGATAAAAAATTTACGATTAGGAAACTTAATTAATTCTTATCTTTATTAAATTAAATGAATAAAAGGGAGATGGAAATTTTGAGGTTATGAAGCTTTGTGATTCTTGACTGCTCTGAGGATCAACATGAAAATATGTATTTAGTGAATGGTGCTCACGTTAATTCAAAGATCATGTTACTAATCTAAAAATAAAATAACGCAAGAAGGCAAGAATTTGATTAGCTTGCCATTGACGAAGACGATGGAACTTCAATAACGATGAAATTAACAAGAGAAATAAAATTTTATTTTGCTATTAAAATTTGGCAATGTTTAGTTGGTCCCCGAAAATTCGAGAGAAGTTTCGGTTCCATTTCAGAGGAATAAAAATAAGCCTGAAATTGAGAATATCTTGCAGAATGAAGCAGAGTTGCACATGAGACTGCAAGAATCCTTTCCACTGAATCCAGAGCAACCCCCCCCCCCCCCAAATGGCAGTAGATTGGTTGCCGCAAAATTGTGACTTGGAGATACCCAGGGGAAAATATCCTTTTTGGTGCAGAACGGCGCACTTTAAGCCAATTACTTCAATTTGGAGCATGTAGGCGCAGGTTTCCACATTTGGCGCGGATCGGCGCAGCACTTGCACTACTGGACACTTGTAGTTTTTGTGACATTTTTTTAAAAATTTCTCAAGAAATCCTTGAAGGATTATTTTATAACTTTAGAGGTGAGATTTTTAATGCTTTGCAATAAGATTTAAAGCTTTCAGAGGTTTGGGCGACTGACCACGAAAGAAAACAAGTATTTTTGAACACCCTATGCCAGAAAATAAAGCAACAAGTTTGCCTTCATTACTTTAGTTATAATAGCTGTTTTGTAAACCTAGAGTAAATATTTAAGGATACATTTTTATAAATCTTTTTTGCCTTGCATATTTTTGCCATAACTTTATTCAATGAAAACAAATAATATTTGTGGAGCAATTTATAAAAATAATTACAAAGTTATTTATTTAAAAAAAATCTTAAAAATGTGCAAGATATAAGTATTTAAGATATTTCACTTTGAACAGTATTTGGCAACGAATGAAAAAGTTTGATTTAAACATCTTAAAAAAGTTTCAAGCAATTTTCTAAGTAGTTTTTGTACTTTTAGAAAGAAAGCTCAAAACAATCAGGGGTGTTCCAGAAATTTTATTTTGTACTATTAAACAAGATTTATTAAAAATAAGACATCATCCCCCATAAAAGTATGTTTTCTTTCCTTATACCATCACATTTTGGTTTCTGGACAATTTTTATAAGGTGTTATCATTTGTTATTAAATTTCATTTAATGAAACAGTTATTAAATTTTGTTTGTTGAAGCAAACTAAATTTGTGGAAAACCTCTGATCATTTTAAGCATTCTTTTAAAAAGTACAAAAACTACTCAGAAAATTGCTTGAAATTTTTAAGATATTCAAATCAAATTTATTTTTCATTAGTTGCCCGTTCATTACAAATTTAAGATTAATTTAAATTATTTTTTTTGCCCAGTATAAAAGAACTACCTTAAGATTTTATGCAGTTTTTAAATAATTTATTTTCTAAACTTTAAGGTAATTTTGTAATTAATTTTCAGTTGCTCCAAAAATATTGTTTTATTCCTTTGAATATTTAAGAAAAACATAAGGAAGAAATGCATAAAATTGTCCATATCTCCATAAATATTTACTCTAGGTTTACGAAATTTAATGCAGCTATTTCAATTAACAACTAAAGTAATGGATACAAGTTACTAGCTTATTGCTTGATTTTCTGGCATAGGGTGTTCAAAAATACTTGTTTTCTTTTTCCGGTCGGTCTTCCAAACCTTGAAGGCTCTTACTGCAAATTATGAGAAATTGCATGAGCTAAACATCTCTAAAGTTATAAATTAATCCTTTAAGTATTTCTAGAAAACTTTTAAAAAATGTCAAATACTCAAAATGTCTCTTCCATTATTGTAAGGAAGTGTATATATACATATATCATAATTATTAATATTTGCTATAATACGGAAATAACACATATTCCAATCAGTTATAAATAATAAACCATTATATCTGTAAATAAATAAACATGTGTTAATTGTATTTACCGGGTTTTTCCCCATAAAAACTGGTTTTTATGGGGTGAACAAACCGTGTGAATATCTAACCCAGCCTTTAGTCAATAATTAAAACAAATTAATATACTGTTGAACCTGTTTATCTCGAACCTCTTTATCTCGAAATTTCTAAAATTCCCTATATTTACTGTCTAAAATCAATGTATTTTCCATGTTCATGTGGAATTTTTTTCCTTCAAAACCTCCGTTTCTCGAATTTCTAATAATAGAGCACAAATGTCAAAACTTTCTTTATCAGCAGAACTCGTAGACACAGATGAATTCCGTGAATCCACAGGAAGTAGGGATGAACAGGTAGGGGGTGTTTCTTGGAATTTCAATTACTATCCCTGCACTTCCTTAACTAGCAATGTAACAATGATTCTGGCAGTAAGTGAGGGGTTAATGAATAGTGACCATCAGGGGTTAGCTTTTCCAGGGTTGCCACTCAAATCTGGAAAAAAAATTCCCTGTGTTTTCCCTGTACATATTATACACAATATATTAAGAGAAAACAACAATTATTGTGCTCTTGTGTGAGCTACATTGGGCTAACTATATTTATTAGTTTTAATTGCTGGAAAAACAGCTAAACATACTTAAACATTGTTGACATTAATTTTGATGATTTTTACAAGTGGACAACTGCCTGGCAACATGCGGAACATTGGCAGTTGCGGAAATCATAGATAATGTCAAAGGAATATCAGATGAAAAGGAAGAAACTGAAAATCATATTAATGAATCAAAAGTGAATGCAAAAGAAGTATAAAAAGCTGTAGAATTCTTATAAACTACTCTTGAATTCCAGGAAAATGTTGGCTGTGAGGAATTTGCGATCTTTCTAACCTCAAAAGAATAATCGGAACAAGTGAGGTTATACATCAAAAATCTTCGAAAAATTATTTTCAGTGTTTAATGTATGCTAAAAAACTGTTATGTAAATACAGTGACCTCTCACTTATGCACCACCTCTTTTATGCACCTTTTTCATTTATACACCGATTTTTGTAGGTCCCAGTACATTAGGTAGGAAAATTAAACATCCTTCGTTTATGTGTCGCTCTAAAAATACATTTTTCAATTATGCGCCGAAAATTTAGGCTAACATTTTTATTTTTTTGTCCCTTATATATTTTTTTCCTTTTGAAATTTTTTTTTTAAATTAAAAATGAAGCAAATAAGCAATCCTTGTTACAGATAAAAAGAAATATATGTTGTTAGATCCTATTGAATTTTCTTCCCCCTGTGACCTTTTCATTTTTGCTGTTTATGGAAAGACATTCTTTCTAGAATTTTGAATAGGGTGCCTTATCTGTTACACCAACAAGAATGAAAGCCCATTCATCTTTTAGAAAATGATAATTCCTCTTGTTCAGAGGTCAGTTTTACTCCCATGCTGTTTTCTAGAAAAAAAAAGACACCTGGAATATGAAGATGAAAGAGACCGCGATCACTTACTAGCAGTCAGATGGACATCTTGAGTAAATAAAAGGAGGTGGTCTGTTTAGTGACAGTAGTAATCGAACAACTTATTGTGCAGCATATTATGACGTTAAGTACTTTTCTTAGAAATTTATCATGTAATGTTTTACCCCTCCCATAAAACTCAAATTTTTTGTGAAGAACTGTTCATTTATATCTAACTAAAACTTGTGGACGATGAGAACGTGGTGGATGATACTGACGAGGATGATAAAGTTCCTCCAAATCACACAGCAGTATTAGAAGGTTTAGACACTATACGGACTATTTACAATTTAATTTTGCTTCTGAAACTCCCCCTTATCCCATTTATATGAACTGGAAAAAACGGTTTTAGAAATACGTCTTCAAATATTATTTTGTAAGAAAATTAATTGTCTTAAGGTATGTTAAATTTTTTTCTTTGTATGGTTATAGTAAATACCAAAACTGTATAGATATTAACATTTTATCTTTAGAAACATATTTATTCATATTGTCACTGCAATTTACGTTGCGTTTTAGAATTTTGAAGTTTTTCACTTATGCGCTTTTTTCTCTTGGCCCCTTACACTGGTGCATAAATGAGAGTTCACTGTAAATGTATGTGGTATAATTAATTTAAAGAAATGCCTATATTTTTCTACTAAAAACAATTAAAGCACTTTTAATAGAATTTCTTAATTAAAATTAATTTTTTAAAGTACCTGTATAACTCAATACCTCTTTATCTCGAATTTTTCGCTTTTCCCGTGAGATTCGAGATAAACAGGTTCGACTGTATTATAATCTAAATTAAAAACCGGTTCCGCTATGTTAAAAACGTACATAAATTGTTCAGAAAAATATAAAGGAGAAGAGGATAACTCCAAGCACAATTAAATAAAATCATTAAAAATAAAACTTATACAAATTGAAATCTCTATCTGATTTGAAATGATAATTTTCACTCAAAAGAATATATAAGAATATATATAAAGAATTTTTATTAGGTTTCAAAAAGAATATATAAATACCATTAGATGCTAAGACTTCAGAGGTTAACCTTATGGTAAAAGGAAATCCTACTGGAATGACAGGCTTGAGACTTTTTTCTGCTAAAGCACCATGACCAATTTCTCTTCTACCAAATTTACCTACACGTCCAATTTCATTTGTAGCATAAGGAGGAAACTAAAAACAATTAACACTTTAAACAAGATTTGGAACAAATTCTAAATAACTAATCAGTGTTTGATCACTTATCTCAAAACTTGATTTAGCCAAATATTTAATTATTTATTAATAATTAGGTATCCTAAACAAATTAAAAGAAATAAATATGAACACATTTTTTTATTAATGTTTTCAATACGTCTATGAAATAAATTATATTTTAAATTATAATAATTATGTTTACTAATTAAAAAATATAATTTAATATACTATATTAATACTAAATTTATTTAGTATTAATGAAAAAGATTGAGTTAATGTGAGAAATATTTATTGGCTTCTACAAAAGAC
The DNA here is from genome assembly GCA_949128135.1 of Parasteatoda lunata. NCBI lineage: Eukaryota > Metazoa > Arthropoda > Arachnida > Araneae > Theridiidae > Parasteatoda > Parasteatoda lunata. The sequence goes on from OX421970.1 coordinate 134,285,316, forward strand.
ATTATTGTTAAAAATATTTATATGCTTCCTTGAAATTTGTATTAATATATTTTGAAATGCGAAACAATTACTTTTTTTCTAAAACAAATTTCTTAAAAGTTTAAAAAAAAACTACTAATTTTTTATTTTAAAATGCCACTATAAAAAAAAAACTTTTTATTAGGATATCTTGCAGATCTTTAGGTCTCTCTCATTCTGATGAAAACTCAACTGAAGTTCAATTAATTTTTTACAAATAAACCAAGGGTTATATTTACTCTATTCAGCAATATCTTTAGAAACATGTAGAATACAATCAGATACATATCTATCAGCAGATACATGTAAAATACAAGGCTGTAACCCAATCAAAAAGTGAGATATGAAGTGTACAAAGTTCTCTATTAATATTTTTGACAAAATTAGGATAAAACAATTCCACAATTAGTAATTTCTGAAAGGTAAATAAAGTTATCTGTTTTTAGACTTTTGATAAATATCTTTGTTTCAGTGTAATTTACAAAATGTAAATTTTTAGCGACATCCAGATCAGTTTAAACTGCAATAAAAAAAATTAAAAATAGACAAATTTGTTGTTTTCAGAGAAAATCTTTTGATGCAGGAACTCAAGTTTAGGCTGACAGAACAACTGACATGCTTAAACAGTTGACATAATTATCACCCTATACCAGGGATGGCGAACCAATGGCACATGTTACATTTATGGCATGCGACACAATATTTTGGGCACGCCATCGATCACAATTGTTGTTACACAAATGTTATTACACTATGAAGCATATGTAACAATTAAATTAAAATTCACAAAAACAAACAAAATAATAGACAATTATTTTTAAAAAGTAACAATTAAGGCTAAAAAACAATTAATAACCATAAAAACAAGCTAACAATAAATAATTAACAAAAAAAATTATCATAAGTTATTTGTCATCTAATCTGCAACAACAGAAGTCACACTGGTATTACTTTAAGTTGAATTACGCTTATAAATGAGACATTGCAAAATGTTTTTTCTTTTCAATGTAAATAAAGAGTTTTGAGCTGATAGTATTTAGTATTATTATTTTCCCTATAATCACGAAGTCAAAATTATTTGACGGCACATCTATGACCTCATTAAACAATTTTTTTTTAAAAAATGGCACGTTGGTGTATAGGGGTTCACCACCCCTATACTAACATAAAGTAAGAAAACAATATTAAACAAAATAACTTAAATGAAATATTACCTCATAATGAAGAAAGAAATTTTTGTCTTCATCACTAAAACAAAAAATATATATTATTTATAAAAAAGAATTTATTTCTAAGAAACTCCTTAAAACGTTAGGCCCTTCAACAAATGATGTCACACTTGGGAGGGATGAAGAGATTCTTAAAATTGTGACATTTTGTGACAAGGAGGAAATACTAATTGTAACATCATTCATTAGGTTGTAACTAATCAGAGGTCTGTCCAGACATTTTGAGAAAGGTCCTGTTTTTGTAAAATTGTGAAAAAACTATTAAAACTATTTTCTTAGAATAATACAATTGGAATTTAAGCTTAGGGAAACTTTGAAAATTTAGTTTGTCTGAAACTGTCTTTCTCCCCCCCCCTTCTCTGGGAAGGGTTTATTCGATTAAAAAAGCAATAATGATGATAAACAAATCAGTGAAGGGTTCGTTTTTATGAAAAGATATTTTGTGAAGGGTCTGTTTTCTTATGAAAAGATATTTTGTGAAGGATCTGTAAAAACATTTAAAATCAGCAGATTATATAGATTTATATAACTAGTTTATATATTTTTTTTATATGTTCCACAAAAATAGGCACACATCCAACTGTTAGTTCACCAATATCATTAAAAAACTTTTCAATAATTCTTTGAAAATAAAATATGAAGTAAGATTTATAACAAGTATTTTGTCTCTAAACTGATAGTATAGATTTTAACAATATAGTGTGACTTTTGACAAGGGGGAGGGTGGAGAACTAGGGAGAATGTCAAAAATATTAAAAAAAGTGTGACATGCAGAGCGCTATACATGTTACAGTAACTTTAAAATTTGAGGAATAATTAAAAGGACTTACCCAGGAATTTCATAAACTGTATCATTACGCAGTGCAGCTTCTTCTGAATCGAGAGTTACCGAACAAAGTACCTATTTAAAAAAAACACACAATCAAAGCAATGTCTGAATATATCAAAATAAATAGAAAATATTTAAGTAACTTTGTTCCAAATCGTTGCTGGCAATATGCTAAAAATATTATCGTGTTAAGTGCAACTTTTTATTGAATGTAAAATTTAATAAATTTTTCGTAGCAGGCTATTTGGAACATTAAACTACGAAACATTTTATTGAAAGATGAATTTTCTTCATAAATTAATAATTAAAAGAAGAGCATTCATTAACACCAGCAGTCGGTGACCTGCGACTCGTGGATCACCAAGTCATTTTATTTAAGGTATGTTGGATTATACCAGTTTTCAAATTCTGTATTTTAAGATAAAAGATAAATTTTTTGTTAAAGATGTATTAAAAAAGGGAAAGTCAATAACTAACAAGTAATATAAAAAAATTAAAGTCAATTCCTACTTAGCTCAACAAAGAAAAATTTTTGTAGTTACTTTTTATGAAATAATTAAAAAAATTTTCTATCCTATAAAACTAAAATGAATGTATTAAATTTAACGAATTGATATTTGAAAAAACTGTACTAACATCGAATGTCATCTACTACAAGTTTAAAAAAATGCATTTGAACTTGAGTGGATGAATAAAAAGTATTTCATTAACGACTGAAAATTTGAACAAAATATAGGGAGAGTGTGAACTAATAGTAGAAATTGAAAAAAGAGATTCATCTATAACTATGGAGCATCTATTGATTTTAATTGAGGCATGTTTGACCCTGAATATTTTTATTTTCCGTATTTTAAGATAAAGGATTAAAAATAAGAGAGCATTTATAAAGAGATTACTTGTGTTTGACCCCTCTCAAAAAGAGCGCTTCCATGTAAGGGCTTAAATGTGTCCACTTCGCACGATATGGGTCGCAAATCAGTTGCCGTTCTCCCATCACACCTAAAATAATCATAAACAAAAGTGATTCTATAAGTCCTTGTTGTAAATGAATGAAAACAAAACACATCACACCTGAAATAATCATAAACAAAAGTGATTCTAAAAGTCCTTGTTGTAAATGAATGAAAACAAAACACATACCTTATGCCTGTTTCTAAAACAAGGTTCCTAAATGTATTTTTATAAACAGAATTTATGGCTTGATATAAGATACTTGAATCACAGTCAGTATAGCTTTCTGCAAATGAAGAAATCAAGATTAAAATTTGGCACCCATGGGTACAAGGAAAATCAACTGTTTTTTCTGGTATTTTTTTTTTTTAAAAATTAATATATTCACTTGCACCAATGAAATAGACCTAAATTAAATATTACAATCTAAACTAATTACTAGTACTTATCTAACAATATACTTTCTTTTTCAAGTCAAAATCAACAGAGAAAAAAAATAGCAGGGTGCAGAGCCAAATTTTTGAGCAAGCACCTTTTAAACACTCAAAAATATTTTTAAGCACTTTCCAAAAATTAGGATCAGTGCAGTGATAAAAATTATTTTTTTCTTCAGTTTAAAGTTCTTAATTTATGAACATAAAATCAATTAAATAACTGGTTTCTGATACATATTGCAGATGTAATTGTAAAAATCGTGAATTTTTTTGCAATTTAGAACGACAATCAATACGGAAAAGAAAAAATTTCCTTTCAAAAGATAGAAACTCTTTTTACAAACCCCCGAATAATAAAAGCACCTTGTAAAAAGCTTTTCAAATTATTTTTTCCTCGGCAATTTTGGACCAAATTACCAAAAACAAACAAATCACAAAAGCGTCCATCCACAAGATTATATTTCATTGAAGTTTGGAACAGTTCAATGAACACTTTTATTATTATATAAAAAGTAATGCATTCTTAACATAGCATATTGTTTAACATCCAAATTACTCTATGAATTTTTGTTTCCCGGATTAAAAATTTTTGACAGCAATTTATTGATCTGTTTGAGGTTGAAGGAATTTTTCTTGGACAAAATTTTAAAATACAAAACTTAATTTTAGTATTTGAAATTTCTTTCAGGCTACAAAAAGGACAAGAGGCACCATCGAATTTTAGTATTATAACAATATGAGTAATATAAAAAATTTTATAATTATATTTCTTAATTTACAATGCTGTATAGTTCTAAATATTTAATTTGTTTTAGATATAAAGAACTAATTTAAAAATAGAAAGTTCCGAATAAAACTGATTGACATTATAAAATGCTTCTAAAGAAGAAAATATTAAAACTGATCACTATCAACAAAGCTTACTTCTTTATTTAAAACTTATTACTTATTTAACTTATTACTTATTACTATATTACTTATTTAATGACTCAAGCAAATAATAAATTGAGTAAAAATATCTATTTTTAGGGACTTTCCTAACACTATTAAAATTTTAAGAGAATTTTTGAATATTTTAGAAAATTTCTGAGATTAAGAGAAACGAAAAAAATCCAATAATCTACAGAAAAATTCAGTTGTATAGGCCCAATGTAAATTGTAATTTATAAGAGCTTTAGATTCACTGTTAAAGGAAATGCTCTTCGATTAAATTATGTAGAAACAAAGATATTATTTTTTAAAAATATTACTGATGAGTAATAAAGGTTGCATGCAGAGGCAGGTGGTCACACTTCACGATTAAAGTCTAAATTAGATGAACATGAAAAGAGGAGTGCAAGCATTGTAAAGAGGAAAAGCCATTTAAAAAATAATCTAAATCAGTATTTCATGTAATACAGTCAAATCTTGTTTTTGCGAAATTCGAAATAGCGAAAATTTCAAAGTAACGAATATTTTCCGAATCCCCAAATGTATTTCCATGTGAACAATGTATAAAAAAATACCGATATTACGAAATCAATTATCCGATTTAGCGAAGGCGAAAATGAACACCAGGTCTTATTTTCTTTGATGAACAAGACACATTTCTTCAAAAACGTTCTCAGAAATGAAATGTTTTATCACCCTTAAAATACTAATAAGTTTCAAATGTGAAAAGCCTGTCAAAAAAAGAAGAATCACTGGAAAGAGACCACCCTGAGTTGACCCTTGCATTGATTCATTCATGTTTTAAGAAGTCAAAATACACATGCTTTTAAATGAGGGAATTCTATTCAATAGAAAGGGCTTGTCAAGAATGATAGATTAGAAGTGACCACCCTTAGCAGAACAATTCCTTCCTTGAATTACAACAGACTAAATAGGGGGGGGGGAGAGCTGTTCTAAGAACTCAAGGTGTAAAAGGGGTGTGCAACTTCAATAGGAGAAGGTTAGTTAAATCAGTTTGTCTGCTTTCAACGTTTGCAAGCATTTTATTTTCCTTCTTAAGCATAATGAGTGGTCAAAAGCGTAAACAATTTTCCATTAAGGAAAAACTGGAAATTATTTCAGAAGTTGATCATGGGATAAAAAAAGCTGACGTTGCGACAACGTATGGACTATCCCTATCTACTTTTTTAAAAAATCGAAAGGAAGTTGGAACAGCAAGTGCAATCAGCATTGATCGGATCACATAGAAAAAAGATACGACTTTCAAATTTTCAAGATGTAAATGCAGCTGTTTTTACATGGTTCCAGGATATTCGCTCCCGAAACATTCCAATTTCCAGGCCCCTCATTCGTGAAAAGGCTTTAGAATTTGCAAGAACTTTTGGAAACGAAAATTTTCAAGCAAGTGTTGGTTGGTTGAATCGATTCAAGGAACGTTATGGTATTGTTGCAAAGCAAATTTGTGGTGAAGCTAACTCTGATTTAAAAGCTGTGAATGACTGGAAATCAGAAAAAATATCGGATGCAATTAGGTCTTATGATCCTTCTGATGTTTTCAACGCAGACGAAACGGGAATTTTTTTCCAGTTGTTACCAAACAAAACCTTGGCGTTTAAAAAGGATAAATGCATTGGAGGCAAAAATTCAAAACTGTGTTTAACTGCTTTGTTTTGCTGCAATATGTCAGGCACTTAAAAGAGAAAAATTATGGCTATCGGCAAATCTGCCAAACCTAGGTGCCTAAAAAATGTAAATTCACTACCTTGTGATTATAGATCTAGCCGCAAAGCGTGGATGACGACTGGAATATTTAATGAGTGGTTGGTTAAGTTTGATGAAGATATGAAACGTAAGAAAAGAGAAATTCTGCTTCTTATTGATAATTGTTCACCCCACAATGAGCCACCAAAATTGGAATGTATTCACATCGAATACTTTCCTCCTAATTGTACATCAATTTTACAACCTCTTGACCAGTGTATAATTAAAGTGGTAAAGGAAAGTATCGAACACAACTTCTGAGGCGTATGCTTGTGCAAATCGGAAACAAAGAAGCAATTACGAAACCAGATGTAAAGCAAGCAATGGATATGATTGCTGGAGCATGGAAAGACATTAGCCAAAAAGTCATCTGTAATGGATGGAAGAAAGCAAATTTAATTTCGGCAATTGACAATGAAACAGTCGATGAAATTAATGATGTTATCATCGATTTGCAGCCTTTATGGGAACATGTGACAAAAGAAACATCAGTGCCAAACGAAGTCAGTCTTGAAGATTTTATGACTGCAGATGATGATGCTAGAACATGCGAAGCATTGACAGACAATGATATTGTACGTATGATTCAAGAAAACAAACAAAAATCACTTTCGGACAGCAGCGATGATGAAGAATGTCCAGAAGAAAACAATGAACCTACAGCTTCACAAGCCTTGGCCAATTTGGAAGCTGTAAAGAGATATTTATCGGCACAAAAAAACTTTTCAGATACTTTGTTTGAACATGTGTATAATTTGGAAATTTTGTTAATTTCTACTGGTTTTAAATCATTTGTTCAGAAAAAAATTACAGATTATGTATCTGCCTAGTTAGTAAGTGTTAATAAATTCATTGTTTACATTAGTTTTGTGCGCTCTTTTAATATTACATTGATATTTTCCCAAATCTAGATTAAAAATATAATATCAAAACTGTAAATTGATTTTTCATACGAATAATCCCAATGTAACGAAAAATGTTGAAAATTCGTAACATCGGTATAACGAATTTTCATTATTGCATAGAAATAGCTTTGGTCCCATGGAATTCGCTAATACAGGATCCGACGAGAAATTTATTATTCACAAAAAAATATTCTTAACTTTCTCCTTCAATATTTAAACTGTAATCATCTGTACGAAAACTCATATTTAATAAAATATGCTACTATTCGGTCTCTTGTGTAGGTCGAATAACAAACGAGCTGCTGGATAGGATGAAGTATCACATTCCCATACATTTAAAAAATAAGTGTTGCACATTTTAACATAAATGAATAATACATGTGAAAATTTACTACACTACGCACATGTGAAAATTTATGACTGAACAAGTAATATATATAAAAAAAAAATTGTAAGTCAATTCCTACTTAGGTCAACAAAAAGGAATTTTATTTTAGTTACTTTTTATTAAATAATTAAATTTTTTTCTCCCACATCAAACTAAAATTAATTAATTAAATTTAATGAATGAATTAATATTTGAAAAAAACCATTATAATATCGAGTATCATCCACTACAAGTTTAAAAAATGTATTTGAACTTGATTGGATGAATAAAAAGTATTTTATTAACGATTAAAAACTTGAACAAAATATAGGTAGAGTGTGGACTAAAAGTAGGGATTGAAAAAAGATGATTGAGATACATTCTTTACTTTTGCCTTCAACTACAAAAAGGTTTACAAATGGACAACTCATTGTACCAACACGGATAGTTTTAGAGCCGCATATTCACGAGTCAGATAAACAGGAGCCCATTGTATTTGCTAGTAAAAAGCAAAGAATTTTAAATCTAGAGTTTTTAAATCCATGACTTTCAATGATTTTCTATGACTTCTATCAAACGTTTCCATGATTCATGCGGGTAAATACATTATGACTCAATAAAGTTGAAAGAAGATCTAAACGAGTATAACTTTCTTTCTCAAAAACAATATAGTTTTATCTGAGCAATGTTTGGCACACTTTTTTAATAAGCCAGTTTTAACAAATTCAGTAAAAAAAGAATAAACTATTAAACTGAATAGCAATTAGAAACATACAAATTAGAACATGGATTTAAAAATATTTCATGCCTTTTAAGGTCAATTCTAGGGAATATGTTAATTTAATTTCAAAGAAACAAAAGTATCAACACCATTCCCTTGCAATATCAAATTACGATACATATAGATAAATTGAAATAAAAAAACATTTCAAAGATTAAACAAAAGTTTCAGGTGTGCAAATACCCTGTACAGGCATTGTAAATAAAATCTTACCTTTTAATTTTTCTAATGTTTCTTGTATCACAGCATCAACAGCCATTCCTCTCCTCATCTGAAATAATAAATAATTCATTATTAATATTTCTACATTTCTTGAACTAAAAATGTTTCATAATGTGTTATAAGAATACTAATAATAAAAAATTATACGGTATGAGTGCACCAAATATACTATAATTCTATGAGTATAAAAATAAATAATCTGAAATATTAAGATATTATTGAATTATTGTATTAATTATTTAAACTTAAAAATATTCCTACAAAATTTATTTGTATTCTGAGATTTGAAGTTTATTGATCAGACGTAGAAAAAGTAATTCAGACATTTTTAAATCTGAAGCAGTTTTTAAAAGGCATTCTGAAAAATAATAAATTATCAATTAACTTTACATATCAATTTTTCATAAAGGAAAAATAAGTCATTTCTGTTTTTCAAATTCCAAAAACATTCTTTAACTTTGATTTTTTTAAGTATTAATAACTAATTTATCAAATATAATACACAATTAAAAATCAAATCATAATTAATAATCATAAAAAAAAATTTCATGAATTTTGTCACAAGAATTTAAAAATAGCAAAAAATCATCCCAATCAAACCGCTTCAAATGTGATTCTTGAAATTTATAATTAATCATAATGGTTGAAATGAAATGAAATTATTTAATATGAAACAAGTGTTAAATTTCCTTGATTAAACTAAAGGGTGAGTTGTCAAATCTTTCAACAAAAAATAAGCAACTTTTAAGTACTTTTTAAGCACTCAAAGAATATTTTTGAGCACTATATACATCAACAAAATGCAAAATAATTTTCAAAGACTTTTACATGATAATTATAAAATAACAAGTTTCTAATAAAGAACTCTTTTTCTCGATTATATTTGCCATTATAAAATGATCAAGAAATTTTTCGGTTCGATATCAGATAGTTGAAAATGAAGTCTGAAATTGAGAATATCCCGCAGCAGAGTTGCACACGAGAGTGCAGTAATCTCACCGAATCCAGCTCAGTCGACGAACAGGCGGACTCATAAGTATTTCACCCAATATGTAAAATGATTGGCCCTTTCATATGCTATGGACCAACAGAAATGGATTGTGGTTGAATGAATTGTGAAAACATTGAATAGAACAATGTGAAAAGTATGTTTTTGCATAAAACTGGGCAGAATCTCATTTTCAAAAGGGGCACTTTTAAAAAAGAGCAACTTTAAATAACGAAAATTGAAAAAAAGCACCTTTAAGCACATCGTTTATAGACCCCAGTTCCAGCTTAATTGTATAAGGATGAGAGAAATTTTTTTAAAGTTTTTGAGTTAAAATGATGAAAGTACAGAACAAGGTCCTTTCAATTCACACCTGCTCCATACAGACATGTTAGTTTATCAACTCTTATTAGCACAGTTATAGTTATTTTTATTTATATATATATATATATATTTTTTTACCTTTCTTTGACACACTTCACTGGAAGGCAAAAATTAGAGAAACATGAGATAAAACAGTCTATAATTACAGATTTCTTTGGAAATAAATAAATAGTATTACATTATACTTCTAATTGGCAATGATTTATTTTCACATAAAATTAAATGCCATTTATATTTAATGATACTAACATTAACTGCTCTACTAAATGATTATTGCTCATTAAAATGAGTATATTTCCTCAAAACATTTTACTATGTTTCACATATCATTTAAAAGTGAAATTTTGTAAAAATATAGCATTTAAGATTGACTGTTGCCTTCCCTCATTAATTAAATAACCCACCTATTTGAATAGAGATGGCTGGAACTAATGGTATTTCGTCATGACTGTTTTAACTGGGGAAAAGCTGATAGTTCTAACTAAATCTTTAAACTAGAAGAACATTAAAACTGTTTAAATAGGAGTTGAGGACCTAGAAATAAAGAAAAAAACTTCATGGAAAAAGAAATTTTTTTATTTTTTTTTCCCATTGTAACAACTACAAAGAATCCGTCTAATTTTTAGGAAAAAGTAACTTCATTATAAAACGTAAATAAAATATCCATAATTAAACCTCATTATAAGATTTTAAACCCATCTCTATTAAGGATGAAAGAAAGTAGCTAATAAATGTATTTTTAATAAATCAACGCAAATGTTGAAATTGTTTATGTCATTTTGTTAGGGGGAAAAAATAGTGTGAAAATAAATATGAGAACTCTTTACAGTTTTTTAGTATAAATAAAGAAGGTTTTAAAAATCTGAAACACGTCATTTAACTTTCAATTCATTTGTAGTAGTTGAAAAATGCTTTTACACTGATATTAAATTTTGACAAAACTTTCAATCTGCAACAAGTTAATTAAAACGCATAGAAACAAGAACATCGTAAATAAATTAAAAAATAAAAATGAGTAATATCTAAGAAATAATTTTCCCACTAGTGCATTTGATGATTTAAATAATAATAAATAAAAACAATAAACGGCAGATTTTCTGATGACTCATAAAATATGAAATAGAGGTGACAAAATATTGCTTGTCATTGAAAATTCTCCATATTCAATTTTTACAATTGTAAACGATTAAATTTAATTATTATATGAATAACTAGAGTAAATTAATGTAATATTTGTAAAAAATTATAAATATCTTTAAAAACAATTCATGAAATGAATTGTTCACAAACATATTTATTTATTCCAAATTCAAGGAAGAAAAAATAATTTTTCTGTTTTTTTTTAATAAACACTTTAAAACAATATATGAATAGTAGGAACAAAATGTTTGACAAAATATAAATATTGAATTGTTTAAAACACCAATGTAGGAATATGTCCTCCAAAGATTGATAGTTTAATCATTTCATTGTTAGCATTTATCTTGGACGACCTATAGACAAAACATGTATTACCTGCGGCCCACAAGAAATAAACACAAATTTCTTTTAATTTGGTTCTTTTTTTAACACTTTCTTTAATTAAAATATTTAATTTAAATTTATATTACTCTATAAAAAATTTGTATATTTTTTGCACTTTCATTTTGCAAGCTCCTTTTTGGTTAAAATTTATATTTCCCCTCGGTATTTATGCATATATATATATATATATATATATATATATATATATATATATATATATATATATATATATATATATGTAATACAAAAAGTATAATACTTTTGTATTAATAAAAGAATTAAATCTCTTTCGTTTTAATAAAATGTCTTTGTTAAAGAATAAGCGTAGAGAGATTCTATTTTGGGAAGTCAAGGCTAATAACATACGACTGAGTTATTTTTAGAATCTCTCCCCCTTTCACTTCCATATAAGGAAGCATGAAATGATTTTCCTTAATGCGTAAGGATACAAGTATGCCAACGACTGTGCCTGTTTACTCAAATCTGTGTTAGTATAAAAGCGAGAGCAATGCTTTTCGAGAGCAATGCTTTTCGCATGGCTTTTTCATCATATTCTGATCCTGAATAAGTTGTTCCGGAATTGTCCAAAGTCTTGTCCACCCCCTCCCTTGCGGAGTGTGGATGTGAAGTGTTATCGATACCAGCCTACTACCATTAATAAAGATTTTTTGAGTGTAACATGGCTTACGACTGCATTATTTAAGCACTGTTATTATAAGTCGACAGGATGTTACTTGCTGAGGAAACCATTGTTATCTATTTTCCGGCTGACTACAACGTTGATAAAACCTCATCCCGGGGGACGAAGGACGAAAGAAAGAAGTGCCTAATCTGCGGGGAAAAACGAATGAAGAAAGGTCTGTTTTCACCACCCCATCTTTAACTACCCGTACCTTCATCGCTGTAAGAATGCTGACGTTGGCTCGAGCTCGTCACATGCCTCTCTGAAACCCATAGTGTTGATCGAGATGACCCTACAGTGTCCAATCTGGAAATGACCGATGACCCTACAATTCCGTAGTGCTCAAATTGTGAAAACACAAGTAAATGTGCGCGATTTATATTAATTTTATAGAGAAGCTTTTTACTTCTTTATTAAAAGTTCCTTTCACATGAAAATCGGAGAAAAATTTGGCTAGTGAAAAAACAAAACAAAAAGTCATGAAAAGAAAATACTGTAGATATATATTTTTTTTATCCTCTTATTTTTCTTTCTCACTAGCATGATTAAATAGTTAATTGATATTGGATATGAAAGTGCTCTGAACTTTTTATAATGAAATTTAATCAATAGAATTTTATTAAGAGTTAAAGTGCATTTCTTGTTTTTATATTGCTTTTTCTTTATAAATTATGAATAACTGAGTATATTATATTATGAATAGTTGATTGCATTTCTTGTGTTTAGATTGCTTTTTTTTTTAATTATTATATAATAGTGTATTTTTATGCATTTAAAATGTTTTTGAGGGAAATAAATGTGTTTCAAACGTCAATTAAATTTGTGACGGCAAACAAAATTCAAAATTTTTCAGCTTTTCAAACAAAAACAAAACTAAAAGAAATTTGTAAGGCTTTTCCTTTTTCGGACTTGGTCAAAACTAAATATTCCTATTAAAGATGTGAAAAATTAAATGTTACCCAAACAAAAGGACATTTCACACTTAACAAAATTTGTGAGTTTCCCCTCATTACGATAGGCGAAATTGTTAACTCAGCTAAGTTTTTTATACTTGATACTGAGTTACTGTATGCTTTAGTAGGGCTGCAAACTTGCAAAGATTTTTGTTTGTTTATTAATTGTGTCGGGACAGTTGTTACTCAAGTTGGTAAGAGACTGATCATCTCTGCTAAATCTAACAATGACAACTTATCCTTGCACATTAGACAACAGAATTCTCATAATGTTAAAGTCAAAAATTGTGAAAAAAAATGAAAGTTTAAGATGTTTCAATAAAAGTAAACATTTTGAAAAATGGAAGTTTAAGATGTTTCAATAAAAGTAAACATTTTGAAAAAAAAAAAAAATAGAAGTTTAAGATGTTTCAACAAAAGTAAACATTTTGAAAAAAAAAAAAATGTGAGGGGTAACAAAAATAAAAAGAACAGGAAAATAGGAAAAAGAAAGAATGACCAAGAAGTTAATAACAAAAAGTACAGGAAAAAGAAAGAAAGGCCAAACATTTCAAATGATTCGAAGATAGAACTAGGTAATGGGTGCATACATTATCAGGTTAACATCGACGAAAAAATAGGAAATAGAAAGAAAAATTTAAGTAAACAAAATTTTGAAATAGTTCATGTATCAAAGCTTAGGAAATATCACAACCCACAAATGTTGAAATTAAATCATGAATAGTGTCCAAAACAAAAGAAAATTTTTTACTTCTTCAAGGGAAGAAGTGATATTTGGATAAAAATCCATAAAAATTATGTATATTTTTGTGTGAAAAATGTTTTTGAAAATTTTAGTAGAATAGTTGTTTCATAAAGTAAATAACCCCTTTAATCATACAGAATCTTAAATTCTGATTAAAGACACTTGTTGTCCAGTTCATTTCCATAAAAATTATGTATATTTTTGTGTGAAAAAAAAAAATAATAATTTTTTTGAAAATTTTAGTAGATTAGTAAAATAAAAATATGTTTCATTTTTCTTTCTGTTTAGTTGCCTAAACAGATAAAGTGTATTATCATGTTTTTATTATTGTCATTGTATATAGTTTTTTTTTTTAACAGATAATTGAAAAAATGTTATTGGTAGTAGTGAAAAGGAACAGTCGTACCAACATAAATTTTAAAAGTTCAGAGAATTCTAAATTTTATTATGATTTCTTTTTGGCTTGCCAAAAATCTTTTTTGGGGGGGATGTAATACAAAAAGTATAATACTTTTGTATTAATAAAAGAATTAAATCTCTTTCGTTTTAATAAAATGTCTTTGTTAAATAATAAGCGTAGAGAGATTCTATTTTGGGAAGTCAAGGCTAATAACATAGGACTGAGTTATTTTTAGAATCTCTCCCCCTTTCACTTCCATATAAGGAAGCATGAAATGATTTTCCTTAATGCGTAAGGATACAAGTATGCCAACGACTGTGCCTGTTTACTCAAATCTGTGTTAGTATAAAAGCGAGAGCAATGCTTTTCGCATGGCTTTTTCATCATATTCTGATCCTGAATAAGTTGTTCCGGAATTGTCCAAAGTCTTGTCCACCCCCTCCCTTGCGGAGTGTGGATGTGAAGTGTTATCGATACCAGCCTACTACCATTAATAAAGATTTTTTGAGTGTAACATGGCTTACGACTGCATTATTTAAGCACTGTTATTATATATATATATATATATATATTTGAGAAATTTATTGTGAAAAATAAAAAAAGTTTTTTTAAAAAAATAAAAGTTTTTTTTTTTTTTTTTAGGTTTTAAATAAATTCAAATAATTAAAAGTATTTAATTTTCTGTAAATATGTTATTAAGTTCACTGATAAAAATATTTTCAGTTTAGAACACTAATGTTTAGATAAAAATGATCATATTTGCCACTAACATGATTAAATAAGCTTGCGACCCTTCGTTAATATACCTGCTGTGCAAGTGGCCTTTCACTCAAAAAAGTTGTGCATCATTATTGTATATGTTCTTGTTTCTGTTGCATGTTCTCATTTCTTGTACTTCAGTTCATATCATTTTAGTAAACGAAATGTGCCGCAGTTAAACATAATTTATTACTTTGTTAAGGCGAGTAGAAAACTTACTTTATCTAAAGTAAAATCTCTAAAAACTTCTGAAAATTTTGCTTCACAGAGTCTGTAAAAAATCATAAAAGTTAGACTATTTGTAATTATTATCATTCATAATTAACAATCAATAATAAAAGTATATATCTTACAAAGTTGCAGATTCTATCATATCTGATGATGCCAGTGATGGTTTGCCAACAGGCCTTTTACATTTACCAAATTGTTGTTGAAGGTTAAGAATACCCTTTATTATTAACTGAGCTTCACTGACTCCAGCTTTAATGGCTTCCACAAACTGTTTTAGAATAACATGGTTAGCCGATCCTTCCAGCATAACTAGAAATAATGATGAAACATCAATCAAGATATGTGAAAATATAGCTTTGAAAAGAAGAATACCTCGCGTGCTTTTTTCTTAATATTTAAGAAATACTATTTTTCAGTTTTTTAAATTTTATAAATATAATTCTAAATTTATATTCCCAACTTTGTGTTCTACTGACTGAGTTAGTGAAGTGATTCAAAACTTATTAGGTTTTATTTTATTACTAAAAGAAAGATTATAAAGTGATAAATAATTATGAGATGAGAAGCATCTTTACATTGATAATAAAGTGGGTAATTTCAGATTTCTTATCTGAAACAATTTTTTTATTATCAGATGTGTTCTTTTATATTTAATGGTCAGTAATACTTTCTGTCCATTTTAAATATATTTTCCATTGTATTTTAATTTTCTATTTTTTTAGACATTTACAGGTACATTTTACAATTTATGTACAGTAAAAAAAAAAAAAAAAAATAAAAAAAAAAAAAATAAAAAGTTAAAAAGCAAATTATAAAATTGTATGTTTGTGGCATAAAAATATTCTATATGTGCAATGACGCTTCTTTAAAATCCCCCCATCCCATGGAGGCAAATGTATTATGATTTTTTTAAGGGGGTACAAAGTAAAACTTTCATGAAAAGAAAAAATTATTATTGCATTTTTTGATAGTTTATCCTTTTAAGATTACTGTACCAAAATATGGAGTTTATTTTCACAAAAATGTAAGAGTTACAGCATAATATGTCTTGCATGTGGTGCACGAAGGGATTTATATGAACAAGTGAACTTGCAAGCTGAGTTCACTAATGGTTCCCTCTTATCAAACATTTCAGTAAAATACAATCATTTAAACTTATTTATTGTTTAAATTATGTAAGAAGAAGAATTAATAATACTGTCAAAATAATTAGCTGAAATTGTTTAGCTGTACTAATTAGAGAGTCAGTTCTTGAACAATTAGAACAAAATTTAGACTTAGCAGCCAAAGAATGAAGATGACTGCAGACTCTATAAACAAAGACTAGCATTCAAGACTTTGAGAAGCATCTTATAAATCTAGCATTGATGTATTATAATTAGTTGCAAAAATTTATATATTTATACAGATCATAAAACTTTAAACACAATTAATTTACTCAAAACTATGTTTCTTTATGCTTACTGTATATCTAATAAGTATAATTTTTACCTCATTTACTTCAAATTTTGACACAATGTTCACAATAAATATAGTTTTGTTTTGTTGTTTATTTTTTTCAAAACGTTACCATTTTGTGAAGAAAAAAAAACTTTTTAAAAAAAATCCTATGAGCAACAAAAACTACATTCTTGTAGTTTAAAAAAAATCAAAACAAAATCAAATTTGGATGATTCTTTTTCACTTTATGAGTACAGCAAATAACAAATAATTTAAAAAATATGTAATAAAACAAAGTGTTACATAAACGCTAATTTTTAAAATGTTTGTATAGGTAACATGATAAAATGAAAATTAAAATTTGAAGGATAAGATTTTTAAAAAAAATGCAGTTCTTATTAAAATACAAACATTGCAAAATTCATCAAAAAAATTCTCTTTTTTTAACAAGCTTCTACACTGTTGTTTCCCTTCAAGTGAAAATTTTCTATTCTTACAGCCAATGCATCAAAATTGATTGCTTAGTTATAAAATTAATAGGAAAATTTATGTCTACATGCATCAAAGGAGATTAAAAAGTTTTTTTATGTCATATCAGTATAATTTCTTTTTAATATTATATATACTTTAGAAATTAGAAATATATTTACAACAATAAAAAAATGTGGTATTAAATCATGTTTTAAAACTAACAAAAGCAAAATTTTTCATGAACATCTGTTTTTTGTGAGAAAAAAAATCTATTCAATAGCTACTTAAGATATATAATACATTTAAAAAAATGCAACAAATCTTCACATTGATTGTTTGCATTCTGAAAAATAAAATAAAAAATTATTTTACAAAACTCACTAGAAATAATTTATAACACAACTAATGCTTATAAAAACTCATTATCTAAGCAATACCGTTACAATTAACTTTAAAATTAGGAAAATCAATAAAAGCTTGAAACAATTACATATTAAAATACTTTAAAAATTTTTAAACTAATTCCTTAAAAAAATTATGGGTTAGATCAATGATTTTTCTTTAAAAATAAAAGTTGAGTTCACTTTAGATTTTAATCAAGCTAATTAAATGATTAGTTGATTTTAGTCAAGCTGATTAAATGATTAGTTGATTTTAATCAAGCTGATTACAATCAACCAATTCTACTCATAATAACTACTAGAAAAGTAAGAAAAACAAGGGGGTAAAAGCAATTTGACAAACTAAAAATAAAAAAATATTTCAGAAAAAGCTAAATTAGAAAAACATGAATTAAAACCTGAAATGAAAATACTTTCCAGTCTGAAATAAAAAATTCAGTTTAGTAAAGCAAAAATACCATTTGAAAAAAATTCAAGTCTCTAAAAAAATTTAAGAGAAAAAAAAAAAACAGTTTAAAGTGCCTGAACTGTTTTATGAGAAGGAGATAATATAACTCATTTGAAACAATGATTGCTAGTATTCATATTTTCAACTTACCAACATTATTTTCTTGAGTTGCAGTAATTATAAGATTTAGAGAGCTTTTAGCTAAATCTTGCCTGGTAGGATTAATTATAATTTTATCATTTATGAGTCCTACACGAACAGCTCCAACTGGACCATTCCAAGGAATATCAGAAAGACTTAATGCTGCAGATGCTAAAAATTAAACAAACCAACATTTAAATACATTTAATTGTTTTACATTCGATAGCAATGTCATCTACTCAGTAAAACCAACATTTAAATACATTTAATTGTTCTACATTCAATAGCAATGTCATCTACTCAGTATTCAACAGTTTAAATGGATAGTATTCTATCATTGAACATCAAAACTATAATAACATTACTACGTTGGCAATAACTATTTCCCACATTACTGAATTAATGACAGTAGTACTTAGTGCCTACTGCTTTTTTTTATTTAAATTACAAAATTATATTTTTATAGCATGAGCCACCTAATTATTTAAACAGGGTGCATAGCCAGATTTTTCAACAAAAAATAAGCACCATTTAAGTACTTTTTAACCACTCATAAAAAAATATTTTTAATCACTTTCCAAAAACAAATCATAATTAGGATCTGTGCAGCAATAAAAATTATTTTTTTTCTATAGTTTAAAGTTCTTAAGTTATAAACATAAAATCAATAAAATTTAGAAACATTTTCAGAAACTTTACATAATCACAATAAAATAACTAGTTTCTGACAGGGTTTGTTGATTTAAATCAGCTTGATTTAAATCACGATTTAAATCAAATGATTTTTTTAAAAAAATCATGGATTTAAATCGATTCTTTTTATATATATTGATAGTACAGTACAATCTAAACTGAGCAATCGCTTAGGAAATGAGAAAGCTGGAAAACCATTGTTTCTTTTTATACAGTTTAGCAACAAATAACAAACTATTGTATTTATGTTATCAATTTCAAAACTCAGAATGAAAACGTCTATATTATTCAATTAAATAACCCAGAATTAGAATTGTGCTGTCTCTTTTATCAATAAGTATTTTTTTCTCAGAATATTTTTAAAATATCCTTGACATTATCAGATTTTCTATAAAAAAATTTTGTGAAAAAAAATTCAAATGAGTACATAGATATTTTAAAAAGTTTTTTAGCTTAAAACTTATCTATTTTGATATAGGATTAAAAAGGAATATTTTAATATAAACATATATAGATTAAATATCTATTTATTTTTTGATGAATGACTACATTTAAAAACACAATCTGTTACATTTATTTTGTCATTTCAAGAATCAAGCAGAAAAAGAAAGAAATCACAATATTAAATTAAAAATATGGTTTGTTTATTGAAACTTTGTTTTAATAGTTCTTTAAATTCCTTATTTCATCTAGTCTTTAAATTTCAATCATGCATTTGTTTCAAAATGGTTGCTATGCATTCAAAGCTATGTATTATAATGAAACATTGTTTCTGGTAGTTAGAGTTTATAAAATATAGTTTTAATATTAATTTAATTTTGATCAAACATTTATATAGTTTTTTAATCATAAGTCAAAGTTCTTACAGTGTATTTGAATAAAAAATATAAAAAATCCATTAAAAATCCAAATCAAAAAAATCTAATTTAAATTTTAAAAAAAAAAAAAACGAATCCTGGTTTCTGATAGATATTGCAGAGAAAATTGTGAAAATCATGCATTTTTTGTAATTTAGAACGACAATCGATATGGCAAAGAAAAAAATCACTTTTTAAGAAATAGAAACTAAGCACTCTTTACAAATCCCGAATAAAATAAAGCACCTTTAAGAGCTTTTAAAAAATGTAAATCAAAAATAAGTACCTTTAAGCCCTTTTTAAAAACGCTATGCACCCTGTTAAAACAAAACTTGCTGCTTGCTAACTCCTAGAAAAATTTCTAAAGCCAATCCTCAAAATCTTGTGGACCTTTTACCAAAGTATCTGTATCCCAGTCGTGGTTATAAAATAAAATGTTTCGTTTATTTGTTTATTTAAATAATCATGAAGAGAAATAAAACTATTTCAGGATGACAACAAATCCCCAATTTCTTTTCCAGGCTGATTTTCTTGTTTTTTAATAACCAGGGACACAAATTTTATCCCTAATGCCTTATTCTTATAAATAGCACTTATACGTGCTATTAGAGTTAAAAAATATTTTTAGAATATTTTTAAAAGACTCATTTTTTGGTAAAAATAATGTTACATGTACATAAATATAATTTTTTTTTATGTTAAGAAAAAACTTGATACTGTTTATATTTTGCAAATACACATTTTTTTAATGAATACCAAAGAATAGATAAAAGTATTTTACTTCGATATTTATGAGGAGAACAAGTTTTAAGCTTACAAAATATCAGAGGGGATAGCCGTGTAGCAAAGAGGACAGCCATGATGAATTACAATAACTTTGCGAACAAATTTTCATCTGATCCACAAAATACAGACATACATGCATGCATATATATATAACAAAATAAAAAAATACAAAAAACACGAAAAAATTAAGAAAAGCAATAAGTTTCATTTATTGCGCATAAGCTGCAAGTAAATAGAACACTTAAAATCTGTTCAAAATGAAGATAAAACAAAGGAAAATTATAGACAAATGAAAAAAGGAGGAAAAATTAATAAAAAATAAAAATAACAAAAACTGGAAAATAAAAAAAAACAAAATAAATAAATCCGGAAAAAAAGGAAAGAATTCTTTTAAAAATCCGGGGGAAAAAAAGATATAATCTTTTCATCAGCCCACACGATTATATCCGCAAAAAAGAGTGCTTTCAAATATTGTATTTATATAGCCAAAGCAAAATATATCAATACAATAGTGTGAGGAGCACTCAAAAAACTTTTTTTGCAAATTACAATAAATAAAATAGAGCACAATAAGTAAAAATAACACACAAAAACAGAAAATAAAATATGAAGATAAAACAGAATAAAACCTAATATATAAAGCGAGCAAAAGAAATCAAATGAACTTACATGAACGGGAAATTTTTCAAGAATGATTTAAAATATTTTTGTAACAAGATTGCCAGATTGCAAAACATGGAAACAAAAGCGCAAATTGAGATAGCGTAACTAGACGACTTTAGTTTTAAAGTGCGTTCTTGCTGCATTACTGAAGTGCGTTTGATTTGTTAATTATCAAGTATGGGCCAGAAAATTGATAGGCACAAGGTAATATTATACTGGATAATTTAAAGAAATTGACTATAAATAATTTTAGAAAATAAATAATTATTTAAGAAAAAAATAGAAAAAACAAAGAAGCATGTATTGCCTGTTTTGCACGTAATTTTAGCCACAGATTTGCCCGAAATGGATTTGCACATGGAAGAATTGTATAAATGAACAAGGAAATTTATTAGTAAATAATTTAACCACGGATTTGCCCGAAATGGATTTGCCCCTGGAAAAAATTACATAAATTAACAAAGAAAAAAAAATTTTTTTAGTAGATAATTTTAGCCACGGATTTGCCCGAAATGGATTTGCACATGGAAAAATTGTATAAATTAATAGAGAAATTTTTTTTTTTTTTTTAGCCACGGATTTGCCAGAGATGGATTTGCACATGGAAAAATTAAACAAATTAACAGAAATTTTTTAGTAAATAATTTTGCCCACGGATTTACACGAAATTGATTTGTACATGGGAAAATAATATGAATTAACATAGAAAATTCTTAGTAAAAATATCTACGAAAATATACAATTAACTCAATGATTTTATATAGAATTTAATTATTTTAGTTGGGTATCCATTGTTTTTTATCAAATTTTGAAAGAGTTTATTGATTTGTTTTTTGGATAAATAAATATTACGACATATTCTTCTAATTGTATTCATTTCATTAAAAGTTGTATTTAAATAGATGCTCCTTGAAACATTAGAATTCCAAGTAATAAGTTTATTTATATTAAAATTAAAATCATTTCTTTTATCGTATAAATCAACAATTCAGATATTTTCTTCTTTTACAATACCCAAATCTAAAAAATTGAAATTAATATTATCATCAAGATTATGAAGCAGGAATAATTCCTCGGGGTAAATATCATTTAATAAAATAGTATAATCTTGAAAATTAAAGATAATTAAATCATCAATATATCTAAAAACAAATTTAATACTAAGAGAATAATTTTTTTTCATAATAATACAAAAATAAGTTAGCTAAGAGAGATGAATAATTAGATCCTTGAGGTATTCCATCAATTTGAAGAAAAATATCTCCTCCATTGTAAAGAAAATTATTAAAAAGACAAAAATTAATCAGAATTTCCCAATAATCAAAATCACAACAAAGGATATTTTTGAAATCATAGTAATAATTCAAAAGGACATCTTTTAGTTTAGAAAGGGGAATGCTATTGAAAAGATCCTGGAAATCAAAAGTCGCAATAGAATTAATTTTATTATGTTCAATGAATTCTAAAATCGGTTGATTATTAGTGATAATCCAAGAGAAACCTTCTTTAGAAATATTGTTAATAATTTTATTTAGGTAGTTAGAGAAAATGGTGCCAGGTTTAGTTAGATAAGTATTAGATCCACATGTGATAGTTCTAAATTTTACAGGAGTTTTATGAAATTTAGGACTGATAATTAGGTAAGGAAATTGTATATCGCTAATTTTAATTTTTAATCTCTTATAGAAAGCTAAAAAACTTTTAATGACAATATTATTATTTAAATTACTATGTTTAAAATTTTTACTATTTTTCAATTCCGTATTTAAAAGTTCAATATAAAATTTTTTACAGAAGATTGCATAATTATTGTTAGTTTTGTCTATGGGAATAATCACAAAATGTTTTTGAAGCTGCTTAATTGATTGAGCAATATTAGAAAAATTTGTTGCATTGTTACTGTTATTTAAATTATCCTTATTATTAAAAACAAAGCTTTTAAAGTAATAATAAACATCCCATTTCCATTCTGTTAGCATACCTAAAGGTAAAGAGAATCTATTTGATATATTTAAACAAAAAATATTGAGATCATTAAGAAAATATTTTAGAATTTTATTGATTGATATATGGTAAATGGGTCTAAATTTTGTGCCTTTTATCATTAAATTCCTAAGTTCTAAGTTTTCTATAATATTTAAATTACCAGTAATAATATGTTTATGATGTTCATCAACAAAATCAAAATATTTCTCTTCCTCACAGTGACATTCATAATCGGATATACTAATTTTCCCTAAATTTTTGCTTATATCATTATAATTAAATATAGTTCTACCAAGAGATTTATTATATTTAAAGCTTTTAACTATGTTAAAATCTTTTAATGGAAATAAAGTTTAAAAATTTTCAAAAATATTATGAAATTTGATCTTATCGAAAATGGGATTTCGAAAGTTAATAACGAAATATAAATTATCTAAATTTTTCTTTTTATTTGGCGAAATTTTACTCATTTTGGCTTTTATAAGATCAAAACAAAGAATTTTGAAACGTAAATTTATAAAAGAAAAATAAATAATAAGATCGTAGAGCCTATAAACATCACAATTCTTAAGGGAAAAAACAAAATCTTTAATTGGATATATATATATATATATATATATATATATATATATTCATCACCTGCAACATCAAATTAATGACAGTAATAATTCAACTAAAAGATGAATTTATGATATACCTGCATTGATGCTCAATATATCAGGATCATTGATACAATCTAATGCTAATAGATTACATGATATCTGTAAAAAAAAAAAAATTTAATTGCTGAACATGAAAAAGAAAGTAAAATAATCACAAAACATTTTTTAAAACTCAGCTGACTGTTTAGATTTTTAAAATAAAAGTCAAGAAAATAAAAAGTCATAGTGCACATTGTTAAAAAAAAAAAAGAAAAAAAAACGAATTAAGAATTCCAAATTTTTAAAACTGATATGTGGCATGTCAACCATAAAATTAAAAACATTGACAAAAACAACTTACAAAACATTATCAAGCATAAATAATAAAATTTGCAAACATTTTATACACTTAAAAACATTTTCTTTTACTTGGATATATTTAACTTATTGGATATATTTAACTTATTATTTGGATATATTACTTGGATATATCTATCAATTTATTAGTCATAACAAATAAGCTCAATAGTACGGGTGGAAAAAAATAAGTGTCCAAAAATCCAGGATGGCCACAAACACTCAGAAAAAAAAACTTTGTCCTTTTCACTGATTCAAAATATTAAATTTTATAAGGCATACAAATTAAATTATTGACTTTTTGGGAAATTATAATTAAACCCCGCCATTCATCCTTTCTTATCTGAATTCTTTTTAAGATGGCTGTAACAACAAGTTCAAACGCAAAGCTGTTATCAAGGAATTTGACTGCAATAATTTTATTTTGCAAGTTTTGTTTTGGGGTTTGCAGGGAAAATGTAATTTGTACAAATAAACTAGAAAAGAAAGAAAGAATCACCTGTGTTTCAAGAGAAAATCCTTTAGGGAAAAGTGGCCGGATAGATCTGTCTAAAAAAGAAAAATTTAAGAATTACAATTAAAATACAGAATAAGTACATTATATTAATAATATTGTAGCAATTAAAAGAAGAAAATATGTTGCCTTCACAAATTTAATGTCAAATTGCAGTGAAGAAAAGGGAAAATCCTTTAAAGAAAAGTTTCTTAAATATTATTAAAACACAGTACATGAAATTGCATTTCAATATTATTATACGCACTAACTTAATGTTAAAACTGCATTAAAGAAGGATCTATCTAAAAATAAAATTTTCAATTAAAATACAGTTATAATAGTAATTCATAATAGAAGATGAAATAGTCTTGTGTGTGTTGTTATAAGCAAATTCAATGTTGCAATAACAAAAAGATGAAATAAACGTACATTGTCTTTTATTTCGGATCGCTATTTTCTATTAAAAATGCAGCTTTGACATGACATTTGTATTTTTAATTACAACTCTGTATTTAATAAATTTAATTTATGAATTTAGAAATATTTATGACAAGAACATTAAAAAAAAAAAAATTCCGATTTTCACAACTTTTTACGAGATGCATAAAATGAAATAAAGAGCAAAACTTTTAATAATATAAATAATAGCAACGTGAAAAAATAAAAACAACATAATTTGAGCTGCAAATCACTAATACTATATGATAGTAAGGTCTTCACAATCCTCAGCAATTCAGACATTCTCCACAGAAGGAAATATGAATTACATAACTACTAATGGTTAATATCTATAAATTAAAGATTAATATTACTTAATTATATAACAAAAGTTTACAGTGGACAAAAAAAGAGAACCAATGAATGCCATGAATAACTTTTGATTTCATGATAAGATTTTTGTGTGATACATTGCAATCTTCACACTTTGAGCTGATCACGTAAAATAAACATATTAGTTAAACATTTATTTAAAAATTGAAAACAAAAATCTATTTTTATGAAGGTTCAAATAGGTAATTTTATATGCATAATTTTACAAACAAAAAAATGGTTAAAGATTAAAAGATAATTTATAAAAAGTTCATAACTAAAATAGTAAAAAAAAAATGTGTAAAAATATATTAAGAATAATAATATTACCAATAACTCTACTAGTTAGTATTTCTTTGTCAGTTTCACCGAATTCTCTTCGCTTCCGAGTCATTGGTATACGACCAGCTGCAGCCGCTTTTTGACGAAAATCTACCTATTAAACAACATATTAGTTATCATTAAAAACATTGCCTTATCATTAAAAACAGGGAAACATTATCAAGATGTACCACTTAGACTTAATTCTCTTTACGCCAGGTTGTGAACGAAAAATAACTTTATTATTACGAAAAAATTTAACTTTGAAGCATAATAACAGAAAGTTTTAACAGAATAGAATTGGTAGGACTGTTCAGTTAGTCACAAAAACCAAGCATTTGGCAATTACTTTTTAATATTAAAAGTAAAAAAAACTGAAAATCCTCAAGGATAGTCAAATAAAATTTTTCATTTAATCATAAAATTAAGTAAAAGCTTTATAAAGATTTTTAATATATTAATTTTTGAAAAAAAAAAAAAAACTTTAAAAATATATTCAAATATTTTTATATCATTTTTAAATAAAATAAGTATTTTTTTGGAGCTTTTAAAAGTAAATTAAAAAAAAATAAATTTAAAAATCTGAAAATCCATAAGGAATTTTCAAATAAAATTTTTCATCATAAAATTAAGTATTAAGCTTTATAAAGATTTTTTATATTTTTTTTAAAAATGAAAAGCTTAAACAAATATATTCTAATATTTTTATATCATATTTAAATGAATTTCCTCGTGTAAAAAATTGAAGAAATACATTCAAACATCTTTAGGAATTTTTTAAATATAAAGATACATATTTTGAAAAGATTTAATACAAGTGTTTCATATCAACATAAATTTTGAGGAATCGCTAAGCTTGAAAAACAAAATAAATAACAATTGTATTTTAATAAAATATTTAAATAAAAATAAAAGCTAATTGATGAAAGTGACAGTTTTTAACAAAAAGACAATTTACAAAACCCCAAAAACTTACTATTGTTAATCTTTTCTTATGTTCAACTTTAAGAATAATCAAATTCACAAAAAAGAAAATAAACACAGTGAAAAAAATAATAATTATTATTATTTTTAACAGTTTGTAAAAGGAAGAGTTGAAAATAAACTGGGATTAACTACTTAGTATAAATACAAGTGATACACTGCAGATCACAATACCATTCTGTGTCTAGTACAGACAATACACTCTATATAGGCAGTATAAGAAATACTTACTGTAAGCGGAACAAAAGAAGATGCTGAAGATTTTTTGGGGTCACAAACAGCAGTAGCCATAACAGATGTTTCCCCCAACTTTGCAACACAGCAGCCATCCGTTATCTTTGCAATCTTACCAATAGAAAATCTAATTGGCTCTCTAAGATTAAAAAAATATATAACAATCATATTTTTCATAACAAACGTTATGAAATTGTGATAAAATTGTCAAGAATGAAATGTATTAAAAATAGTCCAAATTCGTACGTCAAAACAACATCATATTAAACATTCATACGAAAAAAGCCACAAAAAAAAAAGACAAAAATTGGATGGAATTGTCACGAATCAAACACTTAAAGAAAGCAGAGATGCCAACTTGCTTCGCTTTGCAAAATAGTATTTTCTAGCGGTAACGAAATTTAAGTTATTTTTAGTTTAGTATTTTCAATTTTAATTATTTTTTCCACCACTAAATATCAAAAATTATAAGAATTATATAACATGCAACCTAAAAGCATTAATTATTTGGTTACTGTTTTTAAAGTAGGCGTAACTATGCTTATTTTACAAGTTATACTATACTATTTAATTAGCTACCACTTTATTAATACTTTTCCAGAAAGCAGAGAAGTTGACATCCCTGAAAAAGTTATAACTCAAGTTCGAAATGCACCTTTCGTAATAACATATTAAATACATCAGAGTTTGAAAAACCATGCGGAAACAATTTGGAAAAAAATAGTTAATTAAAGACAAAACAAGATTTATTTCCGCCAAAAAAAAAACAATCAGAAAAGCACATGAATTTACCAAAAAATCGTCGCAAATAGGCTTATTTTTCCACCCTTTAATATATCGTGGCACATATTCAAACTAATTAGGCATGCGGAAATGAATTTTTTATTTATAGGGCAAACGGAACGCCCCATCCCGCAAACACCACCGCAAATGAACCCTGCATTTGTAAACAGAAATTTTTTAATCAGTTTTTAAAACAGAAATAAAAATGCTTGCCACAATCCTTGTAAATGTCTCTAAAAATATAAAATGAATTATCTAAATTTAAAAGGAGAAAATAGATGCTTTGTGTTTATATATATACCAACTTTCTCCCTGTATCCACTTGAACCCGGTTATAGCTCGTCTTAAAATTATTACATTTACAACAAAAACAAGTTTTTTAAAATATCAAAAGAAATCTCATCCTTGGTTTAAGAAGTGCTGTTCTCATTATAGTTTATTTTAGACTATTTTTACTGGGGTTTTTTTTATCAGTGCAAGTATGCTAATTGAGCTTTTTTTTATGAAGGGAATTACATTTTCTATTTATTTAGGGAGTTAAAGTATTTAGTTTTACATTATGAAATCAAACAACTACTTTTATTCACATTTTTATA
Organism: Parasteatoda lunata; assembly: GCA_949128135.1. Classification (NCBI taxonomy): domain Eukaryota; kingdom Metazoa; phylum Arthropoda; class Arachnida; order Araneae; family Theridiidae; genus Parasteatoda; species Parasteatoda lunata. The sequence goes on from OX421970.1 coordinate 134,313,517, forward strand.
GCATTTCTTATGAAATTTTTAGAAAATAATCTAAAACTAAACAAATTTGCATTTTCGTATTTTAGACTGGGACAAGGATGAAATCCTCTAACAATGGAGAAAGAAATGCATGGAGTAAAAATTACTTTTTGTTTAAATTTTTATGAATTTCTGTTTTAATTCTTATTTGTTTTGTTCATATATGTTTCTTAAATCAACATAAAGGGTTGATATAATTCTAGTAGAAATATTGCAATTAAAAATACAAAAGGCAATTTTCTACAGCTTCAAGACAATTCAAGGGAGGGGGGGAAAGATTGTGTTTTTTCTTTTAAAATTCAGATTCCTTCTTTAAAATTGAGTAAAGGACGTCGTCTTCCGTTTCACCGGCCCTGTTTGTATGTCAAAATAGTTCTATGAATGAAACAACGAAATGTTCAAAAAGTAAAGAAAAATTGAAGTTCTTACCCTCCTATGTCAACTTGAATCATATCTAATGAAGCATTATTCCATTTACGACGTCGAAAAACATTGTAACTTTTTAGGACTTCATTTCTTACAGCTGGAAACTTTGCAACTAAACAAGAGGCCATCTTAATGATTTTACTAAGCGAAGTTGTGTTTATAATTTTAGGAAAAGAAAGTTTACAAATTTATTGTGAACATATCACTTTGAAAAGTAAACATTAAATAGAAATAAATATGTATTTCCCAGTTTAAATTTCCTAATTTCATCTTCAAATAATATAGTTTTAACTGGATATTTCTGCCCTACATGACTCCTTACAAAAAATAATATTTGATTGGCTGGTACTATCGTTATTTCACCGTTATCATATTTGGCATTTCTATTCCTTGCTTGGTAAAAAGAATCTTCCCCGAATTCGCTTCTTTCGCCGTCCTTTGTCCCGCATTGAATTGATCATTAAAACTTTGTTCCCAGCAGATCACCGAAGTCAAGCATCACTGGCTGCGAACAGTATACGGGTGGGTGATCACTTGGATTAGTCTGCGCATGGACCGAGGGTGGGCGGCATCGGTCCTCGTTAAACTGTTCGACCGTAAAGTGATCCCGCAGTGTAATGATCGCTAAGACATGGCTCCCAGCAGATCACCGAAGTCAAGCATCACTGGCTGCGGTCAGTGTGCGGATGGGTGACCACTTGGATCAGTCTGCGTAGGGACCGAGGGTGTGCGGTATGGATCCTTGTCAAAGTGTTCTACCGTAAAGTGCTCGACTTCGCGTGTAGGTCATCGGGTTACCGAGGCGGAAGTGCCATCCTTTCTCCAGAGGATCAAATTTGTGATGGCATGTCTTCGATCATCCTCAGGGATGTTGACCGTCGCCAATAGCCCATGGTGCACCTCTAGTGTGACGTAAGTGTACTACAACAAAAACAACATTATCGTCCTTTAATATTAAAATCTTGTCTTTATGAGGGGATGTGGGTGAAGGAATTAATAGTTTCTTTGTCTCCTGTTCTTTACCATTTTCTACAAGTCGTACGGAAATAAGAGAGTTTGGAAATTAGAAAAATTTAAAAAATTTATATCATTGTGTCATTTTCTTAGCATTTATTACGAGAAATTTTCTGTCAATTATATATATATATATTTTTTTTTAAAGTTACATTTGTTTATTTATTCAATTATTCATTGTGATTTATGAGTATTCGCATCTAATACTTATTTTGGATTTAAAAATATAATTATTTTCCCTGTAAAATTAAATCATAAAAAATAGAATTTTTCTTCTCTCTTAAAAGGACAATCATAAGCTTTAAATATAAACTGCACTGTTTAAAACTAATTGAAAGAAGTTTTTGAAGTTTAATTATTTTAATCTCTAAATGAAAATGTTATCAATCAGGGAAGCCATTAACTTATTATTTATTTTTTTTTAGGAAAGAGGGAAAAATTCTAATTTTGTCGAAAGAAATTTCTAATTTGATTAATCATTTTGTTGTTAACGTATTCACAATATGATAATTTTCCCTCCAAGTGTACTATTGTTTTATTGACTTTATACTTAATTATTCTAGGCAATGAGCCACGATTGGTCAGTAGTTAAGCACTGAACTGTTGGGAAGAACTAAGGTTCGATTCACCGCAGCGGCTTCAAGCCGCAATTGTCTGGACAGTAATTGTACTTTCAGACAATCGTCTGCAAAGTACGAGGCCCACTCGAACTAAATGAACCCCTGGTCCACAATGGGATGCTATGGGAAAACTTTATTTTTATTCCATACAATAACTAAAAAAACCATTTATAAATAAAAATTTGAAAAGAAGAAAAAAGAAATTAATTCGCAGCTAACATGAAGACGTAATTTTGTAATGCCCCCGCATCAAATAAAAAATCATTTGTCAATCATAAAATCTCGTTGAATATCAAATAAATAACATATTCTCTATCATATTTTAAAATGAAAATATAGTTTAAGTGGCTAAAAAAATAATTATAAAATTAGCTGAAATGATTTAAAATAAATTTATTTCCTGAATTTAATAAGAGAACAATAATTAAGTAGACACTGATATAATTAACACGACCTTATGCCTAATTTTTCGCAGCAATAAATAAAATAAGACCGGCATATAAAGAGATTAAATAAAAATCATTATTTTATTAAACTTTTAATTATTCGATGCTTGAATTAATCCTTTTATTCATAGCACTGAAAGGTTTTGAAAGAGTCTCCTCCCATCCCCTTTTACACGAAGTTTTTACTTGATCAGACTTTTTAATATTTTTTTTTACAATCACAAGTAGGCTTCTGCACCGCTCGTTATCAATCGCTATCTCCGGAAGAAGTTACTTTTGAGCGTTCTTCTCACTCTTTTCTCCTATATTTAATTTAAAACCATAATTTTTATGCTTTGATATTTTAATTATATTAAACGCTTTTTATTTTTCACCAATTCTTTACCATTTAATTACTCCGAATAAATAAGAAGTAGTAAGAAGATATAAATAAAGAATCCTAAGAAACTGAAAAAGAATGAAAACTTCATTTGCTTCGAAAATTCTCGAGCTTATCTTCTCATTCTCTAACAATCTCCATAATCCATACATGAAAATATTTCTAAGTACAAAAAACTTCAGAGTTTTTCAAGTCGAAAAAGTTTGAAAATAATACTAAGTCTAACTATTTCAGAATTTTTCCCTCATAATATTTCTAAGGGCAAACAATATCAGAAATTTTCAATGTTCAAAAATATTGCCAAATCTAACAACTTTAGAAATTTTTAAAGTTCAAACATGAAAACAATTCTAAGTACAAAAAACTTTTTCTAAGTTTAAAGAGTTTGAAAATATTACTAAGTCTAAAATCCCTTAAAATATTTCTAAGTGGAAACAACATCAGAATTTTTTCTAAGTATTAACAACTTCAGAATTCTTTAAAGTTCAAACACCATCAGAAATTTTCTATGACCAAACAATTTAAAAATATTGCTGTCTAACGATTTAATAAATTTTCAAGGTTCAAACGACATGAAAATATTTCTAAGTATAAAAAACATTATATATTTAAGTACGAAAAACTTCAGAGTTTTTCTATGTCCACACAGTTTGATAATAATACTAAGTCTAACTACTTCAGAAATTTTCAGCGTACGAAAAATACGAAAATTTTGCTAAGTACAAAAATCTTAAGAATTTTTCTAAGTCAAAACTGTTTTTAAAATATTTCTAAGTTCAAACACAATCAGAAATTTTCAATGTTCAAAGAGTTTAAAAGTATTGCTTAGACTAACGATTTAAGAAATTTTCAAAGTTCAAACGACATGAAAATATTGCTAAGTACAAAAAACATTATATATTTCTAAGTAAAAAAACTTCAGAAATTTTCTATGTCCAAACAGTTTTAAAATATTGCTAAGTCTAACAACTTCAGAAATTTTCGAAGTTCAAGCAACATGAGCGCAATTCTAAGTTCAAAAAAATTTAAAATATTTTTAGGTACAAAACTTCAGAGTTTTCCAGAATTTGAAGTCAATAGCGCTGAGGGCTAGTTAGCTAAGTAATTTGCAGTCCGAGTGTCAGGATTTCGGACCCGGCCAAAGGTTAATTTTTTTAAAAATTATTTTAGTTTTTTTCAATATTTTAACGTTAATAATGTGTTCCTTATCCACAAAAAGAATTTTTTTTTTTTTTTTTGTAAAGAGCGAGTAATAGCTAAAAACGGATAGATTTCAGATTCGACGCTACGCAAACGAATCTTCTTTGGATAGCCTTTGACCTGAACCGAACTCTATCTTCGGACAAAAATTTCTTTGCTAAGTAACCTCACATTCAATTAGGCTTAAGTAACTGACCTCACATTCTGAAAAATGCTGAAGTTTAAAAATTTCCCAGTTAAAAATTTTTGCATTTAGACGTATTTTGAAGTTGTTTGAATTAACCACTCTGAAAACTTTCTTTTAAATATTTCTCTTTAACTGACCGTTTGGGCTGGGATAGCCTGGTCGGTAAGGCGCTGGTCCCATGTCCGAGAGATCGAACCCTGCCGGTCGAAGACTCCCCGTGTAGTAAAGTGACTGATGCACGTTAAATCTGTTGAGTCGCAAAAGTCTTCCATGTTCCCATAACAAATCAATACCTCTGGGGGTACTGGATTGGAGATCGATCGTTATCTGATTCAGGTCAAAATTACGATCTGTGGATGAATGAATGGATATATGAATAGGTCCGACCTATAAACGGGTGTGGCAGAAGTCGAATTCTTGGCCATAGATGGCGCCACTGGAAAACAAGAGCAATCGCACTGCCTAAACAGGCATACGTCAACAACTTACCGTTTTTCGAAAATTAAAAGTTATTCATTTTCAAATCAGTTGTATTCACGTTTACTTTGAAGCGCTCGAAACCTGGATAATTTTTCTGTCTTAATTATCGTTGAAACGACTGAGGATTATATGTGTTTATTTATTTTTTACTATGATTCACGCTCTCAACAATAAAGAGGAAATATTTAATAACAGGTTTTCAGAATATTTCAAACTACAAGACGTTTAAATTGTAGGCAAATGACTAAGTAAGCTGTGTTTGGTATGCAAAAAGGTTTTCCGAAAACTCTTCCGCAGAATGGTTAGAGGACTGTAATAATAATGATTCTATAAAATAATTATTTTAATATTGCACACCGGCTATTCTACGACCACCCAATTCGAACACCAACCTGCAACGCTTTAACTGCTACCCAACAGTTTTTAGAGTCTTCTGATTTAAAATATAGTTAAGATAACCCCATTATCAAGTAATTTACATACTCCGCATTAAATTAGCATTTGACAGTGAATGTGTTGTCGAGGTTTTATTGTAAGAAAAAAGGGTAGCCTCCTGCATCAGAAAGCCACGGTTTTTTATAAGTAGTCTGCGCAGACTCATTAAAAAGTGAACCAGTTGTGCGCATGAACCCAAATTTTATTTCAAAAGGAGAGAAATTTATAGTATATATTTGAGAATCTGTAGTGGTTGAATAAGACAAACCAATGCTATTCCTAAATGATGGCACATATTTGCTACCACTTTATTTTTTACTATTAAATGGCTCTTTCTTCATCCCCCAGGTAACCGTGTGGAGGCTTTCAGTTGGGGTAGTCCACTTTTAATGCAAACATAGATTAACGCATTTATCTTTAGATCTATTCCACTGTAAAAGGATTCTTTAATGAATAAAAAAATTTTTTTTTTTGTTTTAGTGTCCTGTTCCATGAAGTAGTTAACGTGTAAAAACGGATGTGCCTAATAATAACCCTCATTAATTTGCACCGCGATAATTATCGATGACCTTGGCATTGAAGGGTTGGGTTTTATGATTAGCCACTGAGTGTGACTCCGGTCTTGACCATTGACCTACATGCAATTTTTGTGTCAGACGGAAGCTCATAAGATCTCTTTTACCTCCATAAAACACAATTATTGTCCATTCAAACGCTCAGCTGACAGTATTTCTTTTGTTTAGTTTTTAGCACTTCTGCTGTTGAGTGAAAAGAATGAATGTTTATAGAAATTCACTATAATTTTCTTATTTGGGTCAAAAACTGCATCATTTCTCGCTCAAATCCCATCAGTGATTTGAGTAAAACCTACTTTAAGATTCACAAAAACAAGAACGTTTCCTGACGTTTTCCTTCATTGTATTTCATTTAAATCAAATCAACGATCACGAATTTATGTGATATCTACTTCGAAATTCACAAAACCAAGAACGTTTTCTTCAAAAACCTATTTTTCTTGAATTTCTATGGATTTTATTCAAATCAAATCAATGATCATGGGTGTGAGTGCAATGTACTTCGAGAACGCACAAAGTAAAAAAAGAAATAAAACAATAATAATAAAAAAACAACAACAATATCTAAAATATTGCGATTGCATTACTGCAATTACTAGCTACCCATAGGTCAATATTTCTTTCTTCCTGAACAGACTGTCATAAAATCCACAACATTTCAAGTCATAGGGTGAAAAAAACCTTATTCTTTTACTGCAGGAGAATATTAAAACAATATTCTTTTCCTTCTTCAGTATTCACATTAAAATCGTCACCACGGCAGTCATTATGAATGAGTTAATCATAAATATAAATTAAAAATTCTTATGTAAAAACATTAAAAATACACGCTGGTAAGAAGAAAAAATAATTCTTAAAAAATAATCAAACACCAGCCGTGGCCATAGAAACGCATGCAATGACGACGCATGCGTACTATTGACTGGCACTCTTGAACAGCTGATAAGGTGCACATGCCATCAAACCCAAAACAACACCCATTCTGCTAATGGGTAAAAAGTTTCCTTCAAGAAATTTCCTTTTCTTCATCCTTAATGGATTTTACTCAAGTCCAAACACAATGGATCATGGATTTGAGTGAGATTTACAAAAATAAAAGTGTTTTTTTCAAAAACCTTCTCTTACTGTATCTATTTCATAGGAGAGAGGATTGCTGAAATGAACATTTTTTACAAATTTGTCAAAATTTTTTTTATTAAATATAATTTTTGTTAAAAATTTTTTTTTTTAAACAAAAATTTAGATCTTTTTCTGTATTCTGGTTAGTATCTGGACTAAAAAGTAATTTAGAGTTTTTCCATAATTTTTTTTAAAAAAAGATTGTCTTTAGTCCCAAAAGGCAGAACTAGTGTAGAAACACACAAAAACTTGTGAAGTAAATATTTATTCAGATCTCAGAAATGTATAATTAAAGCCAAAATGAAATCACCGCATCGATATTTAATTTTATTTATTTAAAAAACATTTTGAAATATTTTTTTTTAATTTTACTGTTATAAAAAAAAAATCGAAATGTTAGCTTTAAATGTGTATTTAGCAATGGAAGTTAAGTAATTATTTCAACTCATGAGATTTGAGAAATGTTTTTTTTTTTCTTTTCGGGAAAAATGAATTCTGAATTCCCGATTCGTAAATTTTTATCCCCCTCTTTCTTTTTCTCAAAAATTTATCAGCATAATCTCCAAATCTATGTACAACTTCCACTCTACCAACATAATGCGCAAAACGTTTTCTTTTTTTTAAAATTGTTTATTTCTTAAAAAAAAAAAAGAAACTTTAACTTAGTTCTTAGACTCAAAGTTAAAAAGACTTTAACAAAGTTGTTAACTTTTATTGAGCCAGTATTGTCAAGAATTTCAATTTATTTATTTTATTTTGTAACCGTCGTTGAACAGTCGATCCAAATCTGGGTTTAGTAATACTAATGTTCAACTCCGTAGCCTTGTCATTTTGAACCCTATCCAGAAGACAAGGGAACTCTTGGTTCAAGTATTGGGAGAAATTTGCCTTCGTAGAGGACTCTTTTGATGAAACTAATATTCTAACTCATGATCAGTCTACCACTGAGGTCTGTGTAAGCCGGATGCGGAATTCATCAGCCAGCTCTGGGATACGAATCCGGTTCACCTCATTGGAAGGCAAACGCTTTATCCTCTTAACCATCGCGGCCCAGTAATAATATTTGAACATTTTACCTGTGTTTCTTATGCTTGTTTTACGAAAAGTGAATTTATATATTTCATCTTTAGAAATGATGAAGGGCCGTTCAAATATTGCGTAAGCAGGGGATTATTTTTGTTGACAAGGACGAGGAGGGATATGAGCAAAGCTTACGTAAAGACATTAAAATCTCTTTCATTCCAATTTTTTTATGTCGCAAAAAATGAGTGGGAAGGAAAATTTATCTACTCAAAATTCTATAAAATGAATAAAAACGTAAACTTTTATTTTGTACAAAGTTGCATATTTTAATCTTAAATTCAGATTAATTTAGTAAAAGTTAATAATTTAGTAAAAGTTAAAGACAAAGCAATAAAAAAAATATTTGCGAGTGGGGTTTTGTGAATTTTGGCTGAGGTCCAAAATGAAACATATGCTTCAGTTATATTTGATTAACCCCTTCAAAAGATCTTATTAAGTGTTCTATGAAATATTTTATTCTGAAATTGAGCATCAAAATGAGTTTTTATTATCATAATGGGTTATGGTAGAAATGAGTCCTAAATAATAGTTAAAAATAACTAGTAAATACGGTTTCAAATATATAAGCAATAATTTGGGATAATAGTATTAGTAATACATACACGCTATTATTGTAAATGCAGTATATTAGGAAAATATTAAAAATTATTAGTAACGCATATATTGCTACCCTGTCATCGTAGTAGCAACTATAAGTTGTTAATTTTGTCGGTGCATTATTATTATTATTGAGAAAAATTCACGTGATTCCATAATGGCCATTAACTTGTCGAAGGTCAGCTATAGAAAAATGGCCGGAATATAAAAGGCGTGACCTTCCTCTCCTATTTTATGAAATTCCGCCGATCCTTCACACAAAAGGCTTTATTTTATTCCTTCTCCCAACTTCTGTCAGTTTTTTTGAGCATTTAAAACTAAAAGAACATCCATTACGGTAGAATATTAAGAATATGTCCTACAAGGAATATTATGAAAATTAAGAATATGTAGTAATTAGAATATATATTATTATAATATTAAGAATATATAGTATTATTATATTAAGAACATATAGTGTTAAAATATTAAGAGTATATAGAATTAGAATAGTAAGAATCTATAGTATTAGAATATTAAGTATTAGAATATTAAAATATATAGAATATTAAAAATATTTAGTATTAAAATATATAGAATATTAAAAACATATAGTATTAGAATATATAATACAGAAAAATGTGAGGAGACACAGAAAGAAAGTGATTGTACAGGAGTTACCAAATGGCACCGTTAAGAGGACAACAGGGAGACATTTTTCATAACAAATTCTGTTTCATATTTTAAAGTATGGGGAAAAAATAAGTTCAGGTAAATAAAATATGAAGCTGTAATTGCTGAAAAAAATCTTTTCAAAAAAAAAAAAAAAAAACAGTATTAAAAATAACGAAATAGCATGCTAAAAAAAAGGGTCTCATGCAGAGGTTTTCAAATTTTTAAAAAACTGTGATTCTTTTGTTCTTTCAAGCAACGGAATCTGTAGCGACCCAGTTCAGCAGCTAATTTCTAGAATTTTTCATTAAGTGGATCATTATGATGTAATGATTGATAACTTTTGCCAATGTCGAATGCCATTGTTCTCTTATTATATAATTAAAGATGAGCTATTGTTAACTAATGAAAGAAATGAATGATGTTCTCTTTATGTGTGGTCTTAGTCATTAACACAAATGATTCACTGTAATTGTTAATGACCAACTATATATTTTTTCTTATTTCTTTTAGGCAACGGAATCTGTAGCGACTCAGTTCAGCAGCTAATTTCTAGAATTTTTCATTAAGTGGATTATTATGATGTAATGATTGATAACTTATTGTCGAATGCCATTGTTGTGTCTTATTATATAATTAAAGATAAGCTATTGTTAACTAATGAAAGAAATGAATGATGTTCTCTTTATGTGGGGTCTTAGTCATTAACACAAATGATTCACTGTAATATGGACCATTTGTGTAATTGTTAATGACCAACTATAAACGTATTTTTTTCTAAATTGCTTCTTTATGTAGTCAAGAACTTCTTTTCATCTGTTATTGCTTACTTTTGTTGTGAAGAAATTCTTTTCATCTGTTATTGATTGCATATGCTCTACTAAATTGTAAAAATTCGAGAACTGTTCACATTGGTCAAACTGTTGTCTTTTTCATGGAACTGTAGAGAGGATCATCCAATTAATTGTAACCTTGTGTTGTATGTGTATATCTCCTTTTCATCTGTACATTTTCAAACCTACACACTTACTTATGTTCATTTAGACCTGAACTACATGTGAGATTGATTGTTTAGTACGATTTGTTGTAAAGAGGACCATCTGTAAAATTGTTTTCTCTGTTTATTATATTTTAAAATTGACAAATTTCGAATTTGTCAATTATTACATTTAACTACCATGTGTTGGTTACTCAGTCGGGTGATCAACCTTGCATGTTTTGGTTTAGATGTTCATGTATTTGGATTTTGATCATCGGTTGACACACGGTGTAACTGAGATTCTTCTTTTCAACTGTAAGAACATTTTTCTTAAATTAATGTTTGTTCTTTTGAAACTGCATTGGGATGCATGGAAAAAATGTTTGGCATGGTCCACTTTATCAGAGTTCAGCTGCGAAACTTTTGACATGTCTGATTGGCATTTGATGTCATTATGTTGTAAATTTGAAATCTTTTCATCTGTAAATTTATATTCACTTTTGCTACGACTTCACAACTGAGTCTTTTAAAATTTTCTCTTCGTCTTTGTAACCATTGTCTTCCAGTCACCTTGTAAAGTGACTAACTTTACTAATGTCTTTTTGTGAACGATATTCTACTATACATCTGTAAATGTGATAATCTTTTGAAAATTTGGGGACCAGTTTTTCACTTGTTGACTTTAAAATTTATTGTTGTTCCTTTTATGTTTGGCAAAATTTTTGCCTTTTGTACATGTTTTGTATCTGTACTTTTTGTTTTGTTCAATAAATTCTTTGCAGCCTTCTTGCCTGGGGGCGAGCCAGTGGATGGTAGTTGCTGCTCTGCGCACGCAGCATTCAGACGCTAAATTTTAACCTTGTTTTTCAAATTGTTCTATAACGCATTACATATCTGCCGTGTTCCACCCACAAAAGTCCCAAATCAAAGGCCTACCATCTTCGCGAGTGTTGCGATCGTCGTTACCAAGCCTTACCATTTGTGCTGCTTTTCTTACTGATGCAGTTGCGAGTGCGCACCGAGTCAACAGTCATACCCCGATGCCCCCTTTGGGGGCGGGACGGGGTAAAGTCTACCTTATGTGTGGTATAAGAAATTGTAAGTATTATAGAATTACCCAGTAACATTTAGTAATATTTTTTTAAATCTTTCGTGTCTATTTTTTTTATCTTTCGTTTCAAAAAAACTTTGTATCTAAATATTTTATTTTTTCTTATCACTGTCATTGAACAGCCGACCCAATTTTTGGGTATACTACTACTAATAACTAGCTTAACCCCGCCCCGTCCCCGCAAGGGGACATTAAGGGACACTCCGAAAGTGCGCACAACAGTTCAATCACATAATTATTCCCTCCAAGTGTACTATTGTTTTATTGACTTTATACTTAATTATTCTAGGCAATGAGCCACGATTGGTCAGTAGTTATGCACTGAACTGCTAGGAATCACAATTCATTCAATCACATATCACTTAAGCAAACATATTCAAAATTTTCAAATTAGAGTTTTTACAAATAGGTAAAATATTAAATAAGAAATCAAGAAAACAGCGTTACTTAGAAATGGAAAAAATTATTATTAATGGATATTATGGAAAAATTAATATTAATGGAAAAAATTATTTATAAAAATTATTACTATTGGAAAAAATTCCCGGTATAAAAAAATTTATACCGGCTTATGAAACACCGGTTCCGGTATGATACTGGATCCGGTATTATACCGGACCCAGTATCATACTGGAACCGGTGTTTCATAAGCCGGCATCAAATGGATCCCGGTATGATACCAGAACCGGTGTTTCATAAGCCGGTATCAAATGGATCCTGGTATGATACCGGAACCGGTGTTTCATAAGCCGGTATAAAATTTATTCCAGTATGATACCGGAACCAGTATCATACCGGGACCGGTGTTTCATAAGCCGGTATAAAATTTATTCCAGTATGATACCGGAACCAGTATCATACCGGGACCGGTGTTTCATAAGCCGGTATAAAATTTATTCCGGTATGATACCGGAACCAGTAACATACCGGGACCGGTGTTTCATAAGCCGGTATGATACAGGAACCCAGTATACTGGGATGGTGTAACGGTTTATTTTTAACGCAAGTATAGTGAGGTACTACAATTTGATACAGGAAGGTTAGTAAACTGCTCTAAATTAGAAAATAAAACATTAATACAATTGTGTAAATAAATAAAGTCACCTGGTTTATACAGGGAAAAAAAACACTGACCTCAATTCACACTTTGTCAAAAGCTATAGCTTGCATTATGTTTATAAAAATCAAATAAACTGTTTTATTTTTTAAACTTCTTCACAGTTAATGAAATTTTTTTAACAATTAATTAATATATTAGAAATAATTGTCAATAATATTTGAAACTAAAATACTACACAAAAAATGTTTTGCAGCAACATTAGAAAAGTGTAAATGCATTTTTCAGATTTTATGAAAATTGATTGAGAATTAGAAATATTATGTAATGAATAGCCAAAAACCAGACTAAAATAAGTCAAAATCTTAATTTTTAACTTTTTTTTTTCATATCTTTTCAACTGACAAAATAAATTTTAATAATTAAGCCACGGAAATGTTTGACAAATGCAAATTCACATGCACAATAAGGAGACCATGTTAATTGTATATATCTATAGATATTAATTTAAACAATCTAATTATAAAATTATGATTTCATTTAAATCAATTAACTTTGGTTTATATTTAAGTAATTGATAAATAAAATGGAATACAAATAACACATATACCAAATAATGTTTGAAATGCCGCCAAAAATATTTGAAATCAATTTAATTTGACATTGTTCATTTACTTTGAAATCGGACATTGTAAAATATAATTATATAGTTATGTTACATCTTGACCAATGTACTTACTTGCTACTATAGATTTAAATACAAACCATTTTAATCTTAGATATATTTGATATTTAAATTATAGTTAACTTTAATCATTAAAACATAATAATGGTTAGAGTAGTAATAATAGCTACAAATAAAAGCTCAAATGACACAAGTTATTAACTAATAAAAATAAAAAATTTGAATTATTTTACTGTCATTCTATTGACATTTTTCTTAAGATTCCTTGACTTAAAGCACAATTTGTTATACTCATTTTCTATTTGAAGTATTTAATTTTTATGATAATTTACTTATCACGTAATATCTGAAAAATAAATTAGGAAAAAAAGTTATCGCCTACAAAAATTAAATCTCAAGAGCGAATTATTTATATAGTGACACAAGTTCATAAAGCATAAATTTTCAAAGGCTTTTCTTATCTCACAATTGGTGTGAACTTAACAAGATATAATTAATATAATAATAAATATATATACTGAATAAAACACACAACACAATATTAAAACTTTTAAACATTGAATATGACATAATTTAAACTCTGTCTTCAATAAGATATAAGAATTACACAATTACTAAATTGATATAAACATTACCATAACAGCCTAAAAAATATTAATCTTTTTATAATCAAATGAAATCAAATTTGTCATATTTTCGTAGTTCCTATGACGTGAATCGACTGAAAAGCACTTTTAGTACACTTGCGTGCAAATTCAAAAATATAGCTTTCAAAAAGTTTATTGATTCGCATAGTTTAAATATGATATCTCTCCCTTGTTGTGATTCACTTTTATTTTCCACAAACAGATCTGTCGCTTGCAGGCCTTAGCTGTGTCAAACATGCACTTTCTAACAGTCAATTTTCAAGTCTCTTCGACGTCACCTAACCATCTATTTGGAGGTTGTGCAGGCTCCCTCAGACTTTTCTTTAATGTCTATCTCTTAGAATTATCTTTCTAACTTCACCAAATAAGAGCCAGCAACAATGTTTCCATTTAGAGCTCCTAATATAAACAAAATTTGAATTAACAGAATGTGTAGACTAAACAACAATTTCAAAAAATCTCATTTTTAACATTGTATGCCTTATCTTTTAATATTATGCTTTATCTGTTTATGCAAAATTTTAGATTACAATGTTGATTAAGTGAATATTTCAGATTGCAGTGTTAATTCCATTAGGCATTTTTGACATTTGTATACTTTCTCCTAACTATTAAATTGACAACAAAAATTATTAAATGAATAAAAATAGTAAAGAATTTTTAAAAGCTTTCAACTTTTTTTACATCATATTAATAAATAAATAGACAATGAAAAATGCTATAAATGACAGTTAATTAAGGTTATATTAACTAAAAGCTTAATTATGTTAAATTTTTCATATGATTATGATAAATTTTACCATGACACAAATAGGATGCATAGATTTTTCAGCTCATATGACTTGATTAAAATTGATAAAGCATTATGCTTATTATTTCTTTTTAATAATAATATTTATATCAATAGGGTACTACATTTACTCCAATTTTTAATTAACTTTTATGCATTTTAAAAACTCAGAAACAAGCTGTTAGAGATGTAAATAACTTAGACAAAGACCCAGAATGCCAAAAAAACAGATTTCATATATTCAATTCTTACAAAATTAAAATGAAATATGTATGCATATTAATAAGATTACGAATATTCAGGGAACTGTTCAATCATACATTTTTTTAAAAAATCCATTGTCTACAGTAACATATGCAACACATACAAAAAGTTAGACTCAATATTTAATCTTATTATTAAGATCTTGAAACATAATACCATAGAAATTTAATACTATTCTTATAATATTAAATTAAACCTTACTTTGGTTCAAAATAAGTATATACAGTTACAGCTAAATATGATCTAAAATTTCAAACAATGTATGATGTTAATTTACAGATCAGCTATTGTAATACACAGACTGTAAATAAATAAAAGATTAAAATAAATTATTTATAATTAAGAATAAACAATTATCCAAATTATATAGTCTAATTTATGCAGTAAAATAATTTTTCAGAATAACTAATAAGTATGAGAAATACAATTGCAATTACTACTTATTTTTCAACTAGTATACCAATCAATTATAAATATACTCAATATTTCAACTGGCTAATTGAAACTTAGATCAACACGACAATAGTAAGAAAAAATGATGGTCCACCAAAATTTTATTATTTTTGTAATTTGAAAGAGATTTCTAATAAAGGGAAGTTAATGTCTAACATAGGTATCATAGGCTCATACTACCCACTTCTTGTTGACAACACAAAAGAATTCACAAACGCCCACATCATGAAAGCACATTACCAACCAACTTTTTAAAGTGACTCAATGCAAAAATTTAAGTATGGATGATCTGAAGTAACTTTTGACCATTTTAGTTTCAGTACAATAATTTTTAAACAGTTCAGCTTATAACTTCGTCAAAAGGTTAACACTTAAATTCATTATCACGCAAAGCATATTCAAGTCTTTAAACAAATAAAATTTGAACGTAAAGCTAAAATTTGAACTATTCAGTGGCTGAACTTAGAAGTAAAAATATTGAAATATTTAAATTTGCATATACTTTTTATATTCATTAAAATCTAAGAAGCATTCAGTTCTATTTTATAATTAATTTGTAACTTCAATATGAAAACTTACAAAAAAGTTTCACTAATTCAATTTATTAACAAACTGAATATCTTTATATACACCGTATCACTTTCATGCACAAAGATAAGAATATAATGAATTCAGGACTGCAAACTACTATGTTTTTTGCAAAATGTTTTATTGATATAGATAACTAAAACTTTCAGAATTCTGGGAGTTTTGCAAACATCTTAAAAACATCACCGCCACTTTCGGGTCGGCCCACCTCCTGGAGAAATTAAAACAAAAACATGAAAGAACAGGACCAATTTAAAGAGTATAATTTGTAGCCATCCCAGGCAAATCTCTACTAGTCTTTCTTTTTTAAATAATAAATAAATTTTGTAAGCTTAAAATCTTTTAGGCATCGTGACAGTTGTAGCTGGTGCAATGGATCCTGACACTGAAATATCCCTAAATGTAGATTTATAAAAGATAAAATAACTATCGCATTTTAAAAAAAAAATTCTATAATAGTTTGCATGTTGAATGTGTCAAAAACTAGAAAAACATACCTCTATTGAAATAAAAATGAAATATGCTGTTTTCCAAATCATTTCTGAAAAAAAAAAAAAATTGATTTAGAAATTATACAACTACAAAATATATGTACGCTATTAACTAGGTAGTAATATCAAACTTTTAAGTATCAACTGCTTTGTTTTTAAAATGATATTTCAGTTTTACTGAAACTTCAGGGTACCAACAGTTAATAAAATATCATTAAAACTAAATGCTTTAAAATTTTTAAAATAAAATTAAACATTAAAAATAACAAAAGAATTTGAGATTAACACTTAATATATAATGCGAAGTTTACAAACATTATATACAACTAAATAAACAATTAATTTGTTAATAACGGTGATAATAGTGAGAATTTATGTAAAAAACATGTGGACAAAGCGATTCAATCAAAGTTTCATTAAGAAACCCAGGAAAAAAACATTAAAAATGCTTTCCTCTCATGCAATGAAGTCTATGTACCGTTACCCTAACCTGTGCATGCACAAGCAAAGCAGTAATAATTCAAGAACGTAATATATGTCTTGATAACTTAAAATATAAACACTATTCATACTCAAGCGTACGTTTTAACATTTCTGTAACTAACAAAGATGCAAATAAAAGCAGGAAATAAAGAGAAAAATGCACTTACTAAAATATACCGCCATTCTTTCCACGATGTCCGGACCGGATGTAAACAAGTGTGATTGGCTGTGAAGTTCAGACAGAGAAACGGAAAGAACTAGAAAAACTGTGCTATATAGCTCAGGTAGCGTGATATGGATTTAACGAACTAATTCATCGATTCGTGGTAACTTGATATGGAATTTGCGAACTACTAAAAGTCGATTCTCGTCTTTTGCGTGGTTCCCATTCGTTTCTGAATTAATCGCTCTTTTTCGCTTTTATAGATTCAATTGAATTGAATTAACTATACAGTTATGAAACAAATTTATTAATTTCATTCAAAAAAAGTTCATTTTGTTTTATGATTTAAATTTATTAATTACAAATTTCTAAAACGGACTGAAATTTATAAATTTATGAAGGAGAGGTTTATGTTTGAAGGAAAAAATTTGAGATTTTATATTAATTTTTAATTTATGAAAACATATTTCTTTTGCTACGAAGTTGTTTGAAACCTAAACTAATTAATTTATTTCGCGAATTGATAAATTAATTTCGGTTGGGAGTAACATTGTTCTAGAATAAATTCAAATATAATAAATAAATAAAAACAATTTATAATAAAATTTAAAGTGATACAATTAAATAATATGTCATCATGACTTTGAATAAAATAAATTTTGTAAATCAAAAAATAAATAAGTAAATAAATAATAAACGTCTAAAAACACAATCTATTAGTATTAAATTTCTTTTATTAGAAAATTACTTACATTTAAATGATTTTAAGCAGAATTTAAAATAATTAAAATGTGTTAAAATTTTACTCAAAAACTTCCTTTTCTTCAAAATTATAAAATGATTTTAATATTTTTAAATATGTATTTTTTTAATTAATGTACATAGAAAATGTACGCTATAACCGCCTTTGATATATACGTTAAGAATTCTTATACAAATCTAAGAAATTAATTATTTGAAAGAAGTATATAATTTAAATAAATAAATAAATAAATAAAATAAACGACGTTAGAAAATGTCAAAACCGTTAGATTTTCAGATGTACTTACTAAGAATGAAGTTATATTTAAAATATGTACTTTAAAACTCCCAGTATGTTTGAAAACTGGTATCAAAATTTCCAGTGCGATTTTATATCTAGTATCAAAATTTCCAGTATGATCCATACTGGTTAAATTTCTGATATAGTGCCATACTGGTTTTACACATTCCAGTATGGCACTATACTGGTTTTAAAATTTTCCGTATGGTGTTATACTGGTTTTAAAATTTCCAGTATGGTGCTATACTGGTTCTGAAATTTCCAGTATGGTGCCATACTGGTTTTAAAATTTCCAGTATGGTATTATACCAGGTTTTAAATTTCCAGTATGGCCATACTGGTTCTGGTATGATTTTTACTGGTTTTTGATACTGGTTTTACGATTTTTTTCCAATAGGGGGACTGATTACAAAGAAATTAAACTGAAACAATCAGAAGAGATCTTCAGTAGGGGTACAAAGTTAATAAAAAGTAACAATTTCACATGGTTAAATATAACATGAAGATATACTACTACTAATGCTCAACTCCGTAGCCTTGTCATTTTGAATCTAATCCAGAAGACAAGGGAACTCATGTACAAAGTATTGGGAGAACTGTGCCTTCGTGGAGGACTTTTTTATAGAACTAACCAGCATTTCCGTTACATTGAGAGAAAAACCACGAAAACCTCACACGGTTAGCCTTACGGCAAGGGAACTCTATCCTATGATCTGTCTACCACTTAGGATATTTTACGTCAACACTGTGGTCAGTGCCAGCCGGATTACGTATCGACCAGCAACCGCTGAGATTCGAACCCGGTTCACCTCTTTGGAATGCGACCTCCTGAGCCATCACGGCTCTATTTCTAAATATTAAAAAAAAAAAAAACATTGCTTTTTCTTTTTTAATTTAAGAAGACCGCACATAAATTATTTCGCTGAGACGGAGTTGCAGTTCTATGCACATAACGATAAATATCGGTCGTAACTTAGTTGACCCTTCTGGATACCGAACCAGTGGTCATCAGAGTCTATGAAGGGCTCAGATTTCACCACTTCTCTCTGACTTTGTCTAATCTTCCAACAGACCGCAGTTCTTCGAACAAATGATGTCTAGAGATCATTGTTACAAATTAGCTATCTTTAAATTTCTAGTTTCGGCGAAATCTTTTTTTTTTTTTTTTTTTTTCCTTTTCTTTTCTTTTTATGCCTACTGCAGAGGTAGTCCTTTTGCCTATTACAGTTTTATTCAGCAACTCAGCAGTGATTGAATCGTTTTTAGGAGCTATTTTTATTATTTTTCCTTAATTTAAGACAACCTGAGTATAAGATTAAAGTTTTCGTTCTATTTAACTCCAACCGCGGCGTCATTTTTCTAAATGAAGGATTTTTTCAAAAAAAGTCAATTCGGTCCCTGAAAGTGATTAGAATAAACAAATATAGTAGAATTCCGTTAAAATGACATTTCATAAGAGCTGACCTTGTAAGCAAATCACATATTAAAATAGAAATAAAAAGACTAAAAAAGGACCCATTTGAACTACTATTTTGATTTAAAAAACATAATATTTAAAGTAAACTGCTTTTGTCTTGTATTGATAAAATTTCGTGGTTCTGTTCTTAATGAAAAGTCTGAACAGTCTAAATGTAACAAAGTTTTTGAAAGAAGAAAATAAAAAGAACTTGTTGAAGTCATTAACAAGTTCTTAGTTTCAAGATGGATGATTTTTAAAGTAAGTTGTGTAAAATAAAAATAAATAAGCGGTCAACCGAAAATACATTTTATAAGTAAGTGCGTGGTAGCATTACTAAAAATAGCAGAAATTAGTTAGAAAGAAGATTACTTAGCTGGGGATCCCCCACACATTAATTCATAAAAATTTGGGGCTAAAATTTTAAGAAGGAAACGAAGTTATTTTTTGTTTACCAGAAACAAGTAATATTAAAAAAAATTTTAAAGTTAATTTCTACTTAGGTCAACAACGAAAAATTTTATTTTAGTTACTTTTTATGTGATAATTAAAATTTTTTTCTCCCCTATAAAACTAAAATTAAGGAATTCATATTTGAAAAAACTGTATTAACATTGAGTTTCAACCGCTACAAGTTTTAAAAAAAATGTATTTGAACTTGGGTGCATGAATAAAAAATATTTTATGAACGATTGAAAATTTAAACAAGATATATAAATATATATAGGGAGAGTGTGAACTAATAGTAGGAGCTGAAAAAAAAGTCACGTGGCATCAGACAACTATAAAATTATAAATTGGGTGACGTGAACTACACGTGCTGTTACCACGTACTGTTCGTTTTTGAATTTATCTGACGCAGCGAATATAAAATAATTCGCGATCGCAACGAACTATAGGGGGCGTTGTTGAATGAGACGAATGTCTGCGATTTCTATATTAATAGTCATTCAGTTACTCTAGAGACGTCTTTAATGTAGCATGTAGCATTGCAACGTTCCTTCTTTATTGTGGTTTATTAAATTTAAAAAAGAAAAATGTTTGATATTCTTTCTTATGCTAGCGAAAACAAAATGATATCTCTCTTTTTCAGAGAAGGAACATCCAAAACACATCGGAAAAATACATCATAAACAAAAAAAAAAAAAAAAAAAAAATGTATATTCTTATAAGATTTAAAACCTACTGCCCGAGAAATAGTTTTACAAAATTTAATGATATAACATGAAAAGCCTATTTAAACTTTCCGTAGTTTTAAGAATCATATTACTTCAAAAATTAAAATGAACAAAAATTGTACATAAGCCTCATAATTTTATAAAATTCAATTTTGTAAGAAAAAGTTTTTTAACAACAATTTTTATCAAAAAATTTTAAGTTTCAATAAAAATCATTATTCGTGATAGCAACACTCGAGTACGCCATCTAGCGGGAGACTGTAAATATCGGGCATTAGTTCCCACATAACCATTGGCAATGACGGACGCCATTTTCTTAGCATTAAAACAGAAGCAAAATTTCCCTAAAGAA
Organism: Parasteatoda lunata; assembly: GCA_949128135.1. Lineage (NCBI taxonomy): Eukaryota > Metazoa > Arthropoda > Arachnida > Araneae > Theridiidae > Parasteatoda > Parasteatoda lunata. The sequence continues at coordinate 134,334,486 of OX421970.1, forward strand.
AAGGTGAAACTTCTTGAAAAAACTAATCAGAACATGCCAAACATTGAAGCAGAACACGCCAAGCATTTGAAGAACAACTTCTCAATAATTTTTACCTTTCTATTACCAACAACATAACATGATTTCATGATCACTTTGTGTTACAGATGTGTATTGCGGTAAAACAATTTTTCTGTCTTCAATTCATTACAAGTTAAAATGAAGTCAACATTGCTTTCGTCATTCCAATGAATAAATGTGTTCCAATGAATTCCATACAGAACTGTAATAGTTATAGAATATTCTTCTTCTTCATAGAATAGTATATATTTCTGTATCTACATAATTCAGAAAACAACAATAAAGAATTATCCGAATTACTTGAAAAAGTATATTTTGTGCTGATTATATATAAATTTTTTATCGTTTTCTTGGAAAGTGTTTTTTAGTTTTGAAAGAATTTCAACTAGAATTCAGCTATTCTGTTTTTAAGCTACATATTAAAATTCATATCGAGATCTTACAATTATAAAATTTTGATGTGTGATATGTTACCTAAAAGTAATGAAGGGATAAACTATGTATATATTATTTGAGAATAAAGTTTTCAAACAAAGAACATATCATTTTGGAATTTTCCGGACTTATAAATCAGGTAAGTGTTATGATTTTTATAATAAAAAATTTGCTTGTAAATAATTTTTTTTCTTACTTGATGATCGTTCTCTACAAAATGTTTTTTTTTACGTCTGATTAAATACTATAAGAATTAAAAAAAAAGAAACAATACGAAAGTTTTTATTGAAAAATGAGGAATTTTTAAAATCGTTTTTATCCTAAGAATTCTTTATTTTACGTTTTTTAATTTATAATTTTTTTATAAAATTGTTGTCAAAATACTTTTTTTGAAAAATTAAATGGTATTAAATTATGTGTTTATGTATACTTCTTCCATATTCTAATAATATTTGAAGTAATATGATTCAGAAAAGTATGGAAGAAAAATTCGGTACTTACGTATTAACCACAGCTACAGATTTGGCAGATTTTTAAGTACCACCAATCTACACTTAAAATTTTTGGAAAAAATCTTAAAATGAAACACTTTGTTTAAAATCAAAGTAGTCAATCGGATTTCGGTGGAAAATGGGCCGATATAGAGTTTAGCATAGATTCAAAACAAACTTTTCTCTCATAACTTTTCTCTCAGTTAGCATAGATTCAAACCTGATTCTATAGCCATTATGAACTCTAATAAATAAGATTCAAAATGAAATAACATTTCCTAAACGGACGTTTACTAAGATAAAATTTCAGGTTATGGACATTGGTACATCTTCGTTATATTTCACTCCATAAAATATTTCGCTCCTAAAAAAATAAAATTGCATCTTGTTTTGTTTTTGGCAAGCCCCAAAGACGCATTTTCGTAACACTAAAAAATGGCGACAAAAAAAGAATGTTTTTTTTTTTTTTTTTTTTTTTGCTTCGTAAGCATTCTTTATTTTACGTTAAAATTTAAATGGGCCTTGCATGTTATACCATTAAATTTAGTAAAACTATTTCTCAGGCATTAGGTTTGAACTCTTATAAGAATATACCTATTTTTTTCTCTTTATTTATAAATATTTTTTCGATGTGTTCTGGATGTTCCTTCTCTAAAAAAAAAGAGATACCATTTTGTTTTCGTTTGCATAAGAAAGAAAACAAACATTTTTCTTTTTTAAATTTAATCAGCCACAATAAAGATGGAACGTTACAATGCTACATTAAAGACGTCTCCAGTGACTGAATGACTGTTCATATGGAAATCGCAGGGGTTCGGCACATACAACAACGCCCCCTATAGTTCGTTGCGATCGCGAATTTAGAAACTAAGAAACGTAAAATGAAGAATGCTTACGAAACAAAAAAAAAAATTATTCTTTTTTGACGCTATTTAGTGCTACGAAAATTCGTCTTTGGGATTTGCCAAAAACAAAACAAGATGCAATTTTATTTTTTCAGGAGCGAAATATTTTACCGAAAAAACGAAAATGTACCAATTCTCATGACATGAAATTTTATTGTGGTAAACGTGCGTGTTGGAAATGTAATTTCATTTGGAATCTTATTTATTAGAGTTCAGATGGCGACGAAAGAAAATGGAGATTGTTTTGAATCAATGTTAAACTCTATATTGGCCCATTTTCCACCGAAATTTCAATCAACTTCTTTGATATTAAATAAAGTATTTTAAATTTTGAAAGTGTTTTGATTTTAAATAAAGTGTTTTATTTTATGATTTGTCGCAAAACTTTTAGGTGTAGATTGGCAGCACTTAAAAACAGCCAAATCTGTAGTTGCGGCGGCGTTAATACGTAAGTACCGAATCTTTATTCCATACTTTTCAGAATCATTTTATTTCAAACATTAGAGTATGCAAGAAGTATACATAAAGACATAATGTTACCCCATTTAATTTTTCAAAAACTGTATTTTGACAACAATTTTTATCAAAAAATTATAAACTAAATAACGTAAAATAAAGAATTCTTAGGATAAAAAAAAAAAGATTTTAAAAATTTCTCATATTGAAATAAAAGCTTCCATATTGTTTCTGTTTTATTCTTATAGTTCTTAATCAGAGATAAAAAACCATTCTGTAGAGAACTATCATCAAATAAGAAAAACAATTATTTGCAAGCAAATTTTTTATTATAACAATTATATTACTTACCTGATTGATAAATCCGGAGAATTCCAAAATGGTATGTTCTTTGTTTGAAAACTTTATTCTCAAATAATAATACATAGATGATCCCTTCACTACTTTTAGATAACATATCACACAGCAAAATTTTATAACTGTAAGATCTCGTTATGAATTTTAATATGTAGCTTAAAAACAGAATAGCTGAATTCTAGGTGAAATTCTTTCAAAACTAAAAAACACTTAACCAAGAAAACGATAAAAATTTATTTATAATCAGCACAAAAGATACTTTTTCAAGGAATTAGGATTATTCTTTATTGTTGCTTTCCGAATCATATAGATACAGAAGTATATACTATTCTATAAAGAAGAAGAATATTCTATAACTATTACAGTTCTGTACGTTCACATTTATTAATTGGAATGAAGAAAGCAATGCTGACTTCACTTTAATTTGTAATGAATTGAAGACGGAAGAAATATATTTTACCGTAATGCACACATCTGTAACAGTATGCGAATCCGAAATCGGAAGTTATCAGTTGCAAGTTTGTTGATAATAGAAGTTAAAAATTATTGAGGAATTTTTCTTCAAATGTTTGGCGTGTTCTGTTTCTGAAAGATTTAACAATATTCTGGTGAGTTTTTTTAAGTTCTTCGGCCTATTTCTTAGGTAAATTTTGCTTCTTATTTGCTGCTAAGAAAATGACGTCTGATTCTGCCAATGTCTCTGATGGAACTAAATGAAATAATATTAATTTAATGCCCGATATTTTCAGGCGCGTTGCAATCGCGAATTAAATATTTAAATGTGCGCAATAAAAATTTATTTTCTTCAAATAGAGTTATAAGTTAGAAATTATTACTGATGTTATTTTTAAAATATAAGAAAATTGAATCGCTTAAGTAAAATTTAAAACAATGACTAACGCTTAACCCATCAGAAAATTCCATTTCGTTTTTAGCTCACTCCTGTTTATTGAATGAATTAATATTTAAAAAAAACTGTATTAACATTGAGTGTCATTAACTACAAGTTTTAAAAAATGTATTTGAACTTGAATGGATGAATAAAAAGTATTTTATGAATGACTGAAAATTTGAAGAAAATATAAGGAGAGTGTGAACTAATAGAAGGAGTTAAATAAATAAAAATATTTTTGACGTATAACAGAGGAATTTTCGTAGTATACCGTTTTCGTTGTTGCTTTTATTGTATTTTCATTCCCTCTACTTCTAGTGATGTCTTTTTCATTTTAGATCTGACAATAATTAACTTGTTTTTATATAAACTCGAAAAAAATTGTTTTTAAAGTTCTTGTTTTATTTTATATCAATTTATTAAACTTGGTTCACAGTTGAACGACTGAATAGGAAAAGGTTAAAACATCTCATCAATCGAAGCATAATTACCATTTTTTGTTTCCCATGAGGTGTTTTAAGAGAGGATGTTGGTTTAGGTGTTTGGCCTCTTCTTCCTCTACTGTCGCCAAACAATTGACAAAAAGGAACAAAAAACAATCATTGTTTTTATCGCTTTCATTATACCTAGCTATTTAAAGAACAGAAAACTGGGAAACATATTGTTTATCACGTGGGAATATACATTTCTCTTCAAAAATAAAAAAGGAAAAAAAAAAGTCACCAATTCAGAAACAAAATGTGTCAAGGATTGGAATATCTGTTTTCTATAAAGAATGTATTTGTAAACCATTTATTCAACGTGATGATAAATGAGTACGATTGTAAACAAATGCCCGAATTTTTACTTTTTAAAAAAATTATATTTTATATTCAGAGACATTTTCTAATTGGCTTAGCCAAAGCCATTGTTTTAAAAAAAGCTATAGACGATTCATATTTTTTTCCGAATATTTTAAAAATAAAATCAGTGATATTTGTTAGCTAAATAACTTTTATCCAAAAAGATAGTTTATAGATAAAGATAGATAAAGATAGCGCTCTGTATTACTTTTTTTTTTCGTTATTTCAATTCCTATTATTAGTTCACACACTCCCTATATCTTGTTCAAATTTTCTATCGTTCATAAAATACTTTTTATTCATCCACTCAAGTTCAAAAATATTTTTTTAAACTTGTAGTGGTTGACACTTGTTGTTAATACAGTTTTTTCAAATATTAATTCATTCATTAAATAGGTATGAGCAAAGAACGAATTTTAATTTTCTGATGGGTTAAGCGTTAGTCATTGTTTTAAATTTTACAATAAGCGATTTAATTTTTCTCATATTTTAAAGATAACACCAGTGATCATTTCTAGCTAATAGCTCTATTTGAAAAAAAAAAAAATAGTATATTGCCCACATTTAAATATTTAATTATTTTATATTCGCTTTGTCAGATAACTTCAATAAAGAACATTGTGTGGTAGCATGCGTGGTCCTCGTCACCCAATTTATACTTTTAGAGTTGTCTGATTTCAATCGATAATTCTTAATCGTCTGAAACCGAGTGCCATATTTTATTCATAGTTATTATTTTAATCAGTGTTTTTGTAAAACTAAATAATTTAAAATCATCGGTAATTGAAATTTAAAAAAAAAGCTTTGAACCGAAAGGCAAAAGAGAAGTGGAACGTATTCATAGAGGAGAAAGGTAAAAAAGGCCCCCTTATTATTATCGACACAAATGATAATTTATTTTGCTAATTGTTACTAATTGAAGCAAATAAATGCGCTTTGCATTATGAGGCAAAATTGTCCCGCAGTGGACTGATCGTTAAGACACGGTTCCCAGCAGATCACCGAAGTCAAGCATCACTGGCTGCTGTCAGTGTGCGGGTGGGTGACCGCTTGGATCAGTCTGCGTGGGGACCGAAAGTGCACGGTATAAGTCTTAGTTAAACTGATCTACCGTAAAGTGCTCGACTTCACGTGCAGGTCATTAGGCTACCGAAGCGGGGGTGCCATGCCATCCCCTCAGCAGAGGATCAAAATTCTGATGGCTTGTCTTCCAATCATCCTCAGGGATGTTTCCCAGACCGTCACCAATAGCCCATTGCGCAGCTCTAGTGCGACGTAAATTAACTACAACAACAAAAAGGCAAAATTAATTGAGAAATAGCACTAACTCGTTCAGCAGCGCGCCAAAAATCGGCAAACTAATATTGACGTTAATGCTGCTTAATTAATCCTGCTAATAGGCACTAATTTTATTTTATAATATTTAATATTTTATAAACCTCGTTGAACAGCCGACTCAATTATGGATTCACGACAACAAATGTTCAACTCCTTTTGAAACAATCCAGAAGACAAGGAAACTCCTGGATCAGTACCCCCAGAGGTATGATTTGTTATGGGAACATGAAAGACCATGTGACTCGGCAGATATAACGTGCATCAGTCCCTATTTACTACACTGGGATTCTTCGACCTCTTGAACATGGGCCCTACCAATCGGGCTTTCCCGGCCTTTAATAAGTACTAATTGAAATAAAAAGCTAAAACTAAAAAACATAATGAATGGAGAAAAAATATTTATTCGTTGTCATAAAAAGCCGCCATACTATTATTGACACCCATGATGCTTCATTTTGGTAATGGGCTCTACTGGCATCCTATCTTAATATGCTCTTATATCGGCATTTTAGAGTGCTGATTACAGCTCCCACTGACGGTTGGCACCAAATTTACTCCACGAAAGTAGATTTATTTATTAAGAAAAGACCGTGTGTAAATCCTCGAACAAAGGAATCATTTTATTTATCGGTATTTTGTACACGATTTCGTAGTATTGTTCAGCCATTGTTGTTCAACTAGTTTCATAATTAAACAATTTTGAAAGTAGCTTTCATATTTATCGAAGAATGAATTCGGCGTTAATAAACCAATGAGCAAGCAGATGAAGAAATTAATTTTCTTTTCGGGGAACACTTGAATAAATGAAAAAACATATTAATTGCTGATTCAATTGCTTAATAAAAGTCTGCGGAAAGTAAATTTGGTACAGGATGTGCGCTAAGCTGCAGGAGAAACTCTTCATAGCAAATTTTGCGCATTTTAAAGTATATAAACCTAGATTAAATTATGAATTTTCAAAAGCTGATCAAAATGTCAAAAGGCAAGCAAACTTTCGAAACCAGGTTGGTAAGTGCCATAATTTGATATTACGAAAATAATAAAAAAAAAAACTACGTTGCTTTTAAATTCACCATACTTTAAATAATTACTATTTGCAAGTTAAACAAAATTTCATTTTTATATTTTATAATCGTCGTTTAACAGTAGACTCAATTTTTGGGATTACGACTACTAATGTCACAGCCTTGTCATTTTAAACCCAATTCAGAAGACGAAGGTTACTCCTAGATCGGTATGCCTTCGTGGAGGACTTTTTGATACCCAATTAAGGCTATCATTGTAATACCAATGTTAGAAAATAAAGCATTCCCGGAACAACATTTTATAACCGTCATTGAGCAGTCCACCCAATTTTGCGACTATTCCGCAGCTTTGTAATTTTGAGCCCAATCCAGAAGACAAGAGGCATTTACCTTCGTTGTGGACTTTTTGCGTCAGCACTGTGGTCGGTGCGAGCCGGGTGCGGAATTCCTATCGACAAGCCATCGCTGGGGTTTGAACCCATTAGAAGGCGAACGCTCAATCCCCTGGGCGGGGGTTTCTCATCGGGGTCATTGAGGTTAAGTTCCACAGTTTCGTGACATGAGGGCATCGAACTCTGTCCTGCACTTGGACAGTTCAATACCTAACTACCAAGCCACCCATTGTGGTTCATTAGTAGTGTGTGAAGAAACATTACAGACTTTGCCTTAAAATGTTCTGCGGGGGCTCCATCGATCCCATATTTTTGCCTACTTTATCGAATTATTTTCCTTTCTCTCATTTCATTTATAAAAACAAAATACTTAACATTTATTTATATATCTCTTCTTTTAAATTTTATACTATCGTAAAAATTTTATATTTTAGTATGAAATATATATTAATGTTAATGTTAAATTAAATTTTTTTGTCCAATCTATGATTTTTACGTACTAAGATGTTATCTCAATCGGTCAATTGGCAACAGTTCCTGTGCTTTAGTAGACAGTGTGTCCCCTGATGAAGTGCTGTTTTTGGTAACTTAGAAATTCTTCTTTATTTTGCTTGATTTGTGTTTCTAACTTTCTAAATTGTTTAAATGAGACATATTTAATTTTAGCGCTTTTCCAGTTTGACTTATTATTATTTTAAATATTAATTTCTTAATTTGTTTCAAACAGTTTCATTCTTTGATTGGATATAAATTTAGTATGTCTTCTTTATTATTTTCTAAACTCACTTATACGGTATTAATATTATTTAATAATACGAATTTATTTAAATTGCATGCTTTTTTTCTGTCTTAAATGTCCCTTTGTCCCATTTAATAGTACACTATAGTTAAGTTTTTTTTTTTACAGACAGTGTATATAAAATGAGAATGAAGGAGGAGGAATATTTGTTCCGAACTTCCTGCGTTATATCTATTAGCACACAACTGCATCCTGTAACCTAGTACTTCGTGAATGGAATGTAAGAGGCCATTGAAAAAGGCACATTTTAAAATTGGAGTGGGCGTGTGCATATGACGAATCTCCTGCCTTTTTTATTTTAAATAAGAATACTTTAAAACAGAGTTTACATCGATAAAAGGTTTAGGTGAGGAGGCTGTTTTTACAGGAAATGCTTACAATGTTTCGGTGAATACTCTCGCAATAGACGGCTGTTTATGACTAATCAGCGTAAAATAATTAAATATTCATCTAAATAAAAATCACTTACGAACATTCAAAAATTTTATCTCTATTTATTATAAAAAGAAATTCAACTTTTATCCCCTTATTTTATTTAATTTTATAATCAGCGTTCATCAGGCGATCCATATTTGAGTGAATCCATTTTCAACTTCGTTTCCTGTTTTGAACCCGTAGAAGACAAGGGATATCCAGAATCGGGCTGTGGGCCTCTGTGGAAGACTTTTTGACCGCTATGACGTTTTGTTATATCGAGCTTTTACGGCATTTGAAGTGAGATTCTTCAGTTATTTCTTTAGAGTGATTTGAATCGGTAGTCAATCTTCAGATTTATCAGAATCTGAATATTTGTTTATTTATTTACTTCTTCTAATACCATCTAATTCACTGTTGATAAAAGTTGATACATTTCTCTCTACGTATTCTTTTCTATAGTGATACACTTTAAATAACATACCCGTAAACCAAGAAGCAGATTCAATCTGCATTTCTTTAAATAAAAATTTGTCTGCAGCCCAAATGCATCATTCTTTTTACATTCTAAAATTTCTTTTCAGTTTTGAAACTTTACGCTAAGTTATCCCTTGGTTCCTCTTAAGATACATACTAGCATTTTTCTTAAACAAGTACTTACTCTTTCGGTGAAACCCTCTTGATATAATAGCTGTTAAGTTATCCCTTGGTTCCTCTTAAGATACATACTAGCATTTTTCTTAAACAAGTACTTACTCTTTCGGTGAAACCCTCTTGATATAATAGCTGTTAAGTTATCCCTTGGTTCCTCTTAAGATACATACTAGCATTTTTCTTAAACAAGTACTTACTCTTTCGGTGAAACCCTCTTGATATAATAGCTGTTAAGTTATCCCTTGGTTCCTCTTAAGATACATACTAGCATTTTTCTTAAACAAGTACTTACTCTTTCGGTGAAACCCTCTTGATATAATAGCTGTTATTAATAGTTTTTCCTTCTATTCTTATAGACATTATACTTTCAAAGAATTTTACTTTTTGAAGAGATTTTTAGTTTGATGAATAAATAGGAGACTCAATTTTGGAAATGTCAATTTTTAGGAAAATTTAAAGAAAAATTGAATATTGTAAACTATTCAATCGCCACCGCTGTTTTGAGTGTTAACTTGAAGTTAGATTCCTTTTAGCTGCACAAAAACTATAACATTTAGACATGATGCAAGAGAAATGTAGAAAGAGTATGATTAAATAAATTAAATTCCATAATTATTTAAAAAAATATTGACTGATAAGTTTAAAGCAAAAAAAAAAAACGGGTTACGAGTCGCTCTGCAGCTCACGGACATAGTTTATATGTAAAAAGGGTCCTACTTATGAACTTCATAAAAGTTTTGAAAAAAATTCTAATTTGTTCGAAGGCAATTTTATGCCACAAAGGTGAATAACAAGATCGCCGAAAGATTACATTTATGGAACGTTCTTAATTATTTGGGAATCCCAAAAATCCCAATAATTATTTTATGGACTGATATCGCCAATTCACTTAAAGTCTTTCATTTTCATAACAGTCACTTTTAAAGCGATCTTAAAATTTTTAAAATTCATAAATTTATATGACAGTAGTTGGTTTTTAAAGTATTTTCAAAAAAAGTAAAAAATGCACTAAATGATTTCAGACGAGCTGTGATGGCTCAGGGGATAGAGCACTCGCCTTCCAGTGAGGTGAACCGGGTTCGAATCCCAGCGATGGCTGGCCGATACGGATTCCGCATCCGGATTGCACCGTCTACAGTGCTGACGAAAAATATCCTCAGTGGTGGACGGATCATAGGTTAGAGTCCTTTTTGTCATCAGACGATCCATGGGAGGTTTTCGTGATATTCCTTTCCATGTAAAGCAAATTTGGGTAAGTTCCTTAAATAAGTCTTTCACGAAGAGAATCCAATATTTGATCCCTTAATTTGTGGTTCAAAATGACACTGAGTTGAATATTAGTTGTCGTAAAGGCAAAAATTGCTGTTCAACGACGGTTATGAAATAAAATGATTTTTAACAAAATCTCTTTACGAGTTTATTTGGAACTATTCTTAAACAAATGAAATTGTCATAAAAGACTATTGAAGGACTGTTGAAAAAGGAGACTCTCATAGGAAACGACATTTTCTTAAACACTAATTTGGAACACTATGCTCAGAGAAGCGACAAACTATTGTAAAATTATAACTAAATTATTTCGCATAAACATAGACCCCAAATTATTCCAACTTAGACTATTAAATTAAAAACAAGGTAGAAATTATACTTCGGGAGAAAATTCGATCGTTTATTGAAAGGAAAAACCTTGAATGGAAATATTTAGCCAAGAAATGTGCATATAAAAAAATTTAGCGTTTGATACATTCAAAACAAGTAGATTCTTTAAAAGTTATTTTACAATCAGAAAAGTGGACTGATTACACACTTTCTCGTGTGCATAGATTATTGAATTCCTCAGGAATGGCTCTCATTGTATACGTTTTTCCCTTTTCTTTAATAAAGTGTCATAATTTTATGTCTGATTTTGAGAAGTGGTCATTGGGGTCAGCTGTCCATCGGTCACTGACAGTGTTATTCTGGGCGACAATGCTGAGGTGAGGCGTCACTTCCGCCACATGGTGACGCTATTTCCTTCGCTCAAAAATAAAATAAGTCGAACCATCCGTGACATTCTGTCGGAGGAATGGTAATCGAATTGAAGAAAAAAAAATACATTTTTTTAAAAGGAAAATTTTTAAAAGAAAGTTTTCATATAACGAATTTAACGTAGTTTATAATGATAATAAATAGAATTGAAAGGAAGGTGATAATAATGCTAACGTAATTTATTGCATTTTCTTTTTTTGTAACTTTAATACGAACAATAGGGCTTCAAAACTGACTGTTCTGATCATCTGAAAATATTAATAACATTTTTTTTGTTTTGTTTAATTTAATAATGTTGAAAAAAATTGAATTGTAAAGCAACAAGTGTATGCATAATGTAATTCATAAATTTTAAAATATACTTTTTGGAAATTGCTGTAATTTTATATGTTGTTCTTTTTGAATAAAGAAAACTATTTTTATATCTATAATTTTTTACCTGTAAATTACTTTTACATACACAATTATTGGGAATAAAATAACTAATGCACATTAATTGTGAATGAAATAATAACTAACATTATTTATTAAAAAATTAATACTAATAATTTTTTGAGCCGCCTGCTCCGCCTGCGAGTTATTTATTTTCTGAACATCATAAGTTTTCCTTGTTTTTGAAAATGTTTTATTTTTACTTATATCATAATTTATTACTTTTATACCTACATGACGCTATCACTATTAATTCCTAAAATGTATAAAAATTAATAATAATTTAAATCATTGTTACTTTTACATGAGTTCAATCCTCAGTCTGAATTATAATCTAATAACTAATAAATAATAAAACAGATTTAAATATTATAATCGATTTAAAGCTATTTTATTTCTGAAATTTCCACATAGATGGCACCATCAGTATCAAACATCTTTAATGTGCAAAAACTATCAATTATTTTAATCACTAGATGGAGCCACTAGTATAGAATGAATTTGTTTGGAAACCGAAACTGCTCCGCCTGCTTCTTTTGTAAGCCGATTGAGTGTTGCCATCTTTTAATAACAAATCTAAATTAGTGTTGCCATCGCTAAGAAATAATACTGAAATCAAAACTAAAACTAAAATAAGATATTAAATCGGGCAGAAATAAGGTGGCGGGCAGAAATAGGCGATATGCTACTTTTCTTTAAAAATCGAAACAAAATTTGGCGTTGCCACCGTAAGTTTAAAATTTTGGAAACCGAAACCAAAACTAAGTATGGTGTTGCCACCGGAAGTTAAGAATTTCGGAAACCGAAACCAAAACTAAATCCGGAGGCAAACAACTGAACTCCATTCACCAGCAGGAGGGAAACAACTCAACTCGACAAGCCGCCTGTATCGGGGAATCGGCTTTTTTCCTCTACTCTACAGCGCCTACTCTACAGCGCGTCAAAATAAATAAATAAATGGACCACCCTGATTAACTTTTGATCTAATGATGTTCTTTTTCAAAATTCAATTTCTCAGGAACTTATCAACCGATTTTCCTCAAATTTTGTATTTTGCCGTGTATAATTATATTCTTTAAAATAGGGCAAAAAATTGTATTCTATACAATACAAATTTTTTTCGGCCGTTCTTAAGTAAAATAATAAAAAAAATAATAAATATTCACTAAAAGTTATTTTTTGCATGGACTTGTATAATTCTCACGAATTGTGTGCAAAAATTCTATATTGTCTATAATACGAATAAATATAATAATAAAATTCTTATCTATAATACGAATTCTATAATTGTATACAAAAATTTTTCCATTTAGTTAAAAAGTTCTCGAGATATGAAGATATGGCAAAATTAATGACTTTGAATCACTCTCCTGATTAAACTATAAAACCATTAAAATTGAGTCCTAAAATGTAAAGAACAGATCCTTAGATCAAAGTTAATCGGAGTATTTGTTTTTGGCGCATGGTTCTTTTACAAGCAAAGACAGGCTAAACAAAGTAATAATTAAATTCTTCGCCAAATGAAGAGGTGAGATGGACGGTTCTGCAACTTTCTCTCTGAAGGATATAAAACGTAAATTTAATGGGAAAAGTTTTTTTCAACACTTAAAGTACTAAAGAAACGGCCGGTTTTGCAACTGAATGAGTTTAAAACTAAAAGGATCTCAGATTGCTCCTTTGAGGTGATTTGAAGTTGAACAGAAAGATATAATCTTGAACAGGCTTGACACGTTCAAAAATCATTCGAAAAGCGTCCAAGTAAATCAAAACTAACACATTTTTTGATGATCTTTTTTCTTGTTGCCGTTCAAATATGACGTCAGCACCTAAAGGAGTTTATGATTTGCCAGTTTGTGCTGACAAGTGAGTAAGTACTTTGTTTATACTGAAACTCCTTTATTTTTCAATATTATTTTCCAACTAAAAAAAAATTATGCGATAAAAAAAAGTAGAAGAAATATTTGCTGAAAATGCTTCAAAATTTTATGAAACAAATTAACGCGTAAAGTTTATTTTATGGAAAGTTATACCTTTTATGAGAATTTATTCTTATAACTCTTAAATGTAGATTACTACAGTTGATGCCCAAGTTAAACCGAAGCGGGATTTTCCTGCCACTTTCTTACATACTCATCAAAGGGGTTTTAGCTTATTTTTTTCTAATTCAAAAATATGCGTTATTATTTGAATTATAGTAAAAATAAGAGTACAAAAAACTATTAAAAATAAATGTAGAAGTTAGTGTAGAGTAGAAGTGGTAAAAATAAGTGTGCAAAAAACTATTAAAAATAAATGTAGAAGTTAGTGTAGAGTAGAAGTGGTAAAAATAAGTGTGCAAAAAACTATTAAAAATAAATGTAGAAGTTAGTGTAGAGTAGAAGTGGTAAAAATAAGTGTGCAAAAAACTATTAAAAATAAATGTAGAAGTCAGTGTAGAGTAGAAGTGGTAAAAATAAGTGTGCAAAAAACTATTAAAAATAAATGTAGAAGTTAGTGTAGAGTAGAAGTGGTAAAAATAAGTGTGCAAAAAACTATTAAAAATAAATGTAGAAGTTAGTGTAGAGTAGAAGTGGTAAAAATAAGTGTGCAAAAAACTATTAAAAATAAATGTAGAAGTTAGTGTAGAGTAGAAGTGGTAAAAATAAGTGTGCAAAAAACCTTTAAAAATAAATGTAGAAGTCAGTGTAGAGTAGAAGTGGTAAAAATAAGTGTGCAAAAAACTATTAAAAATAAATGTAGAAGTTAGTGTAGAGTAGAAGTGGTAAAAATAAGTGTGCAAAAAAAAAAGTTCTTAATTAAATTCAGAGTAAGAATTTGAAATCATCTAAAAGAAAGCTTGTATTACATTTTAATGATTTCAAGAGCAACAAATGAGGGTGCAGGAGGAATGGGTCCAGAGGAATTTCCTGGTTTTCAAAGCGGCGTCCCATAGGCGTGTCCAAATAGTAGGTAACCTAAAACGCCTCTCGGAAACCGGATCTCCCGTCATGTCGGAAATCTCTGAAAGAGCTCATGTAAATCATAAGCCGAATCAAATATTTTCGAGGGAGCAATCTTAATTATCTTCGTGTCGTCATCGATGCGTGGAAGGGAATGATATCCAAAAACTGGACATCCATGGGCAATCCACCAGAGGGCACTTTATTAACCTCATAGACAGTTGGTGTGTGGACATAGAAGGGACGTTTTTCGGCTAGACGGAGTCACACACTCGAATTGTACCGTAAAATCGATTTGTTATTGTTTATTTGGATACGATGAACATTTTGAGAAAAACTCAATGGTTAACGTGACTTAGTAGTACATCAGGATTTTTTGTTTTATCGAAAAAGTTAACTATCTCCACCGGGGTAAGTAAATTTTGTTTTGCTAAACTGCGTGAAATGATGTGTAGAAATATTTTCTGGCAGAGATAAAATATTTAACGTTTGAATTAAACTTGTGGTATAAAAGTACCGAGCCATCTCAGGGCTCTCAACGACCACAAAATCTCTCCCAATTCTTCCCTGGGAGTGGGTTCAAAATGTTACTTAAACCCACAAAAATTGGCTATTCAACGACGATTCTAAAATAAAAATAAAAGTATGCCGCAGAATTATTGAATGTTACCATTGTTATAGGTTTCTTTTTATCCCTTGTTTTAGAAAAATCTTTCTTTCTTTTATTCAAGATTCTTCATTGGATGTGTGATCATCTTATAAATTAGATTTACCACTCATTTTTATTACGTCATCCCTTAAATGAAGTACTTTCAGATTAATTTGCAAAGTCATTTCTTAACGACTCATATATCAACCAAAGTTTCTTAAATAAAAAAATAATAACAATATATTTTGTAAAATAAAATATCAAGGACGGTTGGTATATATATATATATATATATATTGCCCATAGTAACCTATGGGGCAAGTGCGGAGGACAAAAGTAATTTTTTTAAGAGACAAATATTTATGTGTTGAATATTATCTTTTTCTATATTTCTATATTTAAAAATATTGTCAAAAATAGCTCTCTCTCTTCCCTATTTTTATGATAACAAATACAGATGAGTAGATTCGATTATGTGGGGGAAAAATTTACCCTTAAGTTATAAGAGAAGAATAAAAACTTAGTCTAAAAACTGTAACTCAAAAATACATATGTGCAGTGCATAAAAAAAAAAAAAAAAATAAGGACCACCCTGAATAACTTTTGATTTAATGATCGGATCTTCATATTTTTTTTTTTCAAATTCAATTTCTCATTAACTTATCAACCGATTTTGCTCAGATTTTGTATTTTTTACAGAATTCCCTACCCCATAGTTACTTTAATCTGACAAATTTAATCGCATATACATACGGTAATGTGTGTACGCGTATACATGACCTGAAATAAGTTAATTAGTTAGAGCAGGCGAATATTTAAGTTGCAAAATTTGACACAAAACCGTATTTTCTCTGAATTAACATACTTTTTTCAACGGATTTTGAATCCTCTAATTATGGGGGGTAACTGCAGTCTGGAAAATATAGTCCCCATATTATGTTGGGTTCAAAGATTGGATCCCTTAATGTTACATTAATTTTCGCGTATTTCGTTATTTGAAGTAATTTCATCCTTATCGTCATTCGAGATAATTTCATGAAAAATATAATTTTTTTGTGAATATTTATCATTTTATTTAATGATAGTCGAAAAAGTTTTGAATAGTAAAGAATAACAATTTTTACATCATTTTAAAGAGTGTAATTTTACATCGCAAAATATAATATTTGAGCGAAATTCGTGGAATAGTTCCTGAGATATTAAATTTTAAAAATACAGCTTCTTTGAAATTCGATTTCTAAGGAACTATTCAACCGATTTCATTCATATTTTATATTTTGCCTATTAAAATTACTTTTCTTAAAAACTTTGTAAAAAGTTATATACTTCGCCATTTATATTTTCTTCCACTATTATTAAATAAAATGATAAAAAATAAAATATTTATCATGGAATTATCTTTGATAAAGCGAATTGTATAGTTGTGTGTTTTTCTATTAGTTTAAAAAGTTCTCGAGATATTGTAAAATAGACAAAATTAACATTAAGGACTTTGAATTGCTCTTCCGACCAAACTATTTTGATCCTATTTTCTAGATTGACCCTCTATATTTTGAGGGTCGAAAATCCTTCGAAAAAAAGGTTCGTTTATTCAGAAAAAGTACAAATTTCGTAACTTAGAATATCGTTGGCACTAATGAATTAGTACACTTGAGATCACCCCCCTTGAATCATTTAGATGTAATTCTAGAACGCGAAGATCCGATGATTCGATCAAAAGTTATTCAGGGCGGTCCCTTTTTCGCTTTGCGTACTGTACATATGCATACATCAAACACAATAAATAAACAAAAAAGGAAGAGAGAGAATAAGAAAGAAAATAAAGAAACAATAATAATAAGTTGCGTACAAATCGAGGTAAACGGGGATCAGAAGGAAATGAAAACTCTCCTAATAGTGACAAATTAAATTTTATTTCGATTTAGGAAAAAGATTTCATTAAACATTTTATTATTAACATTAAAAGATAAAACATTTCATTATTAACATTAAACATTAAAAAGATTTCATAAAACAATTTATATTAAACCAATGAAAGATTTTGTCCCTTACTAAATCTTCTCTAATAATATCTTCTATGATTCTTTTTTTCGATCTTATGAAAGCTAAAATGTGTAAAATTTCACAAAATAAAAAGAAAAATTTCGAAGACTAGCTTTCAAATATTAGCTTTCAAAGCCCTATTTTTTAAATATTTAAATTTCATAATATATTTGAAAATTTAATTTTTTTCCACTAAAAGATTTTTGCATAATTAAAAGCTATAAATATAGTAAAACTCCTGGTAGTTTTACTATATAGTAGCTTTAATAATAATGATATTAGCAAAATTTAGGGTAAATTAATATATCTGATTATGAATGTCACAGTGAAAGAGATATCTATTTGAGTTTGTTGATAAACGTAATATATACTGGTAATTTAAACAAAACTTAGAACTAATAAATTTAATGTTAAAAGGCACAAAACCATGCATCAAGTAATAATATTCTAATATACTGTATTAATGATGACGATAATTTTTGTTTTAAGATATCAAATAGATTCTCTTTACCTTTAGGTATGCTAACAGAATGGGTAGTTTATTACTACTTAAGAAATTCTATTTTTGATAATAAGAGGAATTTAAATAACAGTAACAAATCGACAAATTTTCTTCAAGCAACTTCAACCTGAAAAGAAATTTTATTTTTGCAATCTTCGGTAAAAAATATATGTTAAAACTTGGTAATTTAAATAATAATATTATCATTTACTACTCATTAATCACTTCATTATTTTCATTCTCAACTACTTGTTAATTAATCATCATTTACTAACCGCTTAATATGTTACATTTTGTGTTTTTTTCTGTATTTTTCTTGAATTTTATTTTCTGTTTTTAACTTGATTTGTTTTATTTTGTATTTTTTGCTTAGTATGTTTTATTTTCGTTTCAATTTTGTTTTGTTGTTCCTCCAACTATTGTATTTGGCTACATTAATACAATTTTAGATTTTTTGCGGACATAATCATGTCAGCTGACGACTATATATTTTCCTTATTTTGTTTTCAGGCTTTTAAAAATTTCTTAAAAACATTTTATTTATTAATAAATTTTCTTCCTGTCTTTAAAAATATTTTCTGTAATGGATAAATAAATATTTTACAAAATAAATATCTTTTATAACTATTAGTTTTATGCTGTCAACAACCGAAGAAATTTAGATAGATTTTTTTTTTAATGAAGGCACCAGTCCATATGATTTTGTGACCCATATAAAAGGGCCGACAGCAATGAGAAACGAACGTAAAAATTTTAATATAAGTAATTTTTTTAGAGGTTTTGATGCCCTTTCTATTGTTTGAGATAGCAGAATCTGACTTACCAGAAACCACTTTTTCAACTAAATAAATGCCATATTTTGGAAATAGTGGAGACTCTTTGGTGTATCTCTATATTGTAAGCTCTGTTGCCGTTTTGCGCGGTTAGCTTAATTATGCTGCGCAAAAATTATGAAGCTTAAAATTACAATTGGGTAAAAATTCACAAATTTTATAGTTTTTTTTCTCTCTGGAGCTCTTTATTTATTAAGCTCTTATTTGAGTTGATGTCAAAACAACAACAGCATCAAAAAAGAAAAATTTCATTTCTATTGAAATTTTTACAAATTAAAAGACTTGCATGATAAAATCGTCTCGTTCATCAGTAAAATTAGCTGGAATTTCTTATTAAGTCTCACAATCTATATTTATTAGGTTCATTTTTTTAATGTTCAGATTGCATTATTTTTTAAAAAATTTATTCAAATACAGGTAATCGTTTATTTTGTTACGACTGACAAAATGATCTGATATAAAACTACAATAAGTGTACATTTTTTTACAAAAGTATTCCCTGTTTATGTGGAAAATATATAGTTCTAAGGAGAAAAAAAGTGATGAACGAAGCAGTTTTTGAGGAGTAGGTGAGCGGGTGAATCCTTCCATGGTATCATGAGAATTTTTCAGGTCTAGATAAAGATTAACCCTTAAGACCTTAAATATAACCTTAAAATAGAGGACGCCATACCACGTGAGAGATTGCACAAATTCTCTTTTACCACTAATTTAAAGTGTAGAAAAAGTCAGTTCAAACAAACCTAGAGTAAGCCATGAAGTTTCAAATACTGAATTTTTTTTCTTTTCTAAATATACAAGGGAAAATAAATGATCATAACTTCGGCAACGAAGAAGTTCTCTTCTAATAATTTGTTTTCATTTTAATATTTTGAAATATTTTTTTTCAGCAACTTCATGACAAACTCTAGGTTCACCTACTTTTTCTTTTTTTTTAAATTAGTAATGAAGGAGAAATGAAAATTTTCTTCCTCTTAATTACAAGTGTGTCGTTGTCACCATTGATCGGATCTTTTATTTTTTGAGGCACAAATACATATTTGACTCATCTCCTGAATTTTCGTAATTTTAAAAAGATATCAGATGATAATAATATCTGAAGGTATACAGCAATCCATGATTTGTTTCAGCTGAAGTTTAATTTTCAAATCATCCGGTGTTTATAATTCATTTTACATACTTTAAAAGCGTATAACTCAATTAAAAAACTCGAGCAGTTCTAATCAATTTTATAAAAATAGATCTCGGTGTCATTTACACTTTTTCAAATTTTCAGTATCTTTATTAAATTGAAACATTATTTAAATTAAAAACTTGGTTTAAATTAGTAATTTTTGAATTTAGGCGCCTCAAAGATTCTAAAATTTGGCATATTTTATCCGAGATTTATATTTTCATCTGACTCCCGAATTTATATCTTCATCATACATTAGTGGGTCCCCTGGTCGCTCACTAACCCCGATGGCTCCTTCGCAATAATTATTGTTTCTTGGCTTAAAACTTTTTCCAAAGAAAGTTGAAATTATTCACTTAAAATATACACTAAAAAGAATGATGTCCCTCGACTCTCTTAAAATAAGTCTTATTACCATTCGCATTTATTCCAAATTTTAGTAAGTTTCATTATTCTAAAAAAAGTTTAAAAATGTAAAACTGATGCAGTACATGTCATGCTATTTTTTATACTGTGCATAAATTTTTTTACGGATTTTTACGAACTAGAACTCAATCTTAGTAGTTCAGATGAATAATCTCAAATGCTAATTAATAAGTGCTGATGATGTTTTAAGTAACGAAATCAGACACAAAAACATACTTTCTCTGAATAAACTTACTTCTTTTTTCGACGGATTTGGCTTTTTGACCCTCAAAATACAGAAAGTAAATAACTCCACGCATAAAAAAAATTAAAAACTTATTATTTTTTTATTACTTTTACTTAAGAATAGTCGAAAATATTTTGTATTGCACAGTGGGCCAGCATCCAAGGTTTCGTGGCCAAAACTAGTACTTCGATAGAATTAGTATTTCGATAATTTCAAAATTTGGGGGGTTTTATGTGCAGGTAAATTGAATTCATAGTTGAAATTTTGAAATACACTAAAAATTCCAAAAAAACAAACAAAATGGCGGCTGAAATATGGCGAGCAAAAATTAAAAAAAAATAATATAGTATGTTTAAATAATTAAATATAGCAATGAAAATATAATAATTTTCGTAATTTTATATTATAAATGAAAAGCAAATTATATTTCCGAAGTAATATTACAAAATAACGCGAAAACATGAAAAAGAACATAATTTTTGTTTTTTGGTATATTTTGTCCACCTTTGCAATATGGGCAAACTGGGGCAAGTTTTTTCGAAAGAAGAAACATCAAAGAAGATAACAAAAAAAAGTTTAGCTAATTACCTCGTGGAACTTTTTGGAGATAAATTTCGAAAATGATTCAAACAGTGTAAAATGTCAAATGATATAAACTATAAGTTTGTCAAGAATATTAACTAATCCAACAAATTGAAAAATTGTACTATAATTTCAGAATTACTCTGATAAAAATGCAACAGTAAGGTGAAATTCCTATATATATTTCTGAAATATAAATTTAAAAGTTACATAATTTTTTTTTTTTTTTAACGTATTTTTCACTACTCTTGTCGGTCCAAAAAGTAAATTATAATGTTTGGAATGATTATGAATACTTAATTTGGGCGATATTAAAACTGCCTACACATATTTCAGTTGAAAATTTAATTTTGACTTTTGGCCAAAGATGATGGTCTTCTGGCCCACTGTGCATTGTGAGAAAAAATTACGCCATTTTAAAGAATGTAATTTTATAAGACAATATGCAAAAGTTTTACGAAGTTGATCAAATAGTGCCTCAGAAATCGGATTTTAAAAAACTCAGATATTTACTGTTTGATTTCTCAGGAACTATTATACCGATTTCGTTCAAATTTTGCTTTTTTTAAATATTTTTTGCGCACAATTAAAAATTTTTTTCGATTATTATTAAATAAAACGTTAAAAAATTAATAAAAATTTACCAATTTTTACATAATATTTAATAAATATATTAATGATTCGGTTTTTTTTCTGTACACGTGATTCTATATTTCAGAGTGGCGAGGAATTCTAGAATATGTTTCTTAGTTCACATATTTTTAATAATCAAAAATCTAGAACTAATACAACTAAGAATATTTTAATTATTAGAACGAAATGCAATGCTGGAGATTTTTTCAGAAGTTTAAAATATGATTTACACAATAATTTAAAGGCCTGATTTTAAAACTTTGTGGAATTCACTTAATGTATGTTCACTGAGCTAAATATGCATTGTTGTGCAGTCCGCAAAAAAAAAAAAAAAAAACGAATCACCCTGAATAACTTTCGTTCTAATGGTCGGATTTTCACGAACTAAGTGTCAATCTTAATGGTTCTTGGAGGTGACCTCAAATATGCTAATTAATTAGTGCTAACTATTAATTAAGTTACTAAATCAGACACAAAAACGTACTTTCTCTGAATAAACATATATTTTTTTTTACATATTTGAAACGATCAGTGAATATTTCACTTTAGCGGACTTCTATAATTATATAAATAATTCTTATAAATCTTCTTATTTAAAAATATAAAAAAATAGATTAGATTTTTAGATTGTCTATTAAATAATCATTAATTTAATAATCATTATTAAATTGTCTATTTAATAGTCTAGTCATGCTAGTCATACATACACCAAAGGTCTATTCATACTAGGTCTAGTTAAGTGCCACTGCCCGGTATATCCCACACTGATGTTTTTTAAGGTTAAGTGCCACTGCCAGATATACATTTGCCCGGTATATCCTACACTGATGTTTTTTTAAGGTCCAGTGTCACTGCCCAGTATACATTTGCCCGGTATATCCCACACTGATGTTTTTTTAAGGTCCAGTGCAACTGCCCGTTATACATTTGCCCGGTATATCCTACACTGATGTTTTTTTAAGGTCCAGTGCAACTGCCCGTTATACATTTGCCCGGTATATCCTACACTGATGTTTTTTTAAGGTCAAGTGCCCCTGCCCGGTATGCATTTGCCCGATATTTATCTTCTAATCTATCCTCAGTAAGTATTAAAATATCGAATAAATGTAATCTATCGTCAGGTATCGTACAGGTATCCACATACCAGGTGGTACGGTGGGACCACAATTTTTTAATATTTGTTTTATTAAAAAGTTTATTTGCTAATATTGCCCCTTTTGTTTTTTTTTAATTTAAAAGTATAAATCTTCTAATTTAAAAATATAAAAAATAGACAAGTTTTTAAAATAAAATTTAAAAAATGTAATTTTTTACTTTGTCTCAAATGAAATCAAGAAAATATCGGACATTGGCTGGAACATCGTGGCCAATTCGCGATCTGGCCGACTTCGGACTTAGGCAGTAACATATATATATATATATATATAAACAAGGGAAAAATTACAGAACAATAAAAATAGGGAAAAAAAAGAAAAATAACAGAAAACCGGGAGAAAAGAGGACAAATTTAAAAAAAAAAAAATCCAGAAAATAAAGATATAATCTTTTCATCAGCCCACACGATTATATCCGCAATATTAGAAAGTACTCTTTTTTGCGGATATAATCGTGTGGGCTGATGAAAAGATTATATCTTTTATTTTCTGGATTTTTGTAAAAAAAAAAATTCCTTTTTTTCCCTCCAGGTTTTTGTTATTTTTTTATTTTCCCCCTTTTTTCTTTGTTCTGTAATTTTTTCCTTGTTTTATCTACAGTTTGAACTTTTTTAATGACATCTATTTACTTGCAGCTAATGCGCATTGAAAAAACTTATTGTTTTTCTTAATTTTCTTCGTGTTTTTTGTATTTATTTATTATAGAGAGAGAGTAAATTTTACTTGCATTTTTATTTTATTGTTAAAAGTCATTTCATTCTGAAAAATATTTAGGTTACATGTTTTTCTGAAATAATTCTTAAATAGGTAAGATTTGCAAATAGCATCCTTATGTATAAATTCCGAAACTGACTTTTGCAAACATGTTTTTTCCCTAAGCTCTTCGATTGCCATCAGTTACTTATTTATCACCAAATATGGTTACTGAAGTTTCTTTGTTTTATTCCTATATTTAAAATTTTATTTTACTATTCTCACCATCACTACCGACATCTGATACGATAGCGTCATTTTAAGTAGAGTTCGTAGGGTCCTTAATAAGTTAAAAATGTGGGGGCGAAACTAAAAAGATGTATTTTATTATGTTTATATTCACCACAACATTCACTATTTAATTTCAAAAACTTAGTTTTAAATTTAATGATAACTTTATAATTACGATCGATAATGATACCACAGTGTTCTTAATTTATAAAGGACTAGATTCTTGACTTTTTAAATGAAAGGTCAAATAAAAAAAAAGAAAAAGTTTCAAATCTTTGAAAAAATTGAAATTCATCTGAGGTTGGAGTCAATTTTACTTAGAGTTTATCGTTGTATTTTGCAGTTGTAGATTATTTAGAGATTTTCCAGTTTTAATTAGAATTTCGCTAATTTTAATTGTTGAATTAGAGAAAATAATGAGATCCCTCTACCCTTAACTATTTCCAGCATTTATGCAAACAAATCCTTTCATTGGTATTTTTTTATTTTCTGAAATTATTAGAAGATGGTCGCAGAAATTATAGATGAAAAAATAACTAAGCATCAATATTTAAAAATTAATGCTGTTGGTAGGACTTATTCAACCCACCGCTTTATATAAGGTAAAAATGTTTAATAAAAGAAATTATCTGAAACTTAAATGCATATGTGGTAGATAACTCATTTAAGTTTTACTGAGTTAAATTAATAATTTAACTTTTTGATCAATAAGTCAGTGACATTCTTTCGTTAAATAATCTGTGGCTTATTTAATAGAAAGCTATAAATAGAATCAAAATGTTTAAATTCCTTCCTATAGGATTTAAGTGAATACCTTTTAAGCATTTTGAACATTGCAAATATTGTAAAGCATAAATTAGCTGAATGCCATAAAGTTTCTCCTTTTTAAATGTAAAAATTATATAAAACAAATAAATATTTTGTAAATTTATATTTTGATTATTTAATATAAATAATTTATTTAGTGTAGTATAGCAAGTTGTTATGTATTCTTTCCTATCAGTTCTTTTATTTCAGTTGCTTTGCAGCAGTTTCTTTTTACAAAAACTAATCAATTTTATCATCGAATTTAAATTGGGGGGGGGGGAGTATTTAGAGGATAAACTAACTCAGAAATTGCGCTAAATTATTTTTTTATGATTCGCCGAAGTATTGTTAGAGATTCGCTCTTTGAAAAAATGAGTTTTTTTAAAAATGCTAATTTCTTGAAGTATGTTGATGTATGTAAATTGTAAAAAATATAAAAAATGCCAATATTTTGACTCAAACAAAAACATATTACAGCGGATCATAGAGTTTAAATAGCAAGGTTAGAGAATTCAAACAAAAAAAAAAAGTTGAAATATAATAATTCATAATGATTTAGTTTTTGGCTGCTTACTAGGGTCTTCGTTTTTGCTTCATCAACGGAAAACTAATGGCCAATGTGAAAATTATATAAATAACCATTTAAAAAATACACATGCTTTATAACATTTGTAAAATAACAAGTATTTATCCGAATTAGAATTTTTAAAGAAGTTAGCTGCCTTCTAATATAAGAGTTTACTCCTGAAACTACTGATCATGCATGAAATAACCTACTACCCTACACCTGAGCTCAAGAATTTGCACTTTATATGATTTCCGAATGATACTAAGTAGACTTGGTTTCTAGTAAAACGAATGGATATTATTTACATACTCATTTCGTTAGTTTATTAAAAATATAATTTAAGAAATTAAAGAAAAAGAAAATTTAGATTTATAATTCCCCAAATTCAACAAGAGTAACACTTGTTACAGTTCTTAACTCTGACATTCTTTTCATGAGATGACTTCTTTTGCCGACGATTTTGTCAGTTTTTTATTATTAATTAAAGCCAGCTTACGCATCCTTGTAATTTTTGCATTTTATATTTGAAATTTTAAAGTCGAATGACATGCATGAAATGACCCCTATTTCAAAGAGTCAAAGTTAAATAGTTGCAAGGCCGATTGTTCCGAAAAGAATTAACTACTTCGGTGCAATGAAACAATTATCAATGAATTATTAATATTCTTGTTTCCTTATTACGAAATATTAGATCCAAATTTGCATTCATTATTTCTTCAAAACGTGTATTAAAACTATTATAGGTTATTTAAGTAGAAAAAATCCTAATGTTAGAAAAAGAACAATTTTTGAGATGATGATTCTAAAAATACCACGTTTTTCGAATCCTTTTTAAAAATTTTATTTTAGTAGTTGTTTAACGAAACAATGCATATCAAACATTTTCCTGATATAGCAATATTTTTTGAACTGTCCAAAAGGTGAGAAATAATATAAACAACTTTTTAAGCAGATATTTTCAACTTTTTAAAAGAAAAGGGTAATTTTCTTTAATTTAGCGGGCAAGAATAACTTTGAACGTCAAAATAAAATTTTATGTCCATTGTTTTTTTTTTTTTTTTTTTAATGAACAAAAAACTATCTGTTGTATGTTTTTGCTGTGCTCACATACGCATTTACTTTTCATTACTCAAATAAATAATAAACAATAAAAAAAAAGAAAATTAATAATTTATCTTCATTTTTCGCAAACAATAGTATTTTTAGTAAATAGTCAGCTGTTCCGCATCGAATGATATTGTGTGATCAGTAGAATATTTTTAATTTCTTAACAAGATTTAATTCTCAGATAGCTGGCAATAATTCTAAGTTTTCTTTCAAAAAGAACTTAGCAATAATTTAAAAAGTAATTTTATTTTAAAGGAAAACATAAATTAAAATACTAAAACGATTGATTAGTATATTATTGGAAAGTAGTATAGATGGTAGCATAAAAAATAAGATTATGCGTTAAAATTTAATTAAAAAGTTGGAAAAATAATTCTGCGAAACAAGCGCAGACAGATAATTTACAAATTTATCTTAAGATTAAAGCGATATATAAGATGTAAAGAAGTTTTAAGATCATTAAAATTGCTGATTACGTATTTTTATTAATATTTATAAAATATTAATAAAAATAAAATTCAAGAACTTGATAAATATATTATTCCAAATCTATGCATACGTATGTATATTATTGACATTGTTTCAGTTATTGAAAAACAAGATCAAAAAATAAAAACTAATCACATTAAGCAAGCCCAATCTGGTGTATAATCATTAGAGCCCGGATTTTGATGACCTAAAATATCTCAATTAATGCCCTTAAAAAGTGCAAAAAATGCCCTTTAAAAGTACAAAAAATGCCCTTAAAAAATGCAAAAATGCCCTTAAAATGCGAAAATTGCGCTAAAAACGCCTTATGACATGACTTAAATAAAGTAAAAATATTGAACTAAAACAATTTTTTACTCTTTAAAATTATTATGAGTCATTTCAAAAAATATAAAGCAATGCAATACTTGTTCTACGTTTATTAAAGTTTGAAAAATATGTTTTATATCCTAAAATAACAAAAAAAAGGAAAATATATTGACTCCAAAACATTTTCATTTTGTATAGAAACTTTAATGAATATAACAACTTCCATCTCATAATATTACTAAATATCAAAATTACATTGGATTATTAATTTTTTTTTAATATTTTGAAATGTAAACGAGCGTTTCTTGTCTGAAAGTTGATTTTTATACCCGAAGAAGCTTCTTTCAACGTCTACTGATGTTTGCGTACTCAACGTCTACTGATGATGGTGCGTACTTGAAAAAGACGGTCTCACTTACTGACAATTCTTCTTCAATTTGAAAAGATGTTGCTTCACCTGTTAATATCCTAGAGATTTTCTTCATTGTTTGGAAGCCAGTGTAATAATGAAAAATGATAAAAAATAATAAAAATTGGAAAAAATTTAAAAAATGCTTTAAAATGCAAAATATGCCCCAAAATTTAAAGAAAAATGCCCTATAAATCTAAAAAAATGCTCTAAAGGACAAAAAATGTCCAAAAATGCAAAAAAAAATGCAAATGTCATCAAAATCCGGGCCTTAATAATCATATTCTATCAGAAGCACGCTTTTATAAAACTAGACATTCGTTGAATAAAGTGTTTTTTATTCAAAATGTTTTATTCAAAATTCTTTACTAAATTGCAAAAAAATTTTTAGACGACTTAAAAAGAAATATCATATTTTATAGTTTTAAAAAAATTAAGAAGAAAAAGATTAGCAAACGATTATTAGCGAAAAAAATATGAATGAAATTTTACGCTACGCGTACGAAGTCAAATTCCTCGCAAGTTTATCACATTTTAATATTAATCGACCCATTTAATTTTTTTTTTATTGTCGCCAAATTAGTTTTTTAAAAATAATTGTATTAAAACCGTTATTTGTAGTAATATTTTGTTTTGCCGCACGAAAACTATAAGACATATGAAGTTGTGTAGAAAAATACGAAACAAAAAAGTAATTAAAATTCTAATCTAAAATATTAATAGTATATATATATATATAGCAAAATAAAAAAAAATACAAAAAAACACGAAACAAATCCATTTCAGGTAAATCCGTGGCCAAAATTATTTACTAAAAATTTCTTCGTTCATTTGTATAATTTTTCCATGTGCAAATCCATTTTGGCCAAATCCTTGGTCAAAATTATTTACTAAAAAATTCCTTTACTAAAAATTTTCTTTGTTAATTTATAAAATTTTCCCATGTGCAAATCCAATTCGGGTAAATCCGCGACCAAAATTATTTACTAAAAATTTCTTAGTTAATTTGTATAATTTTTCCATGTGCAAATCCATTTCGGGCAAATCCTTGGTCAAAATTATTTACTAATAAATTCCTTCACTAAAAAAATTCCTTTGTTAATTTATATAATTT
Source organism: Parasteatoda lunata (assembly GCA_949128135.1). Taxonomy (NCBI): domain Eukaryota; kingdom Metazoa; phylum Arthropoda; class Arachnida; order Araneae; family Theridiidae; genus Parasteatoda; species Parasteatoda lunata. The sequence goes on from OX421970.1 coordinate 134,362,954, forward strand.
TTCAATGTGCAAATCCATTGCGGGCAAATCCGTGGCTAAAATTATTTTTTATTAAAAAATTTCTTTACTAATTTATAAAATTTTTCCATGCGCAAATCCATTTCGGGCAAATCCGTGGCTAAAATTATTTACTAAAATAAGTTGTGTTTTTCTTTTTTCTTTGTTAATTAATATAATTTTTCCATGTGCAAATCCATCTCGGGCAAATCCGTGGGTATAATTATTTGCTAATAAATTTATTTGTTAAATTATACAATTTTTCCATGTGCAAGTCCATTTCGGGCAAATCCGTGGCTAAAAATATGTGCAAAACAGGCAATTCTTGTTTCTTTCTCTTTTCTAATTCAATTTTTTTCTTAAATAAATATTTATTTTCTAAAATTATTTATAGTCAACTTCTTTAAATTATCCAGTGTAATATTACCTTGCGCACATCCATTTTCTGGCCCATCCTTGGTAACTAGCAAATCAAACGCACTTCAGTAATGCAGCAAGAACGCACTTTAAACTCCTCTAGTTACGCTCAATTTGCGCTTTTGTTTTCATATTTTGCAATCTGGCAATCTTGTTACAAAAATATTTTAAATCATTCTTGAAAAATTTCCCGTTCATGTATGTTCATTTTATTTCGCTACTCGCTTTATAGATTTTGTTTTATTCTGCTCTTTCTTTATATTTTATTTTCTGTTTTTATTACTTATTGTGTTTAATTCTATTTGTCGTAATTTTTGTAAAAAATTTTTTGAGTGCTCCTCACACTATTGTATTGATATATTTTGCTTTGGCTATATTGATACAATATTAGAAAGCACTCTTTTTTACGGATATAATCGTGTGGGCGGATGAAAAGACTATATCTTATATTTTCCGGATTTTTAAAAAAACTTTATCCTTTTTTTTTTAATTAATTGTTTTTCTTTCCCCAGTTGTTTGTTATTTTATTATTATTATTTTTCTTTTTCCCCTTTCTTTCTTTTGTCTGTAATTTACCTTTGTTTTATCTTCATTATTCATATATATATATATATATATATATATATATATATATATATATATATATATACCGTGCATTACTACACGTCTTAAACCGTGTAGCGATTAATTTCAAGAAAGCTGCGATCTGAAAAAAAAAATACATAAATAAAAATAGTTTTCTTAAGGTTAAGGTTTCTAAAAAAGTTTTCTTAAGGTTACTAAAAGTGTTTTAATTGAGATTCTCATTTGGTATATATATTTTCAGCTGATGTGTTCGCATCATATCAGCGTTTCACTTTATAGAAATACGGTTATGAAAATATCTTTTATAAATTCATCCTTTTATCAAAGTGATAACGTTTTCATAAAAACCCTTAAAAATACATTAAAAAATGAGGTTATTTTATCCGCGTAATCTTTTTCATGTGAGAGAACACTTTTTTTCGTGATGGGAAATAAAATCTGTGAACTAAATAGAGCAGCAATTCCATGCTTTTCAGACGGTGTGTGCGTGTCCTTTTTGTTTTTGGTCCACCCCCAAGGTCTAGCCTCTGTAATGACCAAATTGTATCTTTATATGGCGGGTTATTTCCGGATTTTGGATTTTTGTTGTCGTGCGCCAAGGTTAACACAGACGTTTTACTTTTTAGAACATTGCTGTTTTTAAACTATTATATTTAAAAAAAAAAAAAAAACTTTAAAAAGTTTTGCTCGCTAGTTGCATCTTATTATGCTTAGAGGAAATCAACACATTAAAAACAATTATATTGTTTTTAATGTGTTGATTTCCGTTGTGTGGATGACTTTGTGTTGTATTCCATGGGTTGATGTTATTTTATATACTAAGCTCTCTCGCCCCCGTCGTTGCTTCTCCCCATTAAAAGTGATAAATAGCATCATTTTGTTTATAAAGTGTTATAACGTTGTTTATATGTTAAGTGGACGATTTAAACGGACACACAGGTTCGAAAAATAACACTACTTAACAAATTTTATTTTATTTTTATTTTATAACTGTCGTTGGACAGCAGATCTAATTTTTATGGGTTCACGACTACTAACGATCAACTCCGTGCCATTTTAAACTCTCTCCAGAAAAGAAGGGAACTCTTAGATCAAGTATTGGGAGAAATTTGCCTTCGTGGAGGACTTTTTGATTGGACTAACCCGCATTTGCATTACACGGAGAGGAAAATCACGAAAACCTATCACGGTTATCCCGACGACTAGGGGAAACTAACCTATGATCCGTCAACCACTGAGGATATTTCACGTCAGCGCAGTAGTTGGTGCAAGTCAATCTGCAAGTCATCGCTGAGATTTGAAAACGGATTCAAATTTCAAATCAGCATAACAATCTGAAAGGTAAAAACCATGCCAGATATTCATAGCTTGTTGATCGTTGTAATCAACTGTATTTTAGAATGACACACTAAGAAGCAAAGAAACGAGATTTTAATACTATGTAAACTAAAAACGGTTTTTACATCTTTGAGTAATTTATATATTTTTTAAGAAACATCGTCTCATTATCGTTTCATTTAACTTATTTTTTTATTTTTTGTTGTTGTTAATTTTGAGATCAATTCAAGAAGGAGCTTGTAAAATTATGATCGCGTGAGAGATTAATTTTTTTACAAAAATGGATAAATTAACCCTATTTAAAGGGAAAAAATATATAAAACAAAGAAAATTTTCAAAAAAAAAAAAAAAAATTAAATTGCAATAATTTTCCTAGTTTCGGCAAAAAAAAAATTAGGTAAAAAAAATTCATAAAAATTGGCTTTTTGTAATGCAATTTTGAAAATGAAATCCCTAATTTAAACGAAATTAGTTTCTTGCAATTTGATCTCTGTAAGTTCCCAGAGGGCTTGTCTGGGGAGTAAAGACGGTGAGTGAGGCATGTTGACCACATTGCCATCATCATGACCTTGTCCAGCTTTAATCTCCATGGCTTACGATGATCTGTAAAGAAATTGTCTCGCTTATATTTCCACTTTTTTTTTACAAAAAGGGCATTTTTATGTTAATTTTATAATTTCAATCCAATTTTTGGCTTGAAAATGAATTAATATTCTTAAAATGCAAAAAATAAAAATTGCATTTTAGTCAGTGAAATTTCGATTTCTTGATAAGTTGTTTAGGGAATTTTTCTGACGCATCAATATTACAATTTTTTAAGTTATACGTTCAAAATAATAGTTTCTATTATCAATATTTTTTTTATACTTGTTCGATTTTCAGTAAAAAAGCACTATTTGAAACTCCGATTTTCTTTTTTATTAAAAATTGTACTTATCTTTAATGAATCTTTACACAAAACAGAGGAATTTCAAGAACATCGCTTCGATTTTATTATTTCATAATGGCAGAATTTGACTTTTTAAGAAATCTTTTTTTTCTTTTATTAAATAATTGTTCTTCAGAAGTTGGTTAGCTACATGAAAATATGTTTTTTTTTCACTTTATTTTATGGCATTGTAGAGTTTAGTTAAAGTTTAGAATTTTCTTAATGAGTCATTAAAAGGAATGATCTTCTAATAGTAACAAAAGCTATATTATTAAGAGACATACTATTCTAATATTCTATAATATATAATACTGAATAAAATTATTTGAAATGTGAAGACATTATCGTTACTCAGAGCATAATGAAAGGTTTTTTTGAGATTTAAAGATTCCTTTGTGGGCGTAAATGCAAAATTTCGTATTTGTTTGAGTCTCACATTATTCTGTTCACATGAATCAGTGTGCATGTTGTTGAATCGATATGTTTGCATGTGAATACCAGCCTGCCATAGTCATTGCCAAAGGAGTTTCTACTTTAGTCATTAAAATGTAGAGCCCTGAAAAACGATGCTGAGTGCTTGGCTATGATTGGTTAGGGTGTAAAATTAGGCACCTTTCAAATATTACGTGTGCAAGTTTTTGGAATATTTGGAGCAAAACAATTAAAACAATTAAGCAAAACTAAGCAAATACATAACATGTTTATTTTCCAATGCTTACTTCAGAAACAAACCTCTTACCTTATTTTATATGTTAACTATAGTATTTCTAATTTTAGGACTAAATTTAAACGAAATAACTATGCTTAAAATAAAATGTATGTTTCGATTCATTTTGTAAAATTTTCAGCGGAATCTTTTTTGTTTGCCTTTTGTGGTCAAAACTCCGAACCAATTAAATTCCTAAAAACTGTTCCACAAAACTTGCTTTTATTTCAAATTTGAAAATTTTGCTAAATTCTGTTGAAACTTCCTTTTTGCATTAAAAGAAAGGAAAATAAAAGAATGTCTTGCGTTACGTATTAACGTAAACAGAATAGGGAGATTTCACAAATTTACGTTCCCGTACATAAGTACGGGAACTTACGGAAGCAAAAATAAGAAAGCTAGATTATGGATGCTGTACGATTTCAAGTAATTGCGCATGTGCACTTCTAGTGTGCATGCATCAGTTCTGGTGAATTTGAAAAAATATCAAATTTACGTATGTGAAAGTAACTTTGATCACAAAATCAAAGCAAACATTTACAATGGATGTAGACTATTTCGTTAAAGCTATGGCGTGCTTGCTCTGTGTAAAACTGTGGATGTGTGAGCACAACAATTTGGTTGATTAGATATTTTGAAGAATTCAACGATAAAGAATGCAGTTTATTATTATTGTTATTGCTATTATTAATAATTTTAAAAAATATTATTGAACTTCTATTGATTATTTCAATTTTTTTAAACTAAATTGTGTCATTAGAATAAATATTTATAATTTTGAATTAGTGAAAATATATATATATATATATATATATATATAGTTTCTTATAGAACTAGGGCCATTAGACAACCATAATGATAAACAATAATAATGAAATTGTTTTTTTTTGTTATTATTAAATGAACCAATAGTTGTAAGATCTAAATTTAATCCTTCTTCACATTCCATGTTTTTAGTTGGAAAATAGTGTTAAACAGAAAACAACAGATATAAACTTGCTTGTCTCTGAATCACACCAACATGACGTAAAGATACGTCAGACGCATCTAAACTGCTTCACACTTACGTACGAGAGCGAAATCTGTCTAATACTTTCAGAGTTCATTAACAATTCATTCTTTAATATTTATATGTAATTCTTTAATATGTAAGAGCAGAGGGGATCTACAAAAGCTGATTCTGTAAAGAAATGAATTTAAAGGTTTGGTTGCATACGATTGAACATACACGAATATCACAAGCATTTAATTATATACCGTAAAAAAAGAAAACGGACTATTCCGAATAAGTTTTGAATGGGATCTTCATGATATAGTACTTAATGGTTTGAAAGCATAACTTAAAATATACTAATTAATAAGTGCGGACGATATCACCAAATCAGACACAAAAAAGTACTTCATAAGAATAATTTCGGAATTAACAGATTTGGATTTTTAACCCCCATCATCTGGTAAATAAGGTCACAATAGTTTGGGAGCGGTCCAAAGTTTGGATCACTTAATGTTAATTTTACGGTTTGCGTATTTCGCCATATATTTTGAAATTTTTAAGCGTATTGAGCAATTTTTGCACACAATTATAAAAGTCTTTTATCGAAAGGTAATAAATACCGTGCAAAAAATTTTTTTAGTACATATTATTTCAATTTTTTATTATTTTATTAAACAGTTGTTGAAAGAATTTTGAATTGAAAAGTGTATTTTTTTTACTTCCTTTTAAAGTATCTAATTTAAAATGGCAAAGCTCAAAATTTGAGTGAAATCGATTAAGTAGTTCCTGAGAAATCGAATTTTAACTATACGACTCCTCTAAAATTCAATTCATTCGACCGATTTCCCTCAAAATTTGTATTTCGTCATGTAAAATTAGATACTTTAAAATGATGTAAAAAAAAAATGCATTCAAAATTCAAAAATTAAAAATGTTTTTGACTATTGAATAAAATAATTAAAATTATGGAAAAAAGCCATTCTTCCCTCTTCGTCTTTACATATTGTTTTTGCCAAAACGTGAAAGAACTTTTTTTTTTAAAAAAAAGTCAATTTTTTCAGTTTTATACACTTTTTGAAGTACTAATTTTAAAAAGAAAGCTATAAAACAGTGCTAAAAATAAAAAGTGAAATAATCTCAAGATATCATATTAACGTATTCAACTATAGTGAGTCCTTAAATTTGTTAATTATATGATGAAAACGATATGACGAAGAAAAAAGCACGGTGCGGAATTCGTATCGGCTTGGATTTGAACTTAGATCACCTCATTGGAAAACATCCCTCAATCCACCGTGATTCTCAATATCACTTCCACTAGTATTCATCGAGCTGGTGAGCTACCACTGAACTTTAGAACAATTAAAGTCGAAATTCCGTCGAATATGCAGCAAAAGCACATCTGAAAAAGCCATTACGATCGAATCATAATGAAAAAAACTGATCAATAGTTAATGCGGACTGCATAATGTGTATCTGACTAGAGTTTATTTCTTACAGAATGGTGAAATGTTTTCCATAAGGAGGAGACAATCCAGGATACAAGACGGCTTCCCTCTCGAATATCCGCACCAACAACAACACTAACTATTCAGCGGTAAGTTTCATTGTTTCACATAATGTGTGCATTCTATCAACTGATGTTCTTTGAACATTGAAAAATAAATAAACGTCAGATTCATTTAATTGATTTGATTCTTTGTTTTAAAGTGACAATCAATTCATCGTAGATAAATAACATTGTGTTAACAAGCAGAAATATCTTACTTTAACGAGTGTTCTAATAGATAAACTAAGTCATTTGAGAAAGTTAGTTAGTCTATAGAATAACTGATTTCTACACTTTAGCAGCAACGGAGCATAATCGCAAATTGCTTCATTATATCGTGTGTTACATTATAATTTTCACTAAAGTCAATTTTAATGACACTATTTTCGCGAACATTCACAAATGTTTTTATTATTTTCTATATGCAAATGTATATTTGGTAGAGAGTTTAACCAGTGTTCGGAAGTTCGCTACTTTTTTCCGTAGTTTGTAATGCTACTTTTTAAGTGTAGTGAGTCGTACGATGCAAAAAATCAGTAGTTTGTAGTGATTCCTGCCAACTACTTTTAATGTTAGTTAAATAAATAACAAAGTTTAAACTCAAAGAATTTTCGAAGCTAATTGGTGCAAATTCTTCGAGGGCCCGTCAACGTGTGCAGTGAGAATGCCTCTGTGGCCGAGCGTTAATAAGTTCTATATCTGATACTCAGAAAAATCTTTGGAGTTGTTCCTGATAAATCAAAAATTAAATATCTGACTTCTTAACATTCGATTTTGCAGGAACTATAAAGTAAGTTTTTATAAAGTACGTACGGAACTGTAAAGTACGTCTGATTCTGTAACTTAAAATATTGTTTGCATTCATTAATTAGCATAATCACCATCAAGATTGAGAACGTGAAGATACAATCATTACATCAAAAGTTATTCAGGGTGGATTCCTTTCGTGATTTTCGCACTGAACTTTATTTCTTGGAAGATATAGAAAAGCATTGATCACTTAAATCACAAATATTTTATAATTTTCTATCATTTCTTAAATCAGTGCCGTGAAAAGAATACAGTTTGAAGGTGAAAAGAACGCAAAAATTTGTTTTAAAATAAAAACACGAATTAAAACTTCTCCTCACATTGAACTAAGTCAATTTTTCATTCATTTCAATTATTGATGAAGTTAAGCTTGTCTCCTAAAAGTAACGAATTTGTAACAACATTTCGACACTACATTTAATAGAACGTAAATGTAGTGGTAGTTAACTATGATTGTAATAAGGTAGTTAACTACAAAAATGTTTTCTGGTTTAACCATACTGACCACCAAAACACAAACTAAGAAATAGTCAGATACATGACATTTAGACGATCCGTAAGTGTGCTGACTAGGTTGTGTCCTACCATAATGCTTTATCATAACCAGACCCAATGTTTAACTCCATAGCTTTGTCATTCAGAGGACAAGGGAACTCCTGGATTGAGAGAAATTTGCCTTCGTGGAGGAGCATTATATATAACCTCTTATGGTCAGCCTGACGGTAAGGGGACTCCATCCGTCTACCACTGAAGATATTTTACGTCAGCACTGTGATCGGTGTGAACCGGGTGCGTATCGACCAGCTACCGGTGGGATTTGAACCTGGTTCACTTCATAGGATCCCCTGAGCCACCATGGCTCATGTTTTATCACATTAATACATTAGGAAGTTTTTTTTCTCTAGTTTGTTTTGATATGAAAGCATTTTTTATTAAAAAATACAAATTTAAGCCCCGCTCACCAACCTTGATTTTTTTCCCTCCACAATAATTGTTGTTTCTTGCTATAAAACAGTTTTCCTTCTTAGAAATTATTCTATTGAAATATCTGAACTAAAAAGAATTAAGTTTGTTTATGCCCTTTCCAATATTTCACTCATGAAGATCAGTCGGGTAAACAAAAATAATTTCGCTTAGCAAATATTTTCTAAAATAACATTTGAAATGAAAGTTCTTTTGCTAGTGCCAGTTTGATGAATGCACACACTTATTTTCATATTTTCGTTTATCAAACACGATGATATATTTTATTTTATAACCGTCATTGAACAGCCGACCCAATCTTTGAGTTTACGACTACTCATGTTCAACTAAGTAGCCTTGTAACTTAGAATCCAATCCAGAAGACAGAGAAGTCCTTGATAAAGTATTGGGAGAAATTTCGAAAGACGAAATTTCTCCCAATACTTTATCAAGGACTTTCATGGAGGACTTTTGGATGGAAATAACCCGCATTTGCGTTACATGGAGAGGAAAAAACGGAACACATGGAAACCTCCCATGATTAGCCTGGCGGCAAAGGGACTCTAATCCATGATCCGTCGACCAATGACGAAATTTCTCGTCAGCACTGGGGTCGGTACAAGCCGGAATTTGTATGGAACAGAAATCGCTGGGATTCGAACCCAGTTCGCCTCATTGGAAGGCGAACGCTCTATCCCCTGAGTCATTACGACTCACGATGATTTATTAAATGCAATTTGTGTATGAAGCTGATCGAACGGTTTAAACATTTAACTAATCTATTTAATTTATAATACAATATTAAAGTAAATCTCACCAAATAATAATTTTAAAAAGGTCCATAAATTTAGTCATTGATTTTAAGATAGTCTTGAAATGAAGTGTATTAAGGTAATAGTATAATAAAGAAACTTTCAGTTTTAAACTCTCAATTTGGAAAAATGAAAAACGTAATAATTGCTGAGAAGAACTCCACCAGAAATTCCCCCCCATTTAGGAAAGTTATACTTTCACACTCCATTAAAAGCAGTTCTACAAAATTTCTTTTTATCGTTCGCATTTATTTCGAATTTTAGTAAGAAGTGAACAAAAAGTTTAAAAATAAAAAACATAAAGAAATTAATGAGGGAAACTGGATTCTACCATGTGATTATCAGGCTAATAAAAAGGGAACTATACCAACGAAAAGCTGTATTTCACCATTTTTTTCATAGATACATTTTATAGAGAATTGCCACCCAATCAGCCACGTAGAATTGACATTAAGATGAACCATTTAAAAACTTGCTTCGAAGCAGTGTGCACTCGCTTTCAATCTTACTACGCTTCGATAGGTTATACCTAATTGAACGATCATTTCTGAGTTGAATTAAAAACAATTTTCATTGAAATCTTGAAAACAAATGAATAGTTTTCTCTAATATGACATAAAATTTGATTGTAAATATATATATATACTCTTTAACTTATTCCTGGGCTGTTTCTTATCAGAAAAAGAGTCTTTCTCTTAAACTATTTATAGCATGTTTTCCAAGAATAACGTTGACTACCACGGCTCATTAAAAACACCGGTTTTTTTTCTCTCACTTTAAATGGGTAAATAATTTGCGATTAAGAATAGACTTGAAATTTTTGCTCTAACTGTACTTTTTGAAATAACTACTATAAGATTCTATGTAAATTCTTAATTAACAGGTGATACTATACAGCTTTAGTGTTTTTACACGGTTTGCACTTGTTTACGCTTGTGTATCAGTTGGTTAAATGAGACGATATTTAATATGAATTTGACGATTGGATACATTAAACGATATTTATATATATATATATATATATATATATATATATATATATATATATATATATATATATATATATATATATATATATATATATATATAATACGATATTTAGACGATATTTATATATATATATATAATACGATATTTAGACGATATATATATATATATATATAGACGATATTTAGAAGATATTTATATTCTGTTTTTTGCATGTATTACTGCTACTAATAAAGTTTTGTTTAGTACACTTCAACATGCGCACCATTGGTGGCCCTAAGCACTTCCAGTTAGTAATCAATTTCAAGCCAGGTATTGTAAAGATAATTTTGGAACACCCTGTATTATAAAAATATAGAATATTTATTAAATCAGGTAATATATTAGTATTGTATAATAATTAAACCGAATTATTAGACGCACTGTAATGTTTTAATAATTGCATGTTTTGCACGAGTTTATTTCCAATACTTTTATATTATGGGTTTTTACTCAGATTTTTTTTATATATTTCTTATTTGTATTTATTTTCAACATATTGCATTATAATGTTAACCCATTAATACACGAACATAAACAAGTACAAACCAGTTTCAACCGCGTAAAAACTGTAGAAATTGAATTTTAAGAATATATGTATCTTTTGTTTTTGTATATATATAATAACTTGAGGTAATCACGAATATTTTAATCATAACGAAAATAATCTAGATATAAGACTCAGGTAAACCGAGTTCGAATCTCAGAAATGGGTGGTCGCATCGACTAGTTCAAGACTATGGAGTCGTAAACACTAAAATGGGTCGGATGTTCTACGCTGGACATAAAAAAAAATTTAGTTTACACTTATTATGTTCTGTTATGTTCTAAATCAGTTACTAATGATATTATTTAGTAAATAGATAATATGAATTTGATTGATATTATTAAAGAGTTTAAAAAACAAAACAATTAAAATACTTTTTTTAAAATAAATATTTAACAAGTGATCTTAAAATAAAAAAAGTAGTAATCTAATTATTAGTTTCTGTCGAAAAGGGAGGAAAAAATAAATTGTTCGTTAAAAGGAGTGATCCGGGAACTTCGCACGAGTGCCTCTTCATAACAATGCCGGGGAACATCCACCTACATTCAATTAAATATTCTACTCATCCAAATAATACACAAAACATTTACAATTTTGTCAACCGAGGTTTCAGACAAGATAGAGTATTTAAAATATTTCCTTGAGCTTAATGAAAATTTAATTTATATATATATATATATATATATATATATATATATATATATATATATTGCCCAAAGTAGCCTATGGGGCTAATGCGGACAAAAGCATTTTTTTTAAGAGAAAAATATTTATGTGTTGAATATTATCTTTTTCTATATTTCTATATTTAAAAATATTGTCAAAAATAGCTCTCTCTCTTCCCTATTTTTATGATAAAAGAAACACAGATGAGTAGATTCGATTATGTGGGAAAAAAATTTACCCTTAAGTTATAAGAGAAGAATAAAAATTTAGTTTGAAAACTGTAACTCAAAAATATATATGTGCAGTGCATCAAAAGAAAAAAAAAATTAAAAAAATAAATAAATGAATAAAATATATATATATATATATATATATATATATATATATATATATATATATATATATATATATATATATATATATATATATATATATATATATAAATATAGAAAATATGGAAAATAATAAAGACTATTGACAAGAGAAGAAAATAATTAAAATAAAATTATTTTTAAAGATATTTTAAAAAAGAAATTAATGAATAAAACTTATTAATTTTCTTCTTTTTTCTCTCATAATGGTCGTTGCTGTTTCAATTGTTCAACTTAACTTTTTATTTTATTGAACAAAAATTACAAGAGAAAATTGAAATCGCATACATGTGTAGAAAAATGATTCAATGAGTTAATCGTTCATTACTGTATTAATAAATTACTGTTAAATTTGTAAAAAAAAATCCGCATGTCCTGATTTAGATTAGTAACCCGCTGAAAGGTAACACAACTTAAATTTGACGTGAGGAAAAGGCAAGTTTCATTTATGTACTTAACACGAGTTTTTTTTTTTTTCTTTTCAAAATAGCATTTAATTCGTAAATTTTGTGAAATTTTAAGGTTTTATTTTTCTCTGAAATTTTTTTTTTAATACTTATTTTATTTTAAATAACGATTATACATCCACTCTTCTAGAAAAATTCCTTTCTCTCTGTTGGATCTGTTTGAGATGAAGTTTAAATGAACAAGATATAAAAGGAGCAAAAGATAGAGTCATTAGTAAATCTTAACATAAAAATTTTTAAAAATATAAAAGGCTCAAAATAGACTCAAAGCAATTACAACAGTTATACAATATAATCTGATAAGGTCATATAATCAATAGAAAATACAATATTATCTGATAGTGTTAACAAGTGAAATCTCATTTATTATATCCTAGTGTGTCCCACGTTTTGCATATTTTAAATATAACTTTTTCTTCAAGTACAGTTGATTATTTTTCAGATTCAAGTAATATTTCATATTGTTACAGACAGCATTTTAAAAAAATGTTTTTAAAAAATTATAGCAATTATGCATTTTATAAATGAAGTAATTTTTAAATATATAAATATATATATATATATATATATATATATATATATATATATATATATATATATATATATATATATATATATATATATATATATATATATATATATATATATATATATATATATATATATATATACACCGAACAGCCATTACATTATGACCACCCTCCATCTATAACAATGGGCTCGCCCAGGAATAATGTTTTCATGGGACACATTAAGACCCATAATCCTCATAGAATAATTTCTGACGTATGTAAGCTACTTGAACATAGTTGCAGACCAGGTTCACCTATTCATGGCAACAGTTTTTCCTGCGGGGGATGGTGTTTACCAACAGGATAATGCACCATGTCATAAGGCTCGAATCGTCATGGATTGGTTCGAGGAACACTCCAGTGACTTTCAAGTCATGCCTTGGCCCCCAAATTCACCTGACCTCATTCCAATAGAGCGTTTGTGGTCCTACTTGGGAAACCAAATTGGTGCTGCCACGCTACCCCCTCTGTGAGTGAATTGCAGGGCCAGTTGGAGAGCCCTTGGTACCAGATACCTCAGACCACTTATCAGCACCTTGTGAAATCAATGCCACGGCGGGTGCTAGCAGTTTTGAGGGCTAAAAGGTGGTCCTACATGTTATTAGCTCTTCTCTGTTATTAGCTTAATGGCTCTTCGGTGTATATATATATATATATATATATATATATATATATATATATATATATATATATATATATATATATAGCAGTCTATTAGCTGGTAAAACCTAAAAGATGATTATTTCACCTGTAATAAAGTTGGTTTTCATGTTTTAATTACATCCTTCTTTAATCTTGCCTTCTTTAAGCCTTAATTCGTGATAAAATTTCTTATTAGTTTTAGATTTTGCTCGATTTCTCAAACGTTGCTATGATTTTTTTACATGTTTTTTAGGAATGGTTTTAAAAAAAAATTATTATTGAGGACGTTGATTACAGTATTAGTATTTGAACGGTTACTCTTCAGAATCTCGTTTTCTTATTTTTATGATTTGTTTGATTCAATCATTAATGAAGTTATTTTTTTTTTAGAACGGTACTTCAGGAATGGCCAATAATGTGCCATGGTTCAGCCTCTTGACAATGGTTACTATTTCTGCTACCCTATCTTTCATGGCTGATGGTAAGTCACTATTTTTAGATTGAAATAATTATTTATTAATATATATTTTTTAATGTATAACTATTAATGTATAATTTACTAATATATTAAGCTATTTGGCAATAGTCCCAAAAGACAGTCAAGCAATGCTGCAAATGAGTAGTTTAACATAACCTTAGACTCATTGAAGAGAGCCTAATGACACTCCGTTGCTAAGCAACAAACAATAAAAGAAATGTAAAAACGTTTTGTGTTTGGGTGTGAATAATGAATAGAAAAATAGTTTCTGGGCAATACAAATTTTTTGATCTGTTTTCTCACCAAAAAGCAAAGATTGTTTTCTTTTTAATCTCCTTTAAAAAGAAAATTCGAATAGATTTATGTATGACTTATGATTTTTCCAAGCTTTTAGAATTTGAGCATGTGAACTTTTTATCTGGCATTGTTTGTATTTTTAACGTTGTTTTTACTTTATTTCTAGGAGGATTTCTTACTGCAATCAAATTTACATAGTTCATTATAATTACATAAAATTTTTTATCGATAATCATTTTTAGCTTCGAATATAAATAGATTTAGAAAATAGGAAGATGAAAATAAATGTCCTTATCTCACGAGCGCTCAAAAATAAGCACCCTTTCTTAAAACTTGACAGGTGTGAATGACTTGTGACGTCAATTTTTAAGCGCTCATAATAAGACTACTCTTATTGACCTTTCCATTTTTTATGAAGTCAGTGCAGTTTTTATCTTTTCTCCTTTGTTTCTTGTGATTATTCATTTAGTAACACGGAATATTAAATTAATTCACGCGATATTAAACTAAGTTTTATGTAAGTTAATGACATTGGCTCTTAGATCAAAAAAAAAAAAAAAAAAAAAAAAGACTCTTAGTCGCAACTTTCTAAAAAAAAAAAAAAAAAAAAAAAAAAAAACAATTCACTGCTAGCTTAAAATTAAATTAGTTCACGCGATATTAAACTAAGTTTTATTTAAGATAATGAGATTGGCTCTTAGATCCAAAAAAAAAAAAAAAAAAAAAAAACTCTTAGTCGCAACTTTCTAAAAAAAAACAATTCACTGCTAGCCTTAAAAACATTTCTTAAGAACGTCAAAAAAAAAAAAAATTCCGTTTACAATTGAGATTATATAAGTCGAATGAGAAAATAGAATGTCCCCTAGCACCAGAAATCAAAGTTAAATAATGACAAGGATTGTTCTTTCAAACAAGTTAAACGTTTCCGTCCTATTCGAAATTGTTTGAAAATGTAGTTTTTATTCATGGATTCCAAAATTTATTCTATAATATTTAAGAGCATATCTTAGGCGTACTGCTATAGAGTTTATTTTTATACCTTTATTTGCTTAATATTATCAAATAATTTGCTTAAAATAAATTATTCAAGCTATATGATTTGACGCATAAATAGTATAATATAGTAAATGGAGCTTCCAACTTAAATACATATCCTTAATACCGCTATCAACACATTAATGGAATAAGCTTAAATAAGTAGTAATAGTTAAATTGTTTGTTAATGTTTCGTTCAAACGGATTTCAATTCTGAAAACTATTGAGAAGGTTCCTTGGAACAATATTATTCTTATTCTCTTATGAGAAAGTATAGAAAAAATTTTTATTCATAATTTCTATATGTTAACCCTCTTTCATTTTTTATGCTTTAACTAAGTTTTTCGATTATCCTATAGTGAGTCGTGTTCCATATTAACTCGGATATAATCATTAGTCATTTTAAATTTAAACTACAGAAAACAACCAAAAATAAGCCATAAAGTTTCAATTGATCAAAAAAAAAAAAAAAAAATTGAAGACGTCAAAATTCAAACACATTATTAGAAAAGGAACGCTGCGTTATTTTCTTTTCTTAATTTCAAAGCAGGCCAAAAATGAGCCATAAAGTTTCAATTGGTGAAAAAAAGAATTGAAAGCGTCAAAATTCAAACAAATTATTAGAAGAGAAACGTTTCGTTATTATCACCTAATAATTTATTTTCATTTTGAAATACAGTCAAACCTCGTTATAGTGAACCTTCAAGGGGCAGAAATATCAGTTCACTCTAACCGGGAGTTCACTATATCCGTACTGCAAACAATTTTAACTCATTTTTTCCGATCTACTCCCTTTCATGACACATTAATTAAATGGATGACCAATAAAAAGAAATACAAAAAGGATTAAGAAATGAGTTAACTTTTATTTTTAGTTACTCTTCATCTTTAGTACAAAATATTTAGGAAACTGAGATGGACGAAGCAAACAGTAAAAAATGCTTATTCAACTCAATAGAAGGTTTTAAAAATTGGTAGAAGCATTTTATGAAGAAAATTTCAAAATTACCAAAAACTGAAGAAAAGAGTTCATACTATCCGATTTCCTCTCGACTTTTGGGTCCACAGAAAATAATATTATGTGTGTGTGGCAAGGCACGGGAGCGAACACTTCGTTCACTATAAATCGTGTTCACTATAACGGGGTTGGATTGTATTTCTTTTTAGTAAGGTTTGTCTTTTTTTCTATCATTCAAATTACTTATGAAGGTGTGAAAAAAAATTTGCGTCCTATATATTTGTAATAAAATATATTCATTTGCAATTATGCTTCAAAAAAAAAAAAAAAAAATATGTAGTTTTTGTGTTTATATTATGCTGTTTTTAAATGAGTAAAAAAATGATAGAAGCATCCAATGCATTTGTATCGGAATAATGTGAGTTTCCTGGCAAACCCGTTACAAGCGGAAGCAACAGTTCAATCACCAAATATGTGATTGCTCTCGAACAATATAGAAAGATATTTTCCGTTTTAACTGCAATTTTTATCCTTAGGAAATCTGTAAAATTACATTTTCACTAATCACCCATTTCCAACATAGACAAATTTGTTTTTTGTGTGAAATCAAAATTCTAAAAAATAAAATATTTTCAATACTTACTTATTCTAAGAACATCTCCGATTCATAATGAAGATTTACTTATATACTAATTCTCTGATAAATTTAGCTTCACTCTATTCAGTACCGTAATTTCTGTTTGGAGAAAACAGTATAAGAGGAGAGATTGCATTATTTGTAAAACACCCTTACTTTCTTTTTCTCTCGTCAATAATGCAAAAGCAATCGTAAAAGAATTTTTTTATTTATTATCCTATCTCAGATAGTGAATTAATAGGCGGAGTTTCTATTCCATGTAAAGTCTGCGTGATTCACTCTTGTAGGTACTGTCACACTAGAGCTGCACAATGGGCTATGGGTCTGGAAAACATCCCTGAGGATCCAATGATCTGTCATCGCAATTTTGATCTTCTGCAGAGGGGATGTCTCCTCTGCTATGACTTACGCGCGAAGTTACGGTAGAACAGTTTAACGAGAACCGCGATCCCTACTCAGGCTGGTCAAAGTGTTCACCCAACCGCTTACTGATATCAGTGATTTTTTACTTCGGTGTTCTACTGGGAACCACTGCGGGACAGTTCACTCTTGTGTAGTATATCATTCAACAACCAGTAAGAGTGGCACAACCATTATTCTCTTCATTTATCTAAATTTCAGAAGTACATGTTCCAGAATTGTACATGTACTTCTGGAAGAAATTAAATGAGTTTATTTCTTCCCCATATGAGAAAACTGTAATTTACTATTACGAACTTTTGAACTTATTCATCCATAGTCGATTACTATGGATGAATCCCAGACTGTTACCAATAGCCTGAAAAATTAGCTTTAGTGTGATGTGAACAATTAAACCAAACCATGGTCTGGTTTAATTGTCAAACATACGTTCTATATGATTATTGTGAAAAAAAACAACAACAATAATTTGACCTTTCACACCTTTAATTTCTCTACATAACAATTTCGGTTCTCTCTAGCAAAGAGCCTCGAACGTGCGAGATGCATCCTGCAATTGCTCTCTTGTTAGCACAATAGTGAGTGACTGTGTTAACTCATATGGGGAAGCGTGTAGATTTTATATATTAAACACAGAGCTGAAAACAATTACTTAGAATACAGCTTAACTAATTATTCGACTCACTATTAGATTCTATGTAAACTATCAGGTGATACTATATTGTTTTATACGCGACTGTTTACCTTCGTGTATCAATGGGTTAAGTAAATACAAAGTGGAAGTATATAAAAAAAATCTCATGACATGTATGTTTAACTATTGCCTATAGACTCGTGTGCAAAACTATTTAAAAAAGTGGTCTATTATAATATAATAAATATTCTGTTGTTATCGATGTATATAAATCGATTAACACGAACGTAAACAAGCGCGTAAAAAGGTTGCAAAGCATCACCTGATAATTAAAATGTTACATTGAATCTTAGTCTGTAGTGGATTGACATAGTGTCAAGTCTTATATACAGATGATATGCAAGTCACTTAATGAAAAGAAAATATCTTTTGACAACCGTTAATGTGTTGAGAGGATTTGTAAGAATTGTTTTTTCAGCTCAAGACTGTTTCGGAGGTATTGAAACTTTTGAAAAGATGGTTTCTATGAGCTTCAGCGGTGTTGTTTCCTACAAGTCGATGTTGCAGCAACCGGGTCAAGCTATTACGCGGGACTGCATCAACCTGTGCAAGCAACAGGCAGCCTGTCTCTCATTTTCACTCAACTACACTACATCATCCTGCATCTCTTACAACGTCAATTCCGTTGGGAGGGGGGGAGACATTCATTATTCAAAAGCTGTCAACTTTTACGAAAAGATTTGCTTCAGGGGAGGTAAGTGCACACTTTTTCTTTATTATAACCGTCGTTGAACAGCCGACCCAATTACGACTACTCATGTTGAACTCCGTAGCCTTGTCACTTTAAATCCAAACCAAAAGACAAGGGAGCTCTTGGTTCGAGTATTGGGAGAACTTCGTGGAGCACTTTTAGATGAAACTAACCCTTCATTTGCGTTACATGGAGAGGAAGACCACGAGAACCTCCCGTGGTTGGCGTAACGGCAAGGGGACTCTAACCCATGATCCGTCTACCACTGAAAATATTTCACGTCAGCACTGTGGTCGGTGCAAGCCGGATGCGGAATTCGTATCGACTAAGACTCGAACCAGGTTCGCCAGATTGGAAGGCGAACGCTCTATCCCCTGAGCCATCGCGGCTCTCCCCCAGAGGTATTGATTTGTTATGGGGACATGGAGGACTTTGAGAATCGACAGATTTAACGTGCATCAGTCACCCACCATTTACTACGTCTTCGGCCGGTAGGAATTGAACTCACGACCTCTTGTGCATGGGCCCCCACCAACCAGGCTATCTCGGCCCTAAACACTGAAGCTTATAATCACGCATAAGAGCAATACAATTTAGAGCAAGAACACTAATCCTTTCAATAAAATTATAGTTAATGTGCGCGTAGAGAAATTAGGACATATATTTTAAAATTATTTAAAAACTATTGACAGATTTGTAAAAATTAAAATATAACTCTGCATATTGTAAAACTAAAAACATAGTTTGTTACAGCGAACTCTTACCTCAACCCTAGAAACAACAACAAACTCGATATCGATTGTAAATAATCGACAGAGACACTATTCTAATTATGCTGAAACAGGTGTTCATTCATGAATGATGCTTTGGATTCTCCATCGTTGGTGTGTAGATTCAACTACACGCTTTAAAATGCCTATGAACGCTAGATTTGATATGAAGCCATACTATTGTACAAATTCTGAGAGTAATTTCAGTGTATATAATCCAATACTCTAGCAAAGACTTCCATTATACATAGTTTTAGAACGGGTTGAACCATCAAATTGCTGAAATATATAGGGTACTAAGTTTAGCCTTATCTTAAGCTTGCTTGATTCAACTTAAAGGAAAGCAAACGCACCCTATTTAAGTAGCAGCAAATTCACATTGAATTCAAAGGTTTTTTCTGCACCGAATAAGTCAACGTTGAATAAATGTTTTGAGAGGCGCATAAGAAATATCACCCTCAATAATTTTCTAATGATTAGCTAATACTAACGAATTAAAAGGGTGATTTCAAATGTGTTAATTAATTAGTGCATACTTGTTACAAAACATACTTTCTCTGTTTAAATATGTCTTCTTTTTCCCTCAAAATGTGGGTTGTTGACACAATTCCTTTATATTTTAACCGAACAGTCAACCCAATTCAGAGACTACCCATGCTCAACTCCTTGTCATTTAAAACCCTATCCAGAAGACAGCGGAACTTTCAGAGAAACTAGCCTTCGTGGTGGACTTTTTGATGGCCTCATCTGCATTGAATTAAGAGGTTAGCCCGTCAGTAAGGTGGACCCATGATCCGTCTATCATTAGGGATATTTGACGTCAGCACTGTGGTCGGTGCGAGCATCATTCATATCGACCAGCAATCGCTGAATTCAAACTTGGGTTCACCTCCTTCGAGCTGTTGACGTATTTTCAAAAATATGCTCCCAATATATTAGTCAAACATTTGGTCACCGCAAGGTAAATTTTCCTTTTTTTGCTTCATATATAATATAATATTCCTCTTTTGCTTCATTTCCTTTTTTGCTCCATCCAGTTTTGAAGAGAATATTTCATGTAGTCTAAAGTTAATTCCATACACTGTAAAAGTGTATTTCAACGCAAAAATTAACTATTTTACATCAAACACAGTTTAACGAAACACCAAGGCGTAATCAAACACCAAGAATATTCTCTTGGTGAAACCTGGCAATAACATGATTCACGTAAAAATCCAATTTCGATACAGCAAAAACTATTAATTAAGCGAATGCATACACACAATGATTCTTGAAATAAAATAAGCTCGTTTATCGACTCAACACAGTAAAAACATTGAATCAGTTTAAAGGAAATAAAATTATTTACTGACTGTAAATCATCTTATGAGAAGGTCTATTACTAAAAACACATAGTTTGTTCAAATTGGCGGGGGTAACGACTCTTCTATAGGAATAACTATTTCAAGTAGAGTTGTGATGGGGTCACTGTGTTTAGGACAGATTTGGATTCGAGTTGGTGAGGTTCAATTAGTTCACACTCTCTTTACATCTTGTTTTTCCTAAAATACTTTTTATTCCTCCAATCAAATACAATTTTTTAAACTTGTAGAGGATGACACTCAATGTTAATACAGATTTTTTCCAAATATATTCATTCATTAATTTTAGTTTTATATGAGAGATTTTTCTTATATAACAGCATATAAATTAAAGAATAAATACCGTCAGTGGCGGAAATTCTTTTTTCATTCAAGGAGAACAAAATAAAACCTGTGAGCTTCATATTAATTGTAATTATTTAATAAAAATGTAACTAAAATAAAACTTTGTTGACCTTATATTACATGTTCTTCGGTCTATTGTTTTATCCCTAGAGTTTCCATAGCAGACTTTGTGGCAGTTCTTACGCTGGACAAACTCTTTTATGGCTATTTCTGTGGAATGCTTAGCAGCGTGACTTCTCATGCTTGACCTTATATTACATGTTCTTCGGTCTATTGTTTTATCCCTAGAGTTTCCATAGCAGACTTTGTGGCAGTTCTTACGCTGGACAAACTCTTTTATGGCTATTTCTGTGGAATGCTTAGCAGCGTGACTTCTCATGCTATCGTTTCTATTTGACAATTTCAAAACATTCATCCTTTTTATATTCTTTACATCCTTATTATTTTACATCCTTATTCATCCTACACTTATACTTTGAAGTATATATGCAAGCTCGCTTTAAGGCCTACTATTTTTGGACACACCTAGTGGTATTGCATCCCTGCTTTTGCAGTGTGCAAAGAAACTGTTTTTTTTTTTTTTTTTTTTAAATTATGAATATGATTTTATTCGCTAACGATTAAAAAAAACATTTGTATTATGAGTTATATGCATTTTTACACTTTTCAAATTACAAAATCTGCACGAATAGTTCTTGAGAAAACGATTTATTTATTAAGAGTTGCTTTTTGTGAATTGCAGTTTCCAAACAAGCATTTGACTCAGCGTGTCGTGATCGACTGTGGGTGTTCGATAGAGTGAGAGATGCCTACCTCGAGGGTCACGTGGATAAGGAGGCCAAAAACGTGAGGACAAAAGAAGACTGTGAAAAACTTTGCATCACAGAGGAAAGATTCAAATGTCGATCAGCTGACTACGACGAGAACCAACACACCTGCAGAATGAGTCGTGAGACACGACGCACCAAACCCAATTCCTTTCTCACCGATCCTGGATCTGGAAGAAATTACCTGGAGAACCAATGCGCCCCTCCCCGTAAGTATCACATTAGTATAATAGGCTTCACTCTGTTCATAATATTTCTCTAAATTATAAAAAAGTGTCCGCCTATCCAATTCAATATTTAAAAATAATAAGAAAGCAAAGGAGTGCTAAAACCGAAATAGACAATATATCCATTAAATATAGGCCAAAAAGAATTTTCTTTACCCGACTGATACCATATTTGCATCATTATCGATTATATCGACACCTGTGCTTACAATCTAGGGTGACACGGACAAAATAATAAAAATTTTAAAGACGTTTAATGAATATTTTTTAGCGTATGTTTTTGGAAACACCTATCCATTGAACTAGAAAAATATAAAAAATCGTTAAAGTGTCCACCAAAAGAAACCAATCCAAATCAATATTTAAAAATAAAAAGAAAGCAAAAGGAGAGTTATAACCGAAATAGACAATAGTATGCATGAAATGTAGGCCAAAAAGAATATATTAATATAATACAATTAATTGGCCGAACGGGTTAACTTTTTTTGTTATTTATCTTTAATTTTGGCTAATATTAATTTTTTTTCATGTGGCGCTCTTTTATTTTCTCAACGATGTTTGCAAAGGAGAGAAAGGTAAATCGCTGTAGAATCCGTATAATTTTATGAACTTATTAACTAAAAACTTCATCCGATCTTCATCACCGTTGCCGCCATTTTTATTTACATCACATAGAATTGAAACATGCAATGGGTCCTCTTAATTATTTTTCTAAAAGCGAGCTGATATTTCGGGCAACTGATATATCACAGGCGAGGAGTGATCATCCTGTGATATACCCATGAATTTTTAATGCACCGATGGTCAGCTATTTTATAGTTTTTTGATGTCTGTTATAGCCCCTGCAAGTTGTCGTTATGAAACGAAATCAGATGTGATTCTTCTGACTCCTGATTCCCTTCAATTTGCGGCCACAGCAACTGACTGTATGGATCAGTGTGATGCAGAAACAGCTTTCAACTGCTGGTCTTACAGCTACGTCGACAACCGATGCCAGCTAAGCGGAGACAGCAGCGTCACCTGGGGAAAAAATGTCCAACTGCCAAAGCATCCGGGGGCAGTTTACGGAGAATTGAAATGCTTTTTTGGTATGTTTTCTCCCCCTTATTTATTTCCTTTGATTGTTACAATGTTTTCCTTCGGTTAATATTTTAAGAATTACAATGACTGAACATTAAATAAATGATATTTTCGATGCAAAACCCATCTTATAAATTTCGTAGATTCCGATAACATAGAAGATGTACGATTTATCGAAATATATTGAACATACGATTTAGCAAAAATGCGGCGATATATATTTCTTATGGTCAGAGGCAGCTTGTCTGACAGAGAAACAACATTTACAAAGGGCTTCGTTAATCTTTCTTGTTATATCTAAATTAAACTACGAATACTTTAACACGATCCCTAATATAACTCTTTACGAAGTAACAGGTATTCAATCATTATGGATGATTTGAATACTATCACAACTGAAAGAAAACATTCGGACCTCACAAAGTGAAAAACTTTGAAGCATTGTAAAACATACGATGTTATTTTTTAGATATGTTGTTAATAATAATAATTAATTACATCATATATATGAATTATATATAGCAATTCATTACATAAAATATTCAATTTGGCGAAATGAGCAAAACGGGACATTTAATTAAGAAACTGTAGTCAAAATGTAGAGTTACATTGAAAACTTTGTCCCCAACAGAACAATGTGACAATGGAGTGATGACGTTCGAAAAGATGACCGGCGTTCTTTTGAGGTCAGCCCAAGGTACCATGATGAAAGTGGAGAAGCCAGGAGCACTGGGTAATACTCTGGAGTGTGCTCAAATATGCCTGGAGGATGGAACAGAGTGTCCGGCATTCAGTGACCACTATCACAACATGAGATGTGACAGACTGGACAGGAATTCAAATGGCCGAACTCAGGAATTGATTGCGAGAGACGGTGAAAGCTACTTTGAAAAAATATGCCTCCAAGGTATGATATTTCAAAAACAATTTCTTTTTTAGCATTTCACTTAACATCGGATTTTTTGCTTTTTTTGTAAACACACATTGCGTAAGATTTTGTTTTATCTTTATAAAGAAATCATTAAAATTAAAAAAAAATCTTTGTTTTTTAGATTTTTATGGCTCAACATAACTTAGAAATTTAGTTTTTACTAAATTAAACCAGGCTTTTTAGTGTCACGAAAATGTTTTTAATAAAAACCTTTTTTGAATAAACCTTTTATCCTAAAATTATTTTAAAACTTTTTTTAAAAAGATTGTCACAGCTGAGCGTACAAGAAATTACTTAAGATTATCTTGAAACTAGCTTTATAAAAGGCGAGCTTGAAAACCCTAAATCAACCTCCATTTAACGTTTTTATAGAGAAGGTTGTTTTCCAATGTTTAGGTTGAAGGTAATGGGCAGATTGTCACAGATCTCGTTTTAAGGTTAACACGTTAACCGCACAACAAACCTTTTGAAATTAGCATTAAAAGGCTTTCGTTGAGTGGAACTTATTTTACTATCTGGGATGATACCGTGATCATCAAGAGCCTTTCAAAAATATAGACTTCAGAAATTATTTAAACAAAACGTTAAACTTTTAAAAAAATATTGAAAATCAATCACAACATTATATTTTAAACGATCGCTACATGAAACAGTTATATTTAGTTTTTAAAAAATGAATTTGTCTATATACTGCTTTTTTATTAAATTCTAGGATAATTTCCTTTTAATATTTCCCTAACCTTTTAGAGAAGAAAAAAAATTAGCAATAAAAGGTTTTTAAGATTAAATTTAATACTGGAAGAAATTTCGCAACAATGTTTTTTGTTTTTAAAAATAAATTATGCTTACAGCTGCACAAGAAAATGGAGAAAAAAGATGTACACTCATTTGCATTTTGTAAAATCTAAAACAAAAAGGAATAGTTTAGAAAGTAATGGAATTTATTACGCACCGAATAATAATATGGAAGTTTTGATAATTAGATATTTAAAATAAATTTGAAAAAAAAAAAGAAAATGAATAAACAAACAATGTCATTGTAAAAATTATTATTTTAAAAATATTAATTCAAAAAACTAATTCATTACCCTATAAATATTTTGAAAATGAAAATTTTGCATATAAAATTAAAAGTATAAATCATTAAAAAGTACAATTTGAAAGGAAAAAAAAAATCTTATTTGTATTTCATTTTCTTAAATATCTTGCATTTCTTTCCTTCTAGAATTTCCATTTTCTTGAAGTTATTAGAAAAAAAAATCAATTACAAAGAATAATAATCGAGAGAGAAATATTTTCATCATGTTTAATGGAAGGATTTCGGTTAACCCTTTTGAATCTCTTTGTTAGAAAACTAAAGGCTGTCTATAATTTTTGCGAAAAAATAATTTCAGTGTTATTTTAAAACACTAAATCATTGTTTAATTTATCGGCAATAGATGGCACTTCGCTTTATCTTTATTTATTTATTTGTGGGAAGGGAGTTGCATTTCCGGTCACTTGAACGCTTCTCTTGAAAGCTTTTATTTAGCTGTTATTCATAAACGAACTAATAAAACTCTTAGATAAAGGTGAAAAAAATTTGTCATAGAAATTTTTTATATAAGTAGCGGTTAAAATATGAAAATTCAAGAAGGTTGTGTTTAATTTTTTTGTTCTAACCATGAATTAGGGTTTAGTAAGCCACCAGATATAACAAGCATTTTTTTTTTTTTTTTTTCTTCTTTCTAAATATATTTTATTTTATTACCGTCGTTGAACAGCCGACCCAATTTTTGGATTTACGACTACTGATGTTCAACTCCGTAGCCTTGCCATTTAAAACCCAATCCAGAAGACTCTTGGATCAAGTATTGGGAGGAATTTGCCTTCGTGGAGGACTTTTTAATGGAACTAAACCGCTTTTTCGTTGCATGGAGAGGAAAACCTCCCACGGTTACCTCGACGGCAAGGGGATTCTAACCCACGATCCGTCTACCACTGATTAATTAGACGTCCGAACTGTGGTCGGTTCTAGCCGGAATTCGTAGTGACCCTCCATCGCTGGGATTCGAACCCGGTTCACCTCATTGGAATGTTCCATCCCCTGAGCCAACGTGGCTTTACCCTAATCGAATTGAGGTCAGTCCCCCGAATCATTCATACAATTATATGCTTATTACAGAAATCGTCTAGATGCAGAAACGTGGTAATAACGTTGTATAAATTTGCAGGTCCTGAAGCTCAAACGTGTTCCGACAAGGCGTGGGCCTTTGAGCGCGCCTTGGGTTATGAGATGTCGGAGAGCCTGTATCAAAAATCGATCAACAAAGTGGAGACAAGAACATCCTGCATTCAGTTGTGTCTCTCTGAAAGGGAGTTCACCTGCAGATCAGCGAGATACGACGAAGAGAGCGGAGATTGCAAACTCTCACCTGCAGACAGAAGAACAGAGCCAACAAAATACTACAGAAGTGAAGACTCGAGGGTCAGCTATTTGGAGAACAGTTGCCTACCAGGTATCATTTCAAATAAAACTGTGTTGATTCCTGTGTACTGGATCAACATTTATTTTAAACTGTGTGTTTTTTACCAAGGAATTCATTTAAACTGCTTTTTAATTTCAATGACAATGATGATACAATTTCCTAGAATTTTGTGACTTTTTGTACAACATATACGTTTTTTTTATTGTTAATATTTACTTTTGTTACATAACTGTAAATAATATAAAAATATTAATATTTTAAACACATTTCTTTACACATTACTTTATTCCCTCACAATCCACTGGTTTGGGGATATATAGGTATATACCAAATTTCAGTCCTTCTAGTGTTAATGATGAGACTTATTTCAATAAAAACGATGGGAAAACGAATGATAGAAAAATATTCCTCCCTTCTTTCCACATACTGTCATAAACCCCTCTAAGCAGGACATTATTTATGAAAGTCTGCCCAGTTTTTTTTTAGAACTTGCTAAATTTACTTTCAAAAAACTAATTTTTAAAAATTTTTTTTAATCAGGTTTGAACCGAATGATAAAAATCACCGACCTAAATATCATTTATTAAGAATTTTTTTTTCGCTTTTAAAAAAATTTATTTTTAAAAATCTATTTTTTAAAATTTTAATCAGCTTTGAACCAAATGATAAAAATCGCCGATTCAAATATAAATGAATTTTTTCTTGATTTTCAAAAAATTGTAAGAATAGAGATGAAAACACCGTCCAGCATCCTATGCAAAGGGTTTGCTCTGTAAATCAGGCTCATTTGAAATGCATCCTAGCTGAAAATCTCAAGAATTTGAATCATTTATTAAAATCTTTAAAACCAATTTAAAATATTAAAATGTTTAACGAATAATAAGTTATTTAAATTTTTTTTTTTTAAATTGAAAGGCATGCAGCATATGGGAACATGCAATGGAGAAACAAATCAATAATGATGCTTTTAAAAAATAAGTACTTTAAAAGATTCACAACTTTGATAAAAACACAATAATAAATTTCAGAACCTTTAGATATCATTATAAAGCTATTATTATGATTATTGAACCTGTATAAGTATAATTAAAACACTTTGTTGATATGAACTATTTGATTTGAACATTTTTATTCTTCTCAGCTTATAGCTCAGTTTGCTTCATCTCCTCGTTGTCGACGCGAGAAAAGCATTTTCATTCACAAATTTGTAAATGCTTTTACGTTTTTATGCTCAAGACAGCTCACGTGCTTGATATTTCAATACTTTGTTGCAAACGTGAAAAGGAAATGAGGATTATCGTTGTCGCTATGGTATGTGGTAAAATAAACTGAATAATGCGACGATACTGTTCTTACGACTGCGATTTCTGAAAAAGATTCGACGCAAAAAAAGGATACGACGATTTCTCATCTAATAGTTCACTTATGATGTGAGCACAAAAAAGTTTACATTTACAAAATACAATTATTCATCTGCTTGTTTGACGGCCCGGTAGCTTTAAATGCTATAATAGATAATTAGTTAGGGTAAAGTGAGGGATTGTATTTATTAATTAACATTTTATATTTATTTATTTATTGATCGTTACTTTTTCGAT
The DNA here is from genome assembly GCA_949128135.1 of Parasteatoda lunata. Taxonomy (NCBI): domain Eukaryota; kingdom Metazoa; phylum Arthropoda; class Arachnida; order Araneae; family Theridiidae; genus Parasteatoda; species Parasteatoda lunata. Next base: position 134,391,161 of record OX421970.1, read on the forward strand.
TAAGAACATGAGGGATCATACAATTAGAAACCATTATTCTGTTAAATTTAGGATCTTTAAGTCTCTTTTTAATGAATGGAAGGAGAGAATTTTTTTTAAAATTAATACAGTCTTTTCATTGGCAGATTATTAAGAAAAAATATTTTGTGTCATGAGCTATTGTAAAACGTTCCAAATAGCTCGAAGAATCTCACGAGATGTCATAACAAGTTTTCAATAAACCATTACAGTTTATTAAGATGTAGTTTCATACATGATTTAAAATGAACAACATTGTAAAGGTTTTTCGGATTCTACAATACTATCTCAATCTTTGTTGAAATTACATAAAAAAAAAAGCGATTAAACTTTGAAACTAATTTGTGACCAGACGTGAAAAAGTTTTTATGAATTTTCAATACGATACAAATTCATTTGTATAAAAATATTGGAAATCCAAATATCAAATAAATATTTATTAATATGTCTGAAATTTAGTGCTTAAACATATTTTTTTATTTTATTTCTGTATTATGGAGTCAATAAATATTGCAGTTGGATTAATTTAATGGTCAATCCCAGTTAACGAGTTTTGTATATCTGATTCTATCTTTTATGTAATTCACACTTATTATTTTGTATGTACATATTATAGCAAAATAACATAGTAGGTATAACAAAATCAGAAAATTTTGTTACCGGCCAAAAATATTCTTTTCAATAGTGACCACTTTTGAAAACATTCTTTTTCAAAAATTGAAAATCCAATAATATCACTGTTGGTATTATTATTTCTCAAAATCTGAGAAACACCAGAGACGTAATTTATTTTCTAAATTAAAGAGAAAAAAGAATTCCTGACCATTCCAAGTAGGTTTATTTCATTAAATAATACGAGGATTGCTATTTATATTTCTGGCATTGGCAACAGTAAGTGTTGCTAGGCGACCGCAGACGATTTTAATCTAAAGTTTGATATTTTTAAACATAAATTCAGCAGACGATTTACCATTATAGCTTCATTTGTGTTGTTAGACAGTAAATTGAAAAGTTCTTCTCTTTCAAAAAATGGAATTGAATCGTGAACATTTTCGTGCCATTATTTTTCATAACTTTCGACGTGGATTGTCAAGACAAGAGTGCCTCGATGAACTTAATTCTTTATTCAGCGATAAAGCGCCATCCTACAGCACTGTAAAAAATTGGTATAACGAATTTAATCGTGGTCGATGTTCGATCCAGGACGAATCCCGTGCAGGTCGTCCAAAATACGTTGTTGTGCCAGAAATGATCGATGCTGTGCGTGAACTGATAAAGCAAGATCGTCATGTGACATACCGTGAGATAGAGGCGTCTTTGGACATTAGTATGACTAGCATCAATAAAATATTGCATGAACATTTGAGCGTAAAAAAAAATTTGTTCGCGTTGGATCCCGCGTAATCTCACAAACGCTCAAAAAAAGGCTCGTGTCGATTGGTGCAAGGAAATGTTGGAAAAATACGTTCAAGGTACATCAAAGGCTGTGTACAAGGTACATCTACGCAGGTGACGAATCATGGATCTATGCATATGAGCCGGAAACAAAACAGAAATCAACTGTATGGATCTTCCAAGACGAGGCAAAACCAACAAAAGTTGTTCGAGGAAGAAGCACATCGAAACAAATGATTGCCTGTTTCTTCGGCATTAACGGTCATGTGGCAACAGTGGCGTTAGAGCAACGCAGGACGGTCAGTTCTAAATGGTACTCGACCATTTGTTTGCCAGAAGTCATCGGAGAAATTCGAAAAAAGCAGAAGAACAGGCAAACCATTCTTCATCATGACAATGCGAGCTCTCACACATCGACTCAAACAAAGGCATTTCTGACGGAGCGAAAGATCGAACTGATGAGTCATCCGCCGTACAGCCCTGATTTGGCACCCAATGACTTCTTCTTATTCCCACACATCAAAAATAAATTACGTGGACAACGATTTTTGTCCCCCGAAGAAGCGGTTGATGCATTCAAAACGCATGTTTTGGAATTACCTCAATCGGACTGGAAAAAGTGCTTTGAAAATTGGTTCAAACGCATGCAAAAGTGTATTGATCATCATGGAGAATATTTTGAAAAACAATTAAACCAATTTCGATCCTACATATTTGTTTTTTCATTATTAGGCCAGAAATATAAATAGCAACCCTCGTATATAACGTTTTCAAGACATAAAATTTAGAGATTTTGAAACAATAGTGCAACATAAAATGTATTTATTTTAAAATAAATCTGAAATGATTATAATCATAATGAGGAAATTATATTAACTAGTATTTCTCTAATTACTATTAATTTTAAATAGTTTCAACCATAAATTGAAATAAAGTAATATGACTTTGAACGATTGATCAAAAAATTGAGTCCCCCGTTAATTTTGAACCAGCGTAAAATTACTTGAAGAACGCTTGGTAACAGCAATGCGAGAGCAAGTGCTTCATTTTCAAACAAACTAATTTTTGTATTTAGTAGCCTTGCTGGGTATTTTGTATATACAGTCCCTGGCCAGATTATTAGACGTACTATATGATACCTAAATAAAATCTTAATTATAATGTGATACAATACAGCATTATCGTTTTTTTTTTCTCAGATGCACTTGTTTACATTCGTGTATCAATGATTGTAACGTTAAAACTAAATAAAAATAGGAAGGAAAATCTTGTGAGCGAAAACCCATGTTTAAATATAAAACACATAACCATGCAACAGTGCATATTTGGTCTAATTATTACAATATATAGTACCTGATATAATAAATATTTATATAATTTATATTGTGAGCCATTGATTCACGAAGTTCGCGTAGAAACAATAATGCTGTATCACATTTTAGTCTAAAGTCATTCATAGCGGTGACTATGGTAACGAGAGTAGGGCGGGTTCATTGCTTAAGGGAATCTTCTGCCCTAGAGTGAGCTACCCTCCCTGAAATCTTCTATTCTTAGCAGCACAAAACTATAGGACAATTTCTATCTATTACAGTGGACACTACGTGCCCCTATGTGGAAACAGAAGATGCTTATCCGACCTACGCCAACATCATACAAACGGAGGGAGTGTCAACCCTAGAGTCATGCCGGGATTTGTGTACAGAGCTAAAGAGGTTTTCGTGTCGTTCGTTCTCTTACTACTCCAGCGCCCTCCAATGTTTCTTAAGTGGTGATGATAAGGCGAGCGGGGGCTCTGCAGCGATTCAACGTCGTCCAGGAATAGTATATTACGAGAGAATGTGCCCCCACACCACCACCCTCGAAGCCCTGCAGGCAGATACAACCGAAGTGACTCTTCCTGTGTCCATTCCTTCTGCTGTAGTGTCCAGCAACACCCAGGCTCAAGAAAAAGAAACAACCCTGAAGACGAGGCCACCCTATCAACCACAAGAACCTTCACCGCGTAAGTATGCAATTTTAAATAAATATCACCTCCTTTACGCTTATTTGTGGCCAGTCATCTACACTATTTTATGACAAAATAGATAAATTATAGATAAATTATGCACGCCCATAATATACAAATAGTTATTTCACAAGGTTCTTTTTTTTATAACCGTCGTTGAACAGCCGACCCAATTTTGGGTTTACGACTATTAACGTTCAACTCCGTAACCTTGTAACGTTGAAACAATCCATAAGACAGGGAAACTCCTGGATCAGTACACCCAAAGGTATTGATTTGTTATTGGAGCATGGAGGACTTTGTGACACGACAGATTTAACGCGCATCAGTCCACCATTTACTACACGAGGAGTCTTCGGCAGACTGGGATCGAACTCTTGGACATGGGTTCTACCAAGAAGGCTATCCCGGCCCAATTCACGAGGTTATAATAATCTCTAAATAGCTTTATACGGATACCACACGAGAGAAACTCTATCGCAGATCTGCTGAATCATTTTTTGTTGGCTAATATTGTTTTTCACGTTATCTAGAAAGTGGAGGATATACCTTGTGTGATCGTGTGATATACCTTGAAATAGTTGGAACAACTTTGATGAATTTAAGTTATAATTAGAAAAATTATTTTTTTACTGTTTAATAAAAATGATGCAATGATAAGGGTGTGAAATGGGGTACTCGAAATGAAGAGCTCTGGATGGATCCCTTGAATCAATACCTGCAAGCAACATGACACACGCGATTAACTTTTGAATCTTGGCACAAACGAATGTACCCACGCTTAGCGTCTTTTTTCCCCTCAGATTGGCCAAAAATTACGTGCTGAAACCTACTTTGCATTTATTAAATTTGATTGTTTACAATTTTGTTTGTTAAATTAACATCAATATAAATTATCCAATTAACATCTTCATCTTTAATGAATTTTATTTGTTTTATAAATATTCGTTGAATTCCTCCATGAGGAATTCTATTTTTTTAATAAACCTCGAGAAGGTTAGTATTTCCTGCCAAGTATTTTCTCGTTTCGATAAGTGAATATTTTCCGTCATTTGTCATGCAATCGGTGTAGATTTCAGCCAATCTTTTTTTAGTGATGCGGACCACTCAAATGTGTGAACCATGGATTGTTCTGGTACAATACAAATCATTACCATAGAATAAAAAAAAGAAATTCCTTTCCCATCTAGGTCCAGAATGTTCTCCGAGGGAGAGGTTAATTTTCGAAAGAGTGACTGGATATGAGCCATTCGGAGTGACCTCCACTCTTCTGTATAGGGGTGATAGTTCAACTCCTGGAATCACAGCTGAATGTGTGAGGAGGTGCCAGACATTAACTGACTGCCGTTCTTTTATACTGGACCACAAGAGATTCGAGTGCAGCACCGTACAAGATCCACCCAGCATTCATCCGGCTGATTTCAGATCATCCATTGGAAAGACTTTCTTTGGCGGTATATGTGTACCCGGTAAGCTTTTCTATATTCAGATAAAATTCTCTGGAATACGAACTCAATCGAATAAATTTGAGCATACAGCCTACTTTTAAGTGATTTACTACAGTGTACCGTTCTTCAGTGGCAAAACAGCCCTGAGTGGGCCACACATCTTCCTGGCTATCTTCCAATTTCTTCAGAACGTTTATTCCATAGCAATCCCCCGCCGTAAAAGATTAGACACACATAAAATTTTTCTAAAAAATTCTATAATGTTTTCCAACAGTTTACTAAATGTGTAATAAATAGATAGTATACCAGAATCAGTTTGATACTGGCTTACGAAACAGCGGTTCTGGTATGATACTGGATCCGGTATGATACCGGAATCAATTTTACACCTGCTTATGAAACACTGGTACCGGTATGATACCGGACCCAGTATCATACCGAAATCAGTTTGATAATGGCTTATGAAATACCGGTTCCGGTATGAAACTAGATCCGGTATTATACCAAAATCAATTTTATACCGACTTGTGAAACACCGGTACCGGTATGATACTGGGTCCAGTATCATACCGGAATCAGTTCGATACCGGCTTATGAAATACCGGTTGCGGTATGAAACTAAATCCGGTATTATACCGGAATCAATTTTATACCGGCTTGTGAAACACCGGAAACGGTATGATACTGGACCCAGTATCATACCGGAATCAGTTCGATAGCGGCTTGTGAAACACCGGAAACGGTATGATACTGGACCCAGTATCATACCGGAATCAGTTCGATAGCGGCTTGTGAAACACCGGAAACGGTATGATACTGGACCCAGTATCATACCGGAATCAGTTCGATAGCGGCTTGTGAAACACCGGAAACGGTATGATACTGGACCCAGTATCATACCGGAATCAGTTCGATAGCGGCTTGTGAAACACCGGAAACGGTATGATACTGGACCCAGTATCATACCGGAATCAGTTCGATAGCGGCTTGTGAAACACCGGAAACGGTATGATACTGGACCCAGTATCATACCGGAATCAGTTCGATAGCGGCTTGTGAAACACCGGAAACGGTATGATACTGGACCCAGTATCATACCGGAATCAGTTCGATAGCGGCTTGTGAAACACCGGAAACGGTATGATACTGGACCCAGTATCATACCGGAATCAGTTCGATAGCGGCTTGTGAAACACCGGAAACGGTATGATACTGGACCCAGTATCATACCGGAATCAGTTCGATACCGGCTTGTGAAACACCGGAAACGGTATGATACTGGACCCAGTATCATACCGGAATCAGTTCGATAGCGGCTTGTGAAACACCGGAAACGGTATGATACTGGACCCAGTATCATACCGGAATCAGTTCGATAGCGGCTTGTGAAACACCGGAAACGGTATGATACTGGACCCAGTATCATACCGGAATCAGTTCGATACCGGCTTGTGAAACACCGGAAACGGTATGATACTGGACCCAGTATCATACCGGAATCAGTTCGATAGCGGCTTGTGAAACACCGGAAACGGTATGATACTGGACCCAGTATCATACCGGAATCAGTTCGATAGCGGCTTGTGAAACACCGGAAACGGTATGATACTGGACCCAGTATCATACCGGAATCAGTTCGATACCGGCTTGTGAAACACCGGAAACGGTATGATACTGGACCCAGTATCATACCGGAATCAGTTTGATACCGGCTTATGAAACACCGGTTGGGGTATGATATTGGGTCCGGTATAATACCGGATTCAGTATCGTACCGGAACCGTTGTTTCATAAGCCGGTATAATTTTTTTTATACCGGGAATTATTTCCAATAGGGAGATACTACAGAAAATGAAATGAATTCCTGTAAAATTAAAACAGAAAAAATGAACATTCTTATTTTTAACAGTCACAAATGATAATTTTTATTCAGAGGAAATAAGAAACGAAACTATTTTTTCGTTAAATTAGAACACGGTTTTCCATTGAAAGGACGAGATTCAGCATGATTTCTAGATCAACCTTTAATACCTTCTTTGTTCTCATATACTAACATTTTCGTTTCTCTCTACATGATGTTATATTAAAAAAAAAAACAATTTATTTATTATTTATCAAACTTTACCTCAGTCATCCATTTACTGAACCATTAAAATTCAAAGGGCTTCAATCGCTTTGGTAAATGTCCGAAATATATAGTAGTTAAGTGCCACTGCTAGGTAACATTTGCCTGATAAGCCCGATTTCAATGTTTTTTTAAGGGTGTATGCCACTTCTCGGTATACATTTGCCCGGTATACCTTACTCTGATGTTTTTTAAGGTCAAGTGCCATTGCCTGGTATTCACCTGCCGGTAAACCGAACACTGATGTTTCTCCTAATCTATCCTCAGCAGATATATCGAATAAATATAACAGTATCGACGAATATCGGGTATAACAAATATTTCGGACAAAAGCGGCTATGTGATTCTTGACCGGTGAAAGTAGACATTCTCTTGATTTCGGTCATTCACGGTAACTCTATTTCACCCTTAAACAACTGAAATCGTGTAGATAATAATTTTGTTTTAATCTAAAGATTATACGCCTCTCGGTCTATATATCTAATTCTTAAATAGAAGAAGAATTTTCTCTCAATTTTTTTTAGCTTATGTGGGATGCTCCAAGTTATGGGTCTACGAAAGAACAACAGATCACGAACTTCAAGGTTTGTCTCCAATAGACGTGGTCAGGGTGGTCAGTCTGGAACAGTGTCAACAATTTTGCCTCGAAAGCCGAAAGTACGTGTGCAGAGCAGCTAACTATTTCCATTTGAGAAGAGAATGTCACATCTTTGATGACGACAGGACAGCAGACAATGCTCGAGTGTCACCTGCTAGCCGAGTCGACTTTTTTGAAAACCAATGTCTTGTAGGTGAGTCACAACATTTCTTTTACACTATTCCATGTACTTTGGACTGCTATGGTTCAGGGGCACAGTGCTGACGTGAAATATCCTCAGTGGGTTAGAGTTCCCCTGCCGTCAGGCTAACCGTAGGAGGTACGCATGGTCTTCCTCTCCCTGTAATGCAAACGCGGGTTAGCTCCATCAAAAAGTCCTCTATAAAAATCTCCCAATTCTCGATCCAGGAGTTCCCTTGTTTTCTGGATTGGATTCAAAATGACAAGGCTACGGAGTTGAACATTAGTAGTCGTAAACCTATAAAATTGTGTCAGCTGTTCAACTTCGGTTAAAACGTCGTAGATTTAGAAAAGAATATCTAAATTAAAATAAAGATGGTGCATTTTTTATTGAACTGTTAGTCCTATTGACTTGTGAAAGAAAAGCATGAAACACATCCCATTGCCAGATGCATAAAAAGGTCAAAAAATACACTTTTTTATTTATGAAATTATTGAAACTTCGAAATTATTACTGTCTTGTGTTTGTTGCCTTTAATTCAGCCTCGGAAACCTCATTTGTATAGATAGCACATTTCTTTTTCCATATTCACATCCCTTTTTACACTCCCGCTAAAAATTTGTGATGGGGTTTTGAAACTTTTTACGATTTGACACTTTGCCACTGAGTATTTTTTATTATTTTTTAATTATTTTAATCTATTTATTCATTTATTTGTCTATTTATTTATTTATTTATCTATTTATTTATTTATCTATTTATTTATTTATCTATTTATTTATTTATTATCATTTTTTGATGTCTGATGTTGAGATATAGTTTGTCTAAAGTAAGAACTCCCCTATCCATTTTTCTGGACACATGGTGTTGACTATGGTAACGAGATATAATTATTTCACGTAGGGATGTGGAGTCACTGCTTAGGACAGGATAGAGAATCTTCTGTGTTAGCCCTAGAGTGAAGAGAGGCTACTATCCCTGAAATGCAATATTCTTGTTTCCATAACAGCAGACGGTCTCAGATTTTGTGATGGGGGAGTTCTTACCGTAGACAAACTATATCATTATTTAACTGTAATATGCGACATTTTTTTTCAGAGACTTCTTTTTGTCCTTACCAAAAATCGGAGGAAAATTTGGCGATGGTGTACGTGACCAAATCCATAGTGGACACACCGTCTACTCTGCATTGTGAGAGAGAGTGCAACAGAGAGAGGGAATTCAACTGCAGGAGCTACACTTATTGGGACAGGGGTGCTCACGGTAGCCTCTGCATGCTCAGTGCTGAGAGTCGACTCACCGGTCAAGGGCATGGACTCTCCTACAGGCAGGGGGCCACTTTCTCCGGCAAAACATGCCAATTGTCTCTTCCAGAAAGTCGGGAATCGCATACAACTTCGACGACCGTCAAAGGGGTGGATGTGACACATTATCCGACAAGGTGTGTCTTTAAAGGGCAATTTTCTTTTTATGCAAAAATAGGATACAATAATACATGCTACACAAGTCAGAATGCTTGATGGTACCATCGAAAAATTTTGATGGTTTCAGTGCAGTTCATGAGGGTCATTTGAAGGTCACAATCATCCAGCATTTTCCATTGTGTGTTCATGGTTTTTGAAATGCCAACAACATCCGTCATTTCATGATGGAAGATGCTACTTTATAATACTATGATGATCTCATGGATCAACAATCCATGAGGGTTTAACCCACTGACGGTTATGTATTTTACCTTGCAGTCTTCACTGCATAGCAAAACCGGTTTTCCTATGTTAATGGATATGGGAACTGTGTGTAGGGGAGAAACATTCTCCCAATTTCACCCATTTCCTTAACCGCCAGTGGGTTCAGTTCTCCCGTCATCAATGCAACGTCGGACCATAATAAATCAGTCCGAATTCCTACTTATAATGTTTTCCAACAAAAATTATAATGGTTGATGGTTACCATCCAGATTATGTTAGTCCATCAAAAGAAAGATCATTAAAAATTCTGACTTGGGTGCAAAAGAAAATTACAAAAGCATAATATACTTTTATATTAATCCCAAAACAATAGTTTAACTATTTACTCGAGTTAAAATATTTCCTTGCAGGTTTTTTTTCTACTACAGTTTCTCGTTAAGTTTATTCGGTGGAGCTGCAAATGGTAAACGTAATCTTTTGCAATTTATTGAAATTTATAGCAATTTATTTTAATCTTTTAGTGAATGAAAATCGTAATACAATATTTTGAGCCATCGTGGCTCAGGTGATAGAGCCTTCTAATGAGGTGACCTGGGTTCGAATCCCAGTGTTGGTGGGTCTTTACGAATTCCGCTGACCACATTGCTGGCTTAAAATATCTTCAATGGTAAACGGATCATGGGTTAGTGTGCCCTTGCCGTTAGGTGAAACGTGGGAGGTTCCGTGGTTTTTCTCTCCGTGTAACGTAAATGCGTGGTAGTCCCATCAAAAAGTCCTTCACGAAGGCAAATTTCTTCTTCTTTATTTCTTCTTTTGTCTTCTGAATTGACCTTTAAAATTACGGGGTTGAAAATTAGTTATCGTAAGCCCAAAATAGGGTCTGATTCTAATAATGATGGTTACAAAAATCAACTGCAATCACATGTTGTGACATCACATATTAAGATTTAAATCTTAACTATTTTTATTTGATATATATTATTTGACTGCCATAAATAGAGAGAATTTCTTTCCTAAAACCCAGTACATTGGGAGGAAATATTAAAAATTGTTGCAATGTTACATATATTTCATAATAAAAGAAATTTTCAAGCATTTTTGTTATACATTTTTGAAAACCATACACTTATTTTAGAACACTCTGTTCTTTTGACTTATATTCTCTAACATTATCCACAGGAAAATGTAAAATAAAAAAAGAAATTTATTCATTTTTGCTCACAAGGGGTAAGAGCAATATTTACTTATATCTGCTTCAATATTTACTTAATTTTTTTTTCTTAAATACAAAACAAATGTTAAAGAAAAAGTTACTTGAAAAACTTGAAATGGGAACTACAATTGTGGAAATAAGATTAGAAAAAAAAATCCTGCAATATGTTTTAAAAATGTATAAATTTTTTAGATAAATTTTTTTTTTTTTTTGTAAATTTTGTGTTATCTCCAGTAACATAGGACTAAATTCTTAAAATTCGATTACTATAGTACAGTCCCTGGCCAAATTATTAGACGCACTCTAAGATTCCTTGTATAATATTTTTTATCATGTGATACTAAACATCTATATTGTTTTTACGCGTCTGAAACCGGTTAACCGGTTTACGCTCGTGTATCGATTGGTTAACATAGTAATGCAATACGTTAAAAATAAATACAAATAGGATATATAGGATAACTCTTTTGAATAAAAAAACCCGCCGACCGGCCTGTGTAGGGGGCAGGGAACTGTCCTTGCATCAGAAAGGTTCGAATCCCGGGCAAGGCATGGGTGTTTCTTTCTCTCTCTGTGTTCTATGTCCTTTCTCTTTCGTGTGATTGCGTCAATGTGGCCCACCCTATGAACGGGTTAGTGGCAGTGTGGTGTAGCAGAAGTCGAATTCTTGGCCATAGATGGCGCCACTGAAAAGTAAGAACAATCGCACCCCCTTTGCCTAGAAACAGGCACACGACAAAAAAAATAAAAATAAAAATAAATAAATTACATGTATGTTTAAATATAAAAGTATTGCATGTAAACTCGTGCAAAACATGTCATTATTGAAAAAAATTACAGTGCGTCTAATAATTTTGTCTAATTATTATAATATACTAATATAATACCTGATATTATAAATATTCTATATTTATATAATGTATCGTCTCATTTATAAACTCGTCGAATTTATATTACAGTCTCTGGCCAAATAATCAGACGCACTACAAGATTGTACATAATGGTGCATTATCCTGTTGGTAAACACCATCCCCCGCAGGAAAAACTGTTGCCATGAATAGGTGAACCTGGTCTGCAACTATGTTCAAGTAGCTTACAGACGTCAGGAATTGTTCTATGAGGATTATGGGTCCTAATGTGCCCCATGAAAACATTGTTCCCGGGCAAGAAGCCATGAAAACCTGGGCGAGCCCATCGTTATAGATGGTGGGTGGTCATAGTCATAATGTAATGGCTCTTCGGTGTATATAGCTTTACTGTTTTTACGTGGCTGAAACCGGTTTACACTTGTTTACGTTCGTGTATCAACTGGTTAACATAGTAATGCAATACGTTAAAAATAAATACGAATAGGAAGTCTATGAAAAATCTCCAGAACATAAGTGCATTACATGTGTCTTTAAATGCAAAACTATTGATTATAAACTCGTGCAAAACATGTCATTATTAAAAAACTACGGCGAGTCTAATAATTTGATCTAATTATTTTAATATTATAATATAATACCTGGTATAATAAATATTCTACACTTATATAACATACTGTCCAATTTATCTAATTGTCGAATTTATATGATATATCGTCTAATTTAACCAAGTGATACACGAACGTAAACAAGTAAAAACCTGTTTCAGTCGTGTAAAAGCAATAAAGCTGTAAAGTATCACCTGATAAATATTCTATATTTATATAACATATCGTCCAATTAATCTAATTGTCTAATTTATGTTATACACTATCTACCAATAAGTATTTGGACACGTGTGATTGAAAAAAGAACTGTTCGTAATCAATAGTTGGTAGAGCCTCCACGAGAGGCAATTATAGCGTGAACACTCTGGGGCATACTTTGCACAAGTCCTTGTGTGACGGCTTGTGGTATTTTCTTTCACTCGGCTTGGAGAAGACATGTAAGTTCCTTCACCGATTTTGGACGGGTAGTACACCCCTTAATTCGGCGATACAACTCGTCCCAGAGGTTCTCGATAGGGTTCATGTTTGGACTCTGGGCAGGCCAGTCTATTCGATTAACCCCATTGGCACCATACCAAGCCTTGGTGACCCTCGCAACATGACATATGGCATTGCGTTCTGGAAGTAGAAGGATTTCACCCGTGAAACTGCCACAACGTAGGAAGCACATTGTCATTCAAAATAGCGCAGTAGCATCGGCGTTGAGCTTACCATGTATGAGAATCAAGGGTCCCAACCCATACTAGGAGAAACATCTCTAGACCATAATTCCACCACCGCCGAACTTGACTGTTGGCACAATGCATTCTGACAAGAGACGTTTTCCAGGCTTACGCCAGACCCTGCCATCCGAACCGCAGAGGCTGAACCTTGATTCGTTGCTCCAAAGAGCCGCTTTCCATTGAACTACGGTCCGATTTCATTGCGCTTTGCACCACATCAAGCAGTGCGGTTGGACTTTGTGATCAAAGGCTTAATGGGCAGCAGCACGACCATGAAAACCGAGCAGATGTGCGGATGGTATTAATTGAAACTAGACTCCCGGATGCTTGTTGAAACTCCTGGAGCATGTGGGCCATCGGCTGGGTGCGGTTCTTCCGAATTTCTTTGGATGACACCCGTTGGTCCCTACCTCCCAGTTTCGTTGCTCTGCCGACTCGGGGCACATTCCGACACTCATTGCTCACCTTCAACTTTTTAATCACATAAGCCACTGTCGATTTTGGGTAATTCTGTTCTCTAGATATGCCTCTTAAGGAGCGGCCATTTTTGTGATACCCGATAATTATACCTTTTTCGAAATTAGAGAGCTCCGAACTGCGTGGCATCTTGCATGGAACTAATGCCGATGTTGTTCCCCACACGATATATACCGGCGGAGGTTGAGACGTATCTCAGGACTGCAGATATAGTCATTTGCATAGGTGTCCAAATACTTATTGGTAGATAGTGTATATCGTCTCATTTAACCCATTGATACACGAACGAAAACAAATACAAACCGGTTTCAGTCGTGTAAAAAAATAAAGCTGTAATGTATCACCCGATAATTAACATTTTCCATAGAATCTTAGAGTTCGTCTAATAATTTGACCAGTTACTGTAAATGTTGAACTTTCTTGATGGTTTTGCTGATGTCGTTGTATTTCAACAGGGTGACAGATATTCCGACTTTTAAGCCACCTCCAATAATTCCACCTCCACTATTACCACCTCCCATATTTCCACCTCCATTTTGCACACCCCACGAGTTCACCTACGAGAAAGTGATCGGCCATGACGTGAGAGGAGGTAGAAGGGAGAGGATACCAACCCGATTACCTATCGGGGTGGTGCAATCCTGTCAGAATGAATGTCAGAAACACGGAGAGAGATGTCAGGGATTTGTTGTTCAATACAAGAGTTATCAGAACTGTTACATCATTCTGAGAGATCCGACTGATGATTCTGTATTAGTACCTTCACTCGACTCCATTTACTTCAACAAAGTCTGTCTGAGAGGTAGGTTGTCTTTTCATAGCAGTTTCAAAACCGGTATAGTTTATCTAAAGTAAGAACTCCCCTATCCATTCGTCTGGACCCGTGGCGGTGACTATGGTAACGAGATATAACTATTTCAAGTAATTGTTTAGGACACGTTTTGGTTAGAGTCGGTGACGAAAGGGAATATTTCTTGAAGGGTCTACTGTGTAGAGCCTTACAATGAGGTGAACCCCAACGATGACTGGTTGATACGAATCCGCATCTGACTTGCACCGACCACAGTGCTGATGTGAAATATCCTCAGTGGTAGATGGAACATGGGTTAGAGTAACGCAAACGCGGGTTAGTTCCATCAAAAAGTCCTCTACGAAAGCAAATTTCTCCCAATACTTGATCCAAACGCTGCCTTGTCGTTTGGATTTGGTTCAAAATGACAAAGCTACGGAAATGAACATTGCCAGTCGTAAACCCAAAAAAGGGAAAAGATGATACCCTCCCTGAAATGCGTTACTTTTGTTTCCATAGCTACAGATGGCCTCTGACTTTGCCGCGGGGGGAGCTCTTACCGTAGACAAACTAGATGAATGGTTGACTCAATGTAACCAATAATAAAAATTCCTAAAACCAGAAGAAAAGTTTCGGTGTATCCATTTAAGTTATGCTTAAGAGGTGATGTCCGGCTAACCGTGGGAAATCTTGTTTTTCCTCTCCATGTAACGCAAATACCGGTTATTTCCATCAAGAAGTCCCCCACGAACGAACACTTTCTTCCAATACTTGATACAAGAGTTCCCTTGTCTTCTAGATTGGGCTCAAAATTACAAGGCTGCTGAGTTAAACATTAGTAGTTGTAAACCCAAATAAAGTTCAAGAACGGTTATAAAATAAAATAAAATAATACAATCCATTGCTTTTTCTACGTCATAAAATGAATACACGACGTCCATTTATTAGCTACCCAATTGGTGTGGGGTAATTCCGGTGACTGTTTAAGATCTGGAAAAGAGGACGGTTGAATACACCACTGCATGACATTAAACTAAACCAAATTTATTTTTTCTACTATTCTAACCAGTTTGTTTTTTGAGTATCAAGTTTTCTAAATAAACTAGTTTCTCCGTCACTCTTTATAACCACCCATAATCCTTAAAAACATTTTTCAAGGCATATTTTATTTTTATTAAAAATTTATTTTTAAAATCAAAAATTAAAAAAATAATAATAAGTAAATTTTTTTAATAAAAAATTATTTTAACCTGGATGTTTAAAATACAAGTTAAATTATTTTCTTCAAATGAGGTGAACCGGGTTCGAAACCCAGCGATGGCTGGTCTGTACGAATTCCGCACCCAACTTACACTGACGGCAGTATTGTCATAAAAATATCCTCGGTAATAGATGGATCATTGGGTTAGAGTCCCCTTGCCGTCAGGCTAACTGTGGGAGGTTTTCGTGGTCTCCCCTTCCATGTAACGTAAATGCGAGTTAGTTCCATAAAAAAATCCTCCTCGAAGGCAAATTTTTACCAATATTTGTTCAAGGAGTTTCCTTGTCTTCTGTATTGGGTTCAAAATGACAAGGCTACGGAGTTGAACTTTAGTAGTCTTAAACTCAAAAAAATTTATTCAGCTGTTCAACGACGGTTATAAAATAAAATAAAATAATAACATTTAATAATTTTTACATTTATAGTAACATTTTATTTTAAATACAAACTTATTTTTGATTTAATGGAATAACATTAATTTTATAAATTTAATAATTGCTTTTGATTTTAATGAAGGCCTTTATCCAGGACTTGCCTTGTCTTCAAAATTGCATGGTTACGTAGTTGAACATTAGCAGTCGTAAACCCAACAATTGGGTCGGCTGTTAAACGACTCTTATAAAATAAAATGCGCCTTCTACATAAAAACTTACTGCATATAAATGTGGCAATTACAGGGATTTATTGAAAATGTTTATGTGTTTAGAGAAACCCTGCCAAAAGATCTGGAGTTTTGAGAGGTTTCTCCATTACGAGATTCACGGAGAACCTATCCGAGAAATAGGTGGTGTTCCAGAAAGGGCTGATTGCGAAGATCTGTGTCTTCGAGAGAGTTGCAAATCTGCCGTCTACCACTACCTCGACAGAAAGTGTTTGTTGTACTCTGAGACGAAGAGATCTGCACCCAACAGATTTCTCTATTCCAACGAAGAAGTCGAATACCTTGACAATCAATGCATATCAGGTAATGTTCTCCGCTGTCATTTTTTTTTTGTTTTATTTGTAAATGTTGAGTTTTAAATATTTTTTTTTAAAAAGAAGCATTTAAAACTGCACTTTTTATACCGTTGGAAGGGAATTTTCCTTGAAAAGTATCTCTCTTAAGCTGTCCTCAATACGACTTCAGTTGAATGGAATTGATTATAGTAGGGGCTTTGTATTCGAGTTTTTTTCCCACTGCTTCTAGTTTTATGTAAAATTGTAGAGAATTATTTCTGTTATTGTGTTAGACTGAAGAAAGTTTTCAAGAATGACTCTCGTTTATCCACCAAAACATTATAAAAGGGTTCAATGAAGTCTAATCATAATATTTTGATGGTTTATGTTGGTTTCATGATGGTCCAGGTAACATTTTCCTCTACATGTCTATGGTTTTTGATATTCCAGCAAACTTCTATCATTCCATGATGGAAAATGCTACATTAATACTATGATGGATAACCATCATGAGAGATTTAATCCATGATTGTCCCAACTATACATTTCCACGATGTTTTAATGGTAATTCTTATTGGTTCTCAGGAATATACCATCAACACAATGTGGCTATTTTTTTAAGAACCATCATAAATCAGTCCCTACA
The DNA here is from genome assembly GCA_949128135.1 of Parasteatoda lunata. Lineage (NCBI taxonomy): Eukaryota > Metazoa > Arthropoda > Arachnida > Araneae > Theridiidae > Parasteatoda > Parasteatoda lunata. The sequence goes on from OX421970.1 coordinate 134,408,138, forward strand.
TTGGGGTGATGCTGGTTCATGATCGTTCCAACATTTGATACTACGAAGGAAATTAGTCCATAATAGTACAACAATGCATTTCCATGGTGGCATAATAAATAATTCTTGTTGGTTCAGCAGGAATATACCAGCAAAACAAATTGTTTTCTTATGGTGGACCATCATAAATCAGTCCACATTGGGCTGATGGTGGTTCATGATCATTCTAAAATTTGATTTCTAAGAAATTATGATGGAACTTTGTTCAACATTGATTGTTCAACATGAACAAACCATCAAAACGAGATGCTATTCTCAAGTTAAACCATAGTAAATCAGCCCGAAATCCTACATTGAGATGATGGTTACGTATGTCGGTTATCATCAAAAATATAATGGTTCATCATGAAAATATGGATGGTTACCATCAATATTATGTTAGTACATAAACGGAAAGCCATCAAAAATTGGGGCTATCACTTATACGTCTTCATGAGCCTTTTTTCATTTATACGAAAGTTAGCAAAAGGCTCATTACTTAAGAAAATAATGATAATTATCATTCCTTTATGCGTCGCTCGGAAGATATATAATTCAATTTCGGACCGAAATTTTTCTTAGAACAGCCAAAAACGTTAATTTTTTCTTTAAATAGAAAAAGAATTACATTTTTTTTTATTTAGAAAAAAGTTTTTATATTAAAAATTTCTAAGGTATCTTCTCATAATTTATTTTTAATTTGATATTTTAAAAATTTCTTTTCAGTATTTAAAAATTCCTGACTCGCTCTTAGTTTGTCTCTGAACTCACTTTTTCCATACTTTAAATTTAAAATGAGTTATAGAGGTGAACTCACTTTTTCCATACTTTAAATTTAAAATGAGTTATAGAGGTGAACTCACTTTTTCCATACTTTAAATTTAAAATGAGTTATAGAGGTGAACTCACTTTTTCCATACTTTAAATTTAAAATGAGTTATAGAGGTGAACTCACTTTTTCCATACTTTAAATTTAAAATGAGTTATAGAGGTGAAGTTTATCCCGTACTCTAAAGGAATTAGTCCAGAAGTTTTCTCCCCATTTGCTCTTTTTTAGCACTAGATTGCCATTTTCACTGCTTTTTAATTTCAACTAGAAAAACAATAATGATTATTATAATTGTGTGACTTTTTTAATTGTTTCTATTAACTTGTTATAAAACTGCAAATAATATTTAAAACTATTTTAAACAAAATTCTTTACACAATCCAGTCGCTTTTGGGCAATATAGGTAAACACTAAGTCTTTCCAGTGTTAAAAAAACAACTGAATACGACCGTGGTCACTTTCTTCTCAGTCAGATAGACGTCTTTGGTAAATGAAAGGTTTAGTGACCATAGTAATCAAACAACCTTTCTTTACATCTGCTTAAAAAAACCATCACGCACCTTCTCTCCCCTACCAGCAATAAAACTTTTCGTTTTTGGTAAAGGACGGTTACGTTACAGTTGTTGTTGCAGTTTTGATTTATTTACGGTGCAAAAGATTTGTTCAATGGGCTATTGGCGACGGTCCGGGAAACATACCTGAGGATGATTTGAAGACACGATATCACAATTTTGATCCTCTGCAGAGGGGATGGCAACCCTTCTTCGAAAGCTCAACAACCTGATAGCAAAGTCGAGCAATTTAAGATTGAACAGTTTTTAACGAGAACCCATATCGTACACCCTCGGTCCCATCGCAAAAGTGGTCAGCCACCTAGTCAAGGTGGTCAGCCACCTGCACACTGACCCCAGCCAGTGATGCTTGACTTCGGTGATCTTCTGGGAAGCGTGTCAACGATCTGTTAAGGTAGAGTGAACTTCAGTATAAGCGATTTTTCAGTATAAGCGATAACGAAGATGATAAAAAAGCATTAAAAATAGCGTTGGAAGCCACTATTCATGATTATTTGTAGTTTAACTCAGCTACTGAAACTCTCTTTCCTTATTTGTAAAAACTGAAATGAATCTGCAAAAACAAGAATATTTATTATGGACTATCTTGTAAGAAATTAAAGTGTTGTTTGGTATGTTTTTTTTTTTGTATAGTTATAGTAAATGTTTATAAATCTTTAAAAATAACGTTATTCCTGCTCTCGTTGCAATTTATGTTGAGTTTTGAATGATTTCCCTTAGACTAGTGTTCCTCATTAACAATCTTTACCTGAATGGTGGTGCAACAATAACAAATATGTTGATGTTCTCTCTGAACTGCAGCTAGTATACTGGTATTTTCTTCTAGCTTACTTTGTGTCCTCTTTTAAAACAGCCAATTTTTTAGCGGAGCTGCCTTTCTTAGGCTGTTTTCCGCAAGAGCGATTGACTTGTCCTCATTACCCCATTCTGAAAAAATGGTCTCATTTTGACCTTATACTTTTAGAGAATAATGCAGACAGAAAATAATAATTATAAGTAGAAAGGTTTAGTTTAAATATTACGATGGCAATTTTATTGGAGGGTTAAAATGAATCAACTTGCGTTCAAACTATTCTTCAAAAATTTGTGTAGTATTTAATAATTATTTTAATATTGACAAAACATTTTTATTTAACAAATATTTTAAGGTTCTTAAAACAAAATATACACATAAATTTGATAAAAACAATTTTTTAAAAAAATTTTTAGTCAAGTTTATTTTCTTTTCTTAAATGTCCTGGTGGATGTCATTTTTACAATTTCCAGAAGCACCCACCTGCCAGTATCGAGATTTTCCGGATCGTTTCCTGCCTCAATTGGACAGGCTATCCAAAGCATACAACTTGAAGGACTGCCAGCGACAGTGCGACACAGAAAGGGAATTCACGTGTCGATCTGTCAACTTCGAGACTGTGGCCAAAGACTGCGCCCTCAGCAGTGAAGATATTTCCAGTGTGCCCCAAGGTGTGAACGCCCTCCAACCCAGACGAAATTCACTCTACAGTGAAAAAGGCAGTTGTGAACAAGGTATTCCTTTATAATCTCATGGATATCATCAGCTACAGTCTCTAGAGTTGTATTGTAGTTTTTTAATTATTGCCTTTTTTGCGCGATTTCATATGCGATATTTTTACAGTCCCTGGTTGAATTATTCGACGCACTATAAGATTCTATGTGAAATCCTAATTATCAGATGATACTATACAGCTTTATTGTTTTTACGCGACTGTTTGCACTTGCTTACGTTCGTGTATCAAGTGGTTAAATGATATACAATATCAATTCAAAAATTAGATAAATGGGACGATATATTATCTTAGTATAGAGTATTTATTATATTAAGTACTGTACTAGTATATTATAATAAGTAGACCCAATGATTAGACGAACTTTTAATATTTTGCACGATTCAATGCTTTTATATTGAGACATTATTTTATTCAGGAGAGTTTTTATATACGTCGTCTATGTTAACTAATTGATACACGATCGTAAACCTGTTTCATCTGCGTAAAAACACTGTATCAACTGCATAGAATATTGTAGTGCGTCTAATAATATTTAGACAAACATGTAATGAGTTTTTATTTGGGAGATTCTTTCCTATTTGTTTTTATTTTTAGCGTATTGCATTGCAATGTTAACCCATTGATACATCAACAAGTACAAACTCAATTTGCGAACGTGTTTCTGTTCCGCTGTGTCTATTTGTTTCGCAGTTTTATACTACGCAGTTATTTTGTGTGTACAATAATCAATCGGAACATTGATCACCATGGGTAAAAAAGGCAATCTTTCATCGTGAAAGAAAAAAAGCTGAAGTAAAGTAAATGCTAAAATATTTTCAAACCGCAAAATATCACGAAGATTGATGGTTTTTGAAACTAGCGTACGACGCATAAAAAGAAAATTGAGTCAAGTGACGAAAAAAAAGAAGCAGCAGAAGCGTCTAAGAATTTGGAAAGGTATCACTTTCCTCATAATGATGACTGCAAGACTATATACATTTTTACCCTGTGTTTCATCTTGTTATTTCAATGGAAGAATTTTCCAAAATCATAAAATAGAATTTTTACTGCACTGCATTTGGGTTGTACAGAACAATTTGTTAAAGGCGGACCTTATAAAATTCATAGGCAGTTAATTTATTGTGTTTTGGAATTGCAGTTGTTTTATTTATTACATAAATGAACTTTTAAAATGCTTTTCTTTTCTTTAAAACATCACATTATTCTATTTTATTTATTCTGAAATCTAAGTTTATATTTTTAAAATTATTATTATATTTAAATTATTACTATATTAAACGAATAAGAACAAAACGTAATATAATATACTTAATAAGAATACCACTTAACATAAATTAGAATTATTTATTATTATACATTACTTAGAATGATTTATTATTAGTCCATAATTATTATTTTTTTTCAAAAATGTGTTAGAAGTTTTTTCTTTCATTCTTCGTTTATTTACGTTTCATTTTTTAACGCTTTTGAAAGAATAAAATCAGCAGTTTGCTTTAAATGAATTAAATTAATAACATTTATTTGCTCAGAGAGAAGAGGGGTTATGAAAGATTATTACAAAACTATTTGACAAACAAAGTTTCTGTTCTATTGTTTTATAGAAATCATAAAATAATAGCGAAAACATGGAAAATATTAATGAAAAGAGAAGAAAAATTATTAAAATAAAATATTTATAAAGAAATTAAAAACAAAATGAAGGATATAATCTTTTCATCAGCTCACACGATTATATCCGCGAAAAGGATTGCTTTCTAATATTGTATCGATATAGCAAAATATATCAATACAATTGTGTGAGGAGCACTCAAAACAAAATAGAACACATTATAAAAACAGAAAATGTAATGAAAAAACAGAACAAATCTCTAAAGAGAGAAGCGAATTCAAATGAAAGAATGATTTAAAATATGTTCGTAATAAGATTGCCAGATAACAAAATATGAAAATAGAAGCGTAAATGGAGAGGGGAAATATAATCGCGGATAAAAACATTTAGCGGATACAATAGAGTGAGCTGAATATATTGTTTCCTTTTTTTTGCTTTCCGGTTTTTTAATATGTATTTTTAATTTAAATATTATAGCGATGAATCAGTTTAGTTTCTGTTTTGTTCGATCTCTGTGTAATGCTTGATAAAGAAATTAATTTTAAGAATGAATGCAAAAAATGTCATGTAATATTGCTATAAATTTAATGGTTAGAAAAAGATTATGTGAAGGAACACTTCAAACCAAATCGAGCTTTCGTAAATAGTGTAGTTAAATCTAAACACCTAGAATGTTTAAAAAAAACTTGTACTAACCTTACGCCATACATGAATTATTATCTCTTCCGAAAACAATAACGCTGGTTCGATATCATCAATAGATTATTTACAATCCAGTACGAGTTGGTTTGTTCCTGACTTTTACAGAGCTTTTAGCGTAAAGCCACCTTTTTTGTGTTAAGAAACACTTAAATTTTTAGCCGTGTGCATACATAATCGTTTAAAACAACTTGTATCACTGTAATTTTTGTGTTACCTAAAAATGAAAGACCAAATAAAGAACATAATACTATTCTTGTCATACTTTTAATCTCAAAATAAATTCCCTTTGACTCAGAGCATAATTTTGCATTCATTTTAGGCAAAACCTGATTTCTATAATTCTGTTACAGTGTCTGTACAGTGCAATCCACAAGACATGCTCCTCACTATCCACTTTGACAGTCCATTTCATGGGAGAGTGTATGCCAAAGGAAATCCTTCCCTCTGCTTTGTAGTGGGCACAGGTCAGACAAGCTTACAGTTTGCGATCTCTATGGGGGCTCGTTGTGGTACCACAGCTGAGGTAAGAAACTTGTCATAAAAATTAGCGAAAAACAAACTACTGAGACATCAGTTTAGAATAAATTTGGAAGACGTTCTTTAAATGATCACTCAGAGTGAGTGATCAACTCTTTGTAGGTTTCATCTTTTCCCGTTTCGTCCAATCTCGTTTTTTTATTCCTCCACGCCACTACGTTTCAGTAAGAAGTTGGAATATATTAGACGGGTACACAAATTCACTCTGTCATCAGAGGCTGAAGAACGGTGGAACCCTGTGTGAACGTCATTTAGTAATCACGTTGCGTCATTTTGAGAGAAATATGAATTTTTTTACTACTATTTGAAGCCATCCGAGTATTCCAACCACAGGTTAATAAAAGGTTTTTAGGGAATATCAACATCTTAGCATTAGTGTTCCCACAAAATATGGTTTAGTTGCATGTTCTGGTTTTCTTTCCTTCTGAAGGGGGAGAAATAAGAAAAAGGTAAGTTTTTTTTTGGGGGTCATTTGATTTCACTTTAATTATTTTATTTTATAACATCCAATTTTGGGTTTGATGTTCAACTCCGTGTCAATCTCTCTCTTAGGAAACTCTTCAAATGGCGTTACAATAAAATATGCTAAACTGAATCTTCATAGTGAATCTCTTCTAATGAATGGTTCACCATGGTGGCTCAAGGAATTCCAATTAAGGTGACCCAGGTTCAAACCCTACGAATTCTGCACACGGTTTGCACCTACGTAAAATATCCTCAGTCATGAGTTAGTTCCTTTGCCGCCAGGCTAACAGTGGGAGATTTTCGTGTTTTTCCTCTCCATGAAACACAAATGCGAGTTAGTTCGATCAAAAAGTCCTCTGCAGAGACAAAAATTTCTTCCAATACTTGATCCAGGAACACCCGCGTCTTCTGGATTGGGCTCCAAATGACAAGGCTGCGGAGTTGAACATTAATAGTGATAAACCCATTGAAATTGGGTCTGCTGTTCAACCAGGAAAATAAAATTGTTAGGCTACAGTTGGCGTAAAATCCCAATGACATAAATATAATTACTATTTTTTTATAAATAGGAACTAAAATTAAAAAGCATTTTTTTATCCAACTTATCACAGTAACAATAAGGCATTAGCTGCCGTATTGATAACACTGTTTGGAGACCCTAGTCTTAGGAGATAATCAACTCTATATTTTAAATGTTCCATGGCGATTCCAAGAAAAGTGGTCCTGAGTGACTAAATATTCAAAATTATCGTAAAAGCAAAAATGACAGAATTTTGGAATCTAGAAGATGTACATTTTTAATAGTTAAGATGTTTTTTGAATTATAAAAAATATTTTATAAATTTTAACAAAAGGTGGAACTCTCTGAATTTTTACAGGAATTTTATACTTTGTTATGTTATATTCTAATGGAGTTCTTAAAATATTAAAGAGCAATAAAATAGTTTGTAGTAATATATATAACTATTTCATTCTTTTATCATCGTTTTATATTCTTTTTTAATTTGGCCTAATTTTTTTTGAGTGATTAAAAGCTAATTAATCAAGATAATCTAATTTCCCAGTAACACACGTATAATTTTGCATTTTTATCTGTAAAAACTTTAGTAAAATTTAAAAAAAAATTTGTTTTATAAATTAAGAAGGCAAGATATTCAACGGAAAAATTTCTCGAATTAAAACTGCCAATAGTTAAAATTTAAGAATGAATTTTATTCAAGGTAACAAAAAGTTACGCGTGTTGCTGTTATGCGTATTAGAGGCGCACTTTATTTATTTTTTTTATTTTCAATAAAAAATTGAAATCATGTTCGTACAATTTTTATAACCTCCGCCCAGCTTTAATGCCTCAAGTAAAGAAGATTGAGACTTTTTGTAAAAATAGGTCGGTATAATCAACAAAATCAGAAGATAATTTTGAAGAAATTCTATTTTTGTTTAAGTAGAATATTTCGATATTAATATAAAATAGATAAGTTTTAAAATAGTATCCTTATGTGGAGTTAATAAAAAGAAAAGAGCATCGGACACTTCAAAATTAAAGAAACTTTCAAAAACAGATCGATAATGATGTAAAAGGTTCACCGCTAAGTATTTCAGAGGAACTTAATTATTAATAAATGAATTTTCTTTAGAAGTGAGATTGTTTATACCATGCTTGTATTGAAACAAGAGTTGGTTATTAAGGAAAAAAACTGTCAATGAAACGAAAGAATGTTTCTAAGAGAAGCCTATATGGCTTTTTGTCAGTGTCATCCTGAACATTGTTTAATTTTTCAAATTTTGTGCTTTATGACCAAAACATTTATAGCATTTAACATTTATTGGTATCATTTACTTGCGGTAAAGGTACCACAAATATCATGAAATTTTTATTTTTTTGAAAGAAGGCTAAAATCAAGTTTATGATAATACATGGTGATGGTAAAAGTATTTATGTAAATAAGGTGAAAGAAATCATGGATCTAATTGTTGAAAGGGTGCTTGTGATACTCGTAAAAATTTCTCATTGTTTGTTACAGGTTTTTAACCATCTTTTATTGTAGTTTGGTAACGATGGGAAAAAGTTGACAATAGCTCATAATCAAAATATATATGGTGGCAAATGTGTAAGAAGAATGTTTTAAAATTATTCTTAAAAATTGGACTAACTTTCAATAATACGTAAAAGTTAAAAGAATCCGAGCTGATACTTTCCAAAAGAGCATATCTAGCATTAAAATCAGAGTAGTTCAAGTTGACTTTGCAATATCAAAACGAATCAGCATTATGCTATCTAGCCTCTGTTCCGTTATTCACAGCTTCCTTAGACGATACTTCATTTACAAGATTCTCCGATACAAAAGACAAAGCACTTTTGTTTTGAGCAAAAGCAGTTTGAAAAGACCTAACAGAAACCTTCTATAAATATATGGTTGAATCCAATCAAAAAGAAGAAATATTTTACCACATCAACTGTGATTTGTACAAAATATTTAGAGCAAAATCAATTTAACAAAAAAAGTTGATAGAGTAAAGCTAACCAATCAACTCATGCCAACAGTATTAGCCAAAATGAAATAATTGATCAATCCATTTCAAAGGTAATATGCACAAGTATCTCTAGATAACATGAATAGATGTGGCACAAAAATAGTCACTTTTTTTGTCCCCTACTGATACGTCAGTAGAGCTCCTATAACTTAAACGAGATCTATCTTGGGCACATTATTGACGCAAATGCTTGTAAACTTAAAATACAGGAAATTATTAGAAAAGATTTTATGTTTCATGACAGAAATGATTTTGAGGAAAGAATTTGCTATGCTTTACTCTCTAAAACAGAATAAAGAAGGGGAACAACTTTCTTTCCAAACCATTAACTATTTCATTTGATAAACTAAATTGTTTTTCTTCTGTTAATTTAAATAAATGTTCAACAATTATGACAGTTGAACCGAGGGTAACACACAAAACGTTCAGTTTACGCACAAATTTCACCAAATAAAAAAGTTTTTACTGTTGGAAAAAATCACAGTTTTTATCTCTCTGTAAAAACAAATTTATACTTGACCTGATTTATATTCAAATATAAAGGGTAACAAAATTTCTTTTTTCTCTTTTTGCAAACACATGTAGACAAGAAATTAAGAAAAAACAAGTTTAATTATAATGACTCCTCCAAACAGGTATCAACTACGGAATCAACATTTTTAAAAGTAGTTTTCACCTCTGGTAGACATTCAAACTATCAATTTGAACATAAATTGTTTTTTTTTTTTTTTTTTTTTTTGATATACGTACTGAAAAATTCAAATTGAAAAATGAAGAGGAGAAAAGTGACGTCACTAAGATGAGGAGGGAAAGCAGACAGATTGGCTGTGGGAAGAATTCTCGTTCATTATAACATCTGTCCCCACCCCTCTAATTAGAATAACTATTTTTTATTTTTTTTTTCAAAATTTATTTTCTTTCGAAAAATCAGAAAAAAGTAAAAATATGTTGTTTTTATTCTGAGTTTATAAAAAACATCGAAATTTAATAACTCTAAATCTAATTTTTTGTTGTTGTTCCGAATCTAATTTTATAAAAAGTCTTTATTGCTCAGAAATAAGTGTTTGAAAATAATTATGATTAGTTTTTCCGTTGACTTGAAACATCGTAAATAATTTTTCAAAACTAATTTGAAAGACTCATTTTTTGACATATCTGCAAAAATAACATCATTTTCAAATGCATGAATGAAAATATGAATCTGCCACAAAAATTAGACACTTCGCATTTGAGGTGATTTGTTCAGTATTGGGACATCTGTGGAACAAAATTGATTCAGCCTCAAAATAAAATTATCCTACAACCTTGAATAATTTTTGATCTAATGATTGGATTTTCATGCTCTTAATGGTCGGAGAGGATACGAGTGATCGTTCCCGAGAAATCATATTTCTGAATTTTTCAAAATACTATTTCTGAGGAACTATTCAACCGATATCACTCACATTTTGTATGTAAAATTACATACTTTGCAATGGTATACAAAATTGTATACCTTTCAATTCAAATCTTTAACGACTATTTGTAAATAAAATAATAATAAATATTTACTCAAATTTTTTATTAGATAAACGAATTTTAATATTTTCTGCCAAAAATGTTCTCATAAAGAGTTAAGGTGAAATACACTGAAAGTAAAATTAAATTCAAACTTCTCCTCATCAAACTATATTTCCAGCCAAAAAGTTTATTTAGAAAAACTACACTTTTGTGTCCAGTTTCGTAAATTAAAATATCTTCTGCGATAATAAATTAGCCTATTAACCATTAACCATATACTACACATTAAAATTCGAATTCATATTATAAGATTTTGTAAGATACTACGCAAATTTAATGTTAGAACAATAACAATGATACTCTTTTATTTTAAAAAACTACAGTCAAACCCATATATAGTGAACATGGTTTACAGTGAACTTCAAAATAAATGCTGAGCATTTTCTCTTTTCCATCCCTAAACAAAGACCTACCCAGACAGACACCTGCATCAGTTCTAATTATTTAATCTATTAAAAATAATGAAAGCATGTAAACTTATTTTTCGGTATCAGTCATTTTCATTTAATTAAATAATGAAAAGAAGGAGATCAGAACCATTAGTTAAAATTGTTTGCGGATATAGTGAACCGAAATTTCGGTTCCTTGAAGGTTCACTTGAAGGCGGGGTTTGACTGAATAGAGTTACCGACAGTTTGCTTTCATAACGAAGAAGGAAACTGTTATGGATGATTTTAGTAGTAGGGAAGGACAAAATTCTTGCAACAGGATTTCGAAAAATAACGGAAAAACTTTTTTTCTTGTCACCCAAACAAGGTATTAAAATAGTAGGAAGGAAACAATGTTTGTTTTGATACCATGAACAAATAAAATGTCGTATGACATTGCTCAGAAAAACATGAAGAAGAATTTTTTTTTAAAGTTCATGATAGTATTTAATGCCCGGCTTTTTGTTCTAGACGACAGAACAATTTGTGAATGAGGTGGTGATTCAACAACATCCAGTCATCATGACAGATCATGACAAAACCATAAAAGTCGTCTGCTCTTTTGAAGTGATGGAGAGGACATATACTATGGCAGGACCAGGTATATCAGGAGGATCGGGTGTAGATGTTGCGTAAGTTACCTGATTCTTTGGCTGAAACAGTACTGGGAAACGTTGTTTTTCGAAGCTTTGTTGCAATCCAGTGTGCCTTTCACACTTTAACACTAGATTGCCTTCATTTTGGCTGCTTTTAATTTTAATTAGAAGTAATGAAGCAATTTCTTAGAATTTTATACAACAGATAATTTTTTATTGTTAATAAAAAAAATTATATGTTGAGTTACAATAATACAAGTTATTTACTAATAACTTGTTTTACAATTGTAAATTATATAAAAAAAAATAATAATTAGTTTTAAACAAATTTCTTTACACATTATTTATTCTTGTACAAATCAATCATTTTGACTGCATTTGGATAATATAGGTTTCAATCGTTCTAGTGTTAAATATGAAATTGCCATAAGGAATTTTCTGGGCTTTAGAACAGACAAATAACTTAAATATTTTAAATGTTATTCAACTTTTTTTAAAAAATCACCTATTTGGCTTCATATTTCAACTCAGATGAAAATGGTGAAATTAAAACCTCTTTCTCAGTTTTTGGAAAAAAAGTTTGAGCCGCAAGTTTTTAAATATTAAAAAATTAGACCACTAATGCTTTTCATTTTCAAAAAACATCGTCACGGAAATTCACGATTTTGTCATATACGGTCAACACTACGTTTAAACCTAGAATACTTATCGATCTCCTAGACCAGAGATGTCGAACATATGGCACGTGTGCCTTTCACGTGACCTGCATTTCGGTAACAAGCAAAAATATTCGTATTAAATTATTTTTATTCAATAGCGTTCACTAATGCTTATGAAAAATTGCTAATAAAAAAAATGCTTATAGTTTTCAAATGCGGAGTTTTTAGGCGGAATTATGATATTTTCCAGACTGACCTTGAAACAATAAGGTTCCTGGGCAAGGTATGGATTCATTTTCTGTACTATCTGTTCTGGGAGCAACGTTGCTTCACCTAATAAAGGTGTCCCTGAAAAAGTGGTCAACAAATCTGCTCTGTAAATTGACGAAATGTTAATGTAGATTGGAAATAATTTTCAAGGTGGCACAAGTTTCAGACTTTTACTTGATTGAGTGGAATGAGCTGTAGAGAGAAAATTATGAAACGAAAAATCAATGAATTCCGCACGATTGATTGCAGGAGATTTAAATCGAGTTAATAACTCAAATGTATAAGGGGGACAAGAAAGCAATGTCGTTTCGGTGCATTTTATATTTGTTATCGAGATTTTACTTTTAAAATATAATGTATTCACCCTCGTTAGCCTTTCAATGCCGGATTGAAAATGAATCGAAAAAACGGAATTGGTTTTTGAGACTAACGTTTATTTAATGCGTCGAAACGACATTACTTTCCGGTCCCCCATATAGTTACGCAATGGTTTGAAATTAAAGCAGTGGTTTACAAATTAGTTCTAAAAAGAAATATATTAGTTGGACAAAAATTAGTCACTAATCTTCCTTTTTAGATAAACTACATCGGGCTTCGATTACGCCACCGGAGATAAAAATAATTCAGATTTAATGATACAGATATGCTAATTAATTAGTGTTAAATATTAGTTTGTAGAGACAGGCACAAAAACATACTTTCTCTAATTAAACATACTTTTTTTTTCTCTTCAGTGAATTTGAATTTTTGACCCTGAGGATGTAGCTGAATTCTCCAAAATATGGTCTCGAGAGTTTTTTTTATTCTTTTCTTTAAGGAGGATCAAAAAAGTCTAAATTGTACTGTATACTAATTTTTACATCATTTTATAATATGACAATGCAAAAAAGAGAAAAGTTCTTGAGAAATTGAATTTTAAAAAATGTGGCTTTTTTCGTATTTTTTTTACTCAGAAAATTATTTTGCTCACATTATGCATTTTGACATTTAAAATTACGTATCTTAAAAATTGTAAAAAAAATTTCACATTTTATATTTTTCAATATTTCAATATTCAATATTTTTTTGAAGATTATTAAATCAATTATTATAAAAGATTTTTAATGTGATTTCTTTCGTTTGAAAATTTCTCGATACAAAAGCACAAACTAATATTAAACTTTTGACCGCTCTCCTGCTTTGTTTTGATGGAACCAAATCCATTGAAAAACATTAATTCTTCGTTAATTGGCACATCATTGGCAATTCAGATTATGAAAACAAAAATGATTTAAATCTCAATAATTATGTTTAAACAAGATTTTGTTGATCATTCAGATGTTTATTGAAATAAAAGATCTATTGAGACTATTTTCGAAATTTAGTTTTTTTTTATTTGCTGTTCTCCAACAGACGAACCTACAACAAAGCTGCACTGACCGCTGTTGTGACCAATACTGCACCTCCACCGAATGTGGCCATGAGAGTTCTGGACAGAACAGGAAAGGATGCCAGAGCTGTGGGACTCGGTGACGAACTCACTTTAAAAATAGAACTGAGAGAGTCTTCTAGTAATCCTTACCTTCTTCCCTATTTTCATCTTTTAAATTAAATGTTTTCATTTAATATTCAAATGTTTTCCTTTTACAGGTGCTTTTGCAATTTTTGCACGCAACTTGTATGCTCGAAGCACCAACGGAGAATCTCTATTCCTGATTGATAGCTCTGGGTAATACGCTGTTCATTTAATACAAAATCTATGATCAAAGCACACGTAAAGAACCTCAAATTAAAATTTATTAAAAAAACTTTAAATTTGATACTGGGGAAAAATTTCTGAAATTTATATAAGACTATTTGATTATCAATGGAAACAGAAAGATTGAAAAGCAATTATTTGAAACGATTGAAGTAATTGAATTTATTCTGATTTTTTTCTCACGAATTATTCCACAGATTTTAATTATGTCTCCGCTTAAATAATAATTTGAGACCCTAGTGTGAAGTAGTGCCACGTTGAAGAAAACTGACAAGAAGTCTGTCTGCTGCTATGGTAACGGATCGGCGAGGGAGTCCTCCATAGCAGCGTGACGAAGGGAGTTCTTTCTTTAGACAAACTATAGAACACCCTTTATTTACTTATGAGTTGGATTTTGTGCCATCTATAGTTTGACTCCAATAATTCTCACATAAAATAATAATTCTCACAATCTCTCTTTTTGTAAGCATGTAATTTTATTTTGATAATACTGGTGACTTAGAAATCCGTAAAAAATTCAATTCTTCCATGAGTTAAAATATAAATGATAGTTTATGTTTTATTTTCATTATTTATTTGATAAAGAGTGAAATTGTTTCAGGAATTAAATGACTCTATTGGTTGAAGCACAGTTAGGGAATTTTTCGGTATAATAATGCCCAGAAAATTCTTTTTATTGTTAAACTAAGTTCAAAGCGGTAGAGGACAATGATGCAGTTGTTTTGTCAATAAACAAAATATTTCATTACTTACACGTAGCTGAAGAAACAGCGTATCACGATTGATTTGGAGATTTTTTTTTCTTTCCATTATTAGTGCTATGAAAGCTAAAATAATAAGAGATAAAAACAACAGAAAAAAATTATAAAACAAACTTTTTTTTTAAATTTCTTTGCAAAATGTAGCTTATCATACAAATATATAAAAGTCCCAATTTTTATTCAGTTGTCACGCTGAATTTTCTATTACATGGCAGTATAATTTTTTGATATACCAATTTCGACAAGAATTTTCCCGCTTTTATTTTCCATTTTTTAAATTAAAAAATTGCATGAAACATTTCCAGAATAAAAATAAAAATATGAAATAACATTATTTACGTCTATAATTAGATAGTTTGAATGTGAAGTTAGTTGAGAACGTTGAATAGTTGAGTGGAGTTGTTTGAATTAGAGAAACTATAAAAATGTATAGTTTTTAAGCAAACTTTTTTGAAATTTTTTGAACAAACGTTTTGACCTCGATTACGAGCTATTAGCAGCTCCCTGCTAAACTTGATTCCTCTACTTAGCAGCTAAATCAAATGTAAGATTTTCTTTTTTAAAGTTGGTAATTTGTTCATAGTTGAAATTGAAAAGAGTGGAATAACTCAGAAGTTTCCCGACTACTACTTTTGACTGAGATGTAAAAAATCTGTTACAGTGAATGACTGGTTGTTGACTTCACAACCAGGTTCACAATCACTTAGTCGCTTTGATAAATGACCGAAATATAGAGTAGGTCTAGTGAAGTGCCCTACATCAACGTTTTTTAAGGTTTAGTGCCCGGTATGCCCTACACAATTGTTTTTTGGTGCCACTGCTAGGTATGTGTTTAACCACTACTTCAAACACTGATGCTTCTCCTAATCAATCCTCACCAAATATTAAAATAACGATTAAATATGATAATATCAATGAACGAATTAATATCAATTCGGATATAACAAATATTTCGGACTCTGTGGCTGTTGTTCATTGAAAGTTGACCTGATTTCGGTCGTTCACGGTAATATACCTAAAATGCTCATTAACATTTGGGTGTTTAAAAAAACCTTTTATGAAATAAAGATGAACTTTCAGATAATGTTGAATTATTTCATGGTTTAGTCATTGTCACTCAATGAGCAATTTATAGTTACCACTAAAACTAATAATATATTTATTGAACTTTTAGGTAGGAGCAAATAATACTTCTTTTTGTTTTTTCAGTTGCCCAACGGACGCCACGATTTTTCCAGCCCTTGAACTGGATTCGAAGGACCACAAATCCTTGATTTCTACCTTCAAGGCATTTAGATTTCCATCCTCTGGAATGGTCAATTTTGAAGTACAGATCCGATTTTGTCAAGAAAAATGCGAACAGGTGATTTTCAATGTTCCATAAATTCAAAGAGTTTCGTTCTTTCATAAAAATATCAGAACAACTGCAATGAGCCGTGGTGGCTTAGCTTCGAATGAAATGAACCGGGTTCGAATCCCAATTTGGGTCGGCAGTACAACGACGACTATGAAATGAAATAAAATTGTAATTACCTTAATTTTCCCAAAATTGATACAGGGTGAATCGTAAATAATTATTGAATAGATATTAAGTAAAACTACGCAACCATGGCCAAAACGAAAAGAAAATATTTTTAAAAAATTATAATTTTTTTATTTGTTGCCGGTAACTTTATACTCTAGGATTTAGCAAAACATATAGTTTAAAAAGTTGAGCTCATCAAAGTTACCAAAAAAATTAAAAATATTCATTAGTTAATTCAGCACCCAAAATTGATGTTTCATCATTTCAAAAGAAGTCCTTCCAGCTGACCACTATGACGTCATGAAATTATGCTGTCATAACCAGTATGAACTCATATAAATTCTTTTGATTAAAAATGACGTTCATTCAACGTCAAATTTCATAAAAGCCGAAACAAAATTGGTTCCAATACACCTGATGCCAACCAAGTTGATTTTAATTAATGCTGTTATGCGCACTATAAGGCATGCTGTGCAATCGCTGTTATCTTAAATTTTCCTTCTGATCTATTTAATGAAAAGACATTTAAAAAAAACATTCTTCATTGATTTTTTTAAACTTTTGTTTTTAATAATGAATAAACTATTAAAATTAACTTAATTAAACAATAAATAAATTAAGATCATTTATCAATACAACTTTATTATTTTAAATAAATTTTTAGGTCTAACGAGGATTCAAAAATACTTTTTTTTTCAACAACTAATTTTAAAAAAACGTTTTGCTTAATCGAACACTTCTTAGGTTTGTTTTTTACTTAATTTTTTTTTTAATTTTTAATGTATTTATGTAAAATAATTTGTCGCAGTTTTATTATTATTTTCAAACCAATAAATCTTCAGGCATTTTTTATTTTAAAAAAATCAAAAGAAAGCTTGTGTTTATTTTTACTTTAATACATCTGTCTCAAATCAATCCATCTGCAGTATTTTAATTGAAAAAATTAAAAAATGCTATTGATGTTTAAGAAACATTTTTTTTAGAATTAAAATTTTCTTTTGTTATAGACATATTATTTATATTTAACTGACTTAAAAATTTCTGATTGATAATTTTCGAATATTTGTTAAATCGTTGCTATATCGCGATGATTGACAGACGATATATCACGATATAAAATTTCTTACATCGCCCAGTTCTAAACCTAGCATAAGGAATCAAAATAATAATTTTAACAACTATAATAACAATAAACTTCCAATAAAACTTTTTTTTAAAAAATAGAGCTTTCATAATTTCAAATATTTTTTTTAAACATTTGCGAAAAAGTAGAGAAAAAAAAGTTTCGTCCTATAGTTTTCATTGCAACAATACTTTAGTTATGTGAACAAATTCGTTTTTCACACGTTTCATTTTTTTTCTCAGTATCACCAGTTAAATTGCCCCTTGCATTTCCTATCTAAATTGCAACGGAAATGGTTCTTATAAGAGAATCAAGTACTCACAAGCTTTTATTACCCCTTGCATTTCCTATCTAAATTGCACCGGAAATGGTTCTTATAAGAGAATCAAGTACTCACAAGCTTTTATTACTTCCGAGGCCATCCATGCATGAAGTCACTTTTTTTCGATATTTTTACAGCCTTCGTCACAATTTACCATAATCACTACCACCTTAATATATGTCACTTTGTACTATATAAACATATCCGAGCAGTTTAGGAGCCAAACACATTGCAGTTTATATTTTAAATTCTTTTTTTAAAATTTTTACAATGTTTTTTAATAATATTTGTAAGTAAAGTAATAATTATCATATTTGTTGTTTAATTTTTTTGAATCTTGTTGAAAAAGATAAAAAATTTGAAACCAACAATACAAAAATATTTAATGCTCTGATTCTAAACCAAAATGACACATCTTGTCACATTTCCTTTATAGGTGATCTGTAAAATAACATGAATTATTTTTAATAACTAGGTTCGCTGTGGTGGTAAGGGAGTTTCTTATGGAAGAAGAAAGAAGCGATCTCTAAAGAACGGTTCTTCGTCGCTCTTCGATGACGAGGATGTTTATTTTGATCACGATAACTATGATACGATCCGAGCTGTGGTTCAAGATGAATCTCCCTCAATTATACTTTACCCAGAAGACACTGTTTTTCCTATTACAGTGCATGGCTCTTACACGGAAAATACAAACTT
This sequence comes from Parasteatoda lunata, assembly GCA_949128135.1. Classification (NCBI taxonomy): domain Eukaryota; kingdom Metazoa; phylum Arthropoda; class Arachnida; order Araneae; family Theridiidae; genus Parasteatoda; species Parasteatoda lunata. The sequence continues at coordinate 134,426,612 of OX421970.1, forward strand.
TGATTCTTTTGAAAAGACATTGAAAGAAACTACTGGTGTCACGGAAGAAAGTTCGACACATCGGCCAGAGTTGGTATCATCAAATATTACCCCAGAATATACTCATCTTTATACTGAATCTGCTTCGAAATTTAAGAGAATTCCATCAACTGAGTTAAAAAATGAGCCAAATTCTGAAACCATTGGCCCAACTTTAATTATGGACGATTCAACTCGAAGTAAAGATAAGAAGACCGCATACAATGAATCTCAAACTGTATTCCATTCACCATCGAAACCACAAACGAAAACATCATCCAGGCCAAATTTTAATAGAAAATTTGCTTTCATTCATAACGACGAAAACAATAGTTCTCATTACTATACGACTCCAATGACATCCAATTATTATTTACATACGAAGAGATTGCCTAATACAAATGACTCATCTCCCAGAAATCAGTCCACATTGGGAAGCAGACACTTTTATAGATCGGATAATACAGACTACTATAATCATCGACTAGATGTCAGAAAAGATCCATTTTCAGCAGCAAGAAATCCTTATTATCAACCGTCCGTAAGGGATCTCGATCCACTAAGGCTTGTCGATCCCTCAAGAATCCAATCACAAAATGCTAACCCTCCGAGAAAGTCACAAAATCTTCACCCATCCAGGAACTGGGACCATTCGAAATCCCATGAAATACCCGGCTCATGGGATCAAAACCAGTTTAATCCGCAATTGTTAAACCAGGCTACGCGATATAATATTTACAATTTCCAAGAAACAGATAATCGGCAATCTAGAATCGTTACGACTGCACCCAATTTCCGTGATAGACCAAAAGAAATAACGGATACAGCCAATGTCCAGTCGGGAGTACAAATTCAACGACCGTTAGAAATTTTAGACTTTCCCAGAGAGAGAAGTGACCGATTGCCTGCAAGTAACCAAGGAAGGCCAGTTGAGATCCCGAACACTTCAGACCGCAACATTAATTATCAGTCAAATCGTTACGATTTTAACAGACCCGTGCCATTACCGAGACCAGGAGAAAATCCGCAGCATTGGAATACAAAACACAATAGACCGAGCGTCGTCCAAACCCTTCCACCCATGAATACCAACAACAGATGGAACGGACAGAATTCTAGAGACAAGCCAAATGAGCAAAATTATAATCGAAATGATGTGATCTGGAGAACGAACTTTTACGCCTCTCAACCCCAATACAGGCCGAGTGAGGTTATAGCAACGACCCAAAAATCTATTCCGGAAGAAGTTCCTCTGTCTTTGGCTATTTTAGTGGGTGAAGATGGAAAAAGTCAAAATTCGGCAAAGCCTAAACAAATATGGTGGCCACCCACACAGATCAACCGAGGACTTCAGAGACATAACATCATTAATAGTAAGCGTTTTATTTATTTATTTTTTCTATATAAAACTGTCTGTATCTGGACGTACTCGTGTGTTTGTTAAACGGGGGCACCAATCTTGTTTTTTGCAGCAGTTTCAAAAAGTGATTTATAAACCTTTCGGCATTAAGTGATTCTGGCAAAGTATCTTTCAATGATGAAAATAAATTAAAACGTAAAAAAATTGAAACATAGACAAAGATTTCACATTTTAATAAAATATAAAAAATAGACGCAGACGAAATGAGTAGAAAAAATTAAATGTCCTCCGCTAAAGATCAATTTTTTAAACTCACTGATATCCTTATCTAGGTAGTCTTTTGTTGTTTACTGGCAACGCCCCCAATTATGATTCCCCTACCCTCGAGATAAATGTTTTTCTACACATAATAAAACTAAAATTTTAACTTGTGTAAAATACTCGCTGGCGCTGACCAACCCCCGGAAGCAATCCAATCCTCGCTTTGCTCGCTCACTGGATACGATATTAACGTCTAGCTTTTGTATACTTTTTTGAAAGTTCCGAAAACTTTTCACTGAAGAAAATTCTAAAACTGTACATTTCAATATTAATTTGAATTTGCAATTGTTAATTTGGGCATTTGGCGATACAACACTTATAGAATTGAAGGATTTGTTACGTCAAGCGCTCAGGTATCATAATTTTGATCTAGTTGCGCTTCTATGTCATTTTGATTTATGTTGCTAAGTTAACTTCCAAAAAATTCTATAGCTGGCAACAGCATTTTTATTTTTTAAGTAGTTTATTTTAATTTCTTTTAGAATTCGTTCTTTTTTTAGCGAAATGTTTTTTAACCTAACAGAATTCTTTGCCGACTGTTTTCTCTATAGATGGAGAAAATAAAGTAAATATTTAAGTGTTGTGAAAAGAATCTTATTTAGTTGTACAAAGTATTTCAGCCAAAATTTGGGAGCCACGCAAGAGAATTATATATATTAGATCAGAAACACGTCATTAAAAGGCAGAATGCTTTGATGTTTTCAAAACGTAAACAAAACAAAGCAAACGTTGCCACCGGCGGAAAAGAAATACAGCGCTCAGCGCTCAAGCGCTCAGGTATCATAATTTTGATTCATGTTGCTAAGTTAACTTTAGAAAAATTCTATGGCTGGCAACAGCATTTTTATTTTTTAAGTTGTTTATTTTTATTTTTGCCGCAGCTGAATGGAGCAACCTGATAATGCTTACTCTGGTTATTGTTTCTGTTTTTAAAAGCGCTATATGTTGAGCCACCTCAACTAGATTTGGCATGTGACATTTTTAGATGCAATCATTGGTCGATTTTCTAACGTTGCCATTCGGGAAGTTCTAATGAGGCTTTTTTTTGGTGCCGTGTAAGAGAAATATATATATATAGATGTTGATTTTTTTTTTTTTTTTTTTTTTTTTTAAATTAAAAAAAAATTATAAGGGAAGCTGTTAAATGGAAATATCCTGAACTTTATATTAAAAAAAGATCGGTTATTGGTAGCATGGAGCTAAGTTGGGCAACAAGTACAACAATCTCCGATAATACTTATAGATCGAATATGGCAATATCATGAATATCATTGAGTGAGTGCTGCTACGGGGAACAAAAATATTGTTAGATTCATATCTACCACCCAGATTCGAGTCTTCATTGAGTGATCAACCGCAGTATTCCTAAGGTTAATTGAAGGAAAACTCTACCCAACTATTGAAAACATTTGGAGCGATCAACCAAATAAAAAGATGCAACAACCGGCTCAAATCGGGGTTTGCTAGTTTTCTCTAAGCCGAGTTTACCTTCATTTTCCCTCGAAAGATTATGAATACATTTTGTTATTCTATCACAGTTGTACGAAATACTTGTCCCGCAGTGGACTGATTGTTAAGACACGGTTCCCAGCAAGTCAAGTATCACTGGCTGCTATCAGTGTGCGGGTAGGTAACTACTTGAATCAGTCTGCGTAGGGACCGAAGGTGCGCGGTATGGGTCCTCGTTAAACTGTTCTATCTAAAGTACTCGACTCCACGTGCAGTTTGTCAGGCTACCGAAGAGTGGGTGCCATCCCCTCTGCAGAGGATCAAAATTGTGATGGCATGTCTTCGGATCATCCTGAGGGATGTTTCCCAGACCGTCGCCAATAGCCCATTGTGCAGTTCTAGAGCGACGTAATGAACTTTCAACGTAATGAACTCTATCATAGTTGTACAAATACTTAAGAACCATTCTCATTGCATGCACATCCGATCACAGTTAAGAAAGAATGAAAACGTGATTGCTGAATCATATATGCCAGCGAAACATTCTCCATTTCTCTCGTCTTTGCGTGAATCACATGTAGTGGGAACGACTCCTAAATTGTAAGCGATATAGATAGTATATTACCATTTACTTGCACATATGTTTCTTTTTGTAGCTCCAAGGCCACAGAATATAGAAGAAGAGGATGATAAAGTTTGCACTTCTAAGGCTACAGTCATCGCCACGGCTGTCTCCGTGACATTGGTGTATTTGGGTGTTGTAGCTGGTGCTTTCGTTGGCTACAGATGGCATAGAAAAAATAGGCGAAGAAAAGTGATGACCACGCCTTCCCACTATCCGCCGCCAAATCAGAGCAACGCTAACGTCACTTACAGCACTCCTGATGTAACGTTTCGAAACGTTTACGGAAATTTCCCTGTCAGTTCCACTTCAACGACGTAAAACTTTTATTCTGACCACTCGCCTCAAATGATGAAGAATAGTTTGAGTGCAATTTTATTGCAAATGACTCAATTTGATTCAGTAATGACGGAGCACCTTAATAACTTTGTAATTTTTATGGGCTAAATATTATCTTAAAGTGGGCGATAAGAGTAATTAGGTATGAAAACGGTTTTTTTCCTTCTTTTTTTAATTGACCCTCAAAGAACGGGCAGCTCTCTAGAAAATATCGTATTACTCGTTCAAAATGCTATCAAAAGTTCCCTACCCATTTTTCATTTTCTCTCTTCTGTTTTTCGCTATATCTCTGGAAATAATTATGAAAGTTTAAAAAAAGATTTTTTTTAACTCAGTAGAAAACTCTTGCATCGATGCTTTCCATTTGCGTTATTCAATGCAAAATATAACTTTTTATTATGTTATTTATTTTTATAATGTAATTTAGTAATGGTTGACTTATTTAATACTCAAATGTAATAGTGTGATTCATTTTAATTGTATAATTTTTAACAGACGAAAGCTATAATTTGAAAAAAATCGGTTGACTACTAAAAAAATATAACTTTTTTGAAATTTCATTTCTCAAAAACTAGTTGGCTGATTTCGCTAAAATTTTGATTTCTGCAACTTAAAATTATGTAGTTTACAATTAAAAATTTCGAGCGTTATTAAACAAAATATTAAATTATTGTCACAAATATTTTTTAAAATTATTATTTACACTAAAATTTTTTTTGAATAAACAATGCTTTTGAATTCGCTTAAATAGTTTCACAAATAGGGTGAAATCAAAAAAAAAAAAATATATATATATATATATATATTTTATTATTCAGCGTTTGCCTGTTTGATACTTTAAAACGTCGTCTACACTGATTCGTAAGCAAATTTTATGCCTACCTTTTTAATCATTCAATTTACGACACCTTAAATATGCTAATTAGCTAATATAGCTATATTAGCTAATAGCTATTAGTATATACGCTAATAAAAATGCTATTTTAAGTTACGAAATCAGACACTAAGCGCACTTTTCTAAATAATTTTTTTTCAATCTGTTCGGATTTTCAAATGTTTTAACATTATTAACACGATTATTACAAACACGATTAACACGATTTATTACAAATTATTATTTGCTCAAAACATGGAGCCAATAATGTATGATTCCAATGGATCCCTTAATGTAACAGTAAAACTAAAATTATTCCACGAAAGGAAATTTTTATCAACATTTAATATTTTTTATTGAATAATAGTCAAAACATTTTTGAATTATAGTTTTTTTAAACTATATTAAATGATAATATCGACAAATCATACTTTTTGAGTCCTTCAAAACCTAAATTTTGTCGTTAAAAATTAACATCTTAATCGGATTTGAAAATTCTTGCTGTTTAAAAGTTTTCCGATAAATAATTTCAAAAAAATTTTTTTTTTATGGAATTATCTTTACATAAATGAGTTCTATAATTGTGTGTAAGCATTTTTCTTCATTCGAGTAAATAGGCCGAGTCATAAATGCACAAATAGAACAAAAAAGGAAGGCCGATTTCTTTTTTTAAAAAACATCTTTTTCTCAATTCTGTATATTGACTATGTAATATAGATCCAATTATAGAGGTCATTTATTTTGACGCTCTCCAAACAACTAATTGTATTATTCATATGTTTCCGATAGCAAGATATTTATTTTTAAAAAAAATTATTTTATCTATATTTGTTTTAATGTATGTCAACATTCACAAAGAAAAATGTACAATGAGCAAAATAAAAATCGGATCACCTTGAATAACCTTTGGTCTAATGACCGGATCTTCACGTTCTCGAATTAACACAATTTTGCACAAAAATAAAAAATTCGTTCATCCAAAAATAATACCTTGAAAGAAGTAAATTTTTATTATTATTTTGTTTTAATAAATGGTCGAAAAATTTTGAATTGTAAGGTATAAAATATTTTGTATCATTTTGAATATAATTTTGCATGAGAAAATACTAAGTTTAAGCAAAATCGGTAGAATAGTTCCTGAGAAATTAAGTTTAAGTATCTGTCTTTTTTGAATTTCTCAGGAACCGAAATTGCTCTGCATTTTGCCATGTCTGAATTGCAGTATTTAAAATCACCTTTCATTTTAAAAATTTTTCGACCACCATTAAGTAAAATAATAAAAAACAATAAATATTTAAAATAAGTTATGTTTTGAATGTAAATATATTTGAATAAACGAATTTTATAAATGTGCACAAAAATGTTTTCAAATCGATTAAAGAGAAAAACAAAATGATTCTAAAAGTACATTATCGAGTCCGAATTTTGGACCGCTCTTTTGGCCAAACTATTGGAACTCCTCCTATGTTTTGGAGATCAGGAAGTCAAATCCGTCGAAGAAAAGGTATATTTGTTCAGAGAAAATACGTTCTTGTGTCAGATTTCTTAACATAAAATATCATCTGCACTAATTGTTTAGCATATTTGAGGTCTTCCCATCGAACCATTGAATCCTGGAACATGAAGATACGATCATTAGATCAAAAGTAATTTAGTGTGGTCCATTTTTTACTTTGCGCTCTGTACTATTCAAAATATTCGTTTTTTTTAAATGATTTTTGAACTTGTTTTACTGTCTTTTTTTTAAAATCTAAAATCTATAATATAATTGAATTTCCCAAAACAGTTTTCCCGATAATTAAAAAAACATAAACATGGTAACTGACTGATTACGCTAATTTCGTTATGTTAGTGACTATTTTTCAAAAACAATTTAAAAAGTGCTACGGAATACTTTTGAATGAAGAAAAAATATCAACAAAAGTCTTTCAAAATATTTTACACGTACTTCATAAATATATATTTTTGGTTTTTTCAAATGCCAATCAATGGAATCGAATTCACGTACTAAAAATAAAACATGTTACGATGAAATATTTAAATATTAGGAGTACCGGAAAGTAATGTTTCTAAAAACCAATTCATTTTCGATCCGGCATTGAAAGGAGGGTGATTAAAGATGACAAATATGAGAAAGAACGTTACATTTCCCAAGTGTCAATGTAATATTGCTGTTTTGAAAAGAATATTTTTTTTTAAAGTCTTTGAAAAGAAATTTGAGTATTTATAGAAATAATATTTCTACCGATAAAGAAACGAGAAAAAAAGTTATTTACTCTACACAGGCTTTCTGGTCTGGTTGGTTCACAGGTAGCAAATGAATTCGGGTACAGAAAATTTAGTACTCAATGTAATTATTAAGTAATGTACCTGGATTTTGGGTAAGACAATCCGTCACTACAAATGTTAATGGGTTCTATATTTATGTCCATCTATAAGGATTTATGGTATATCCCACATGTATGATAACCAAAAATATTGTACAGTTTAGATATTTTCATTAAAAAAAAATTCTGAATGTGTATTTTCCTTTATTAGCATTAATGCAAGAACCACAAAAAGAGAAAACTATTACAGACAGAACACATTAACTTCGTTTCCTTGTATAATATTCCAATTAAATTTTATATAGCATAAATTCCTTAATTTAATTATATTTGCAAAGTTTTAATGATACGTTGAGATGCGCAGGAGACAAATGTTCAAAAATGCTCACTAAACGTCACTGAAATGCCGATCCATTTTTTCGAATTTCTTCATTTTAAAGTTATACATACAAAGTAAACATTGTGTACCCCTAATAGGCCTACAATTATTTTCTCAGGTAGGGTACACTAGTGCCCGGTAAAGAATTACGTGTTCCAATATAAATATTATTAGTCAATATTAAGGTAAGATATCGGGCTATGTGTTAAAACAGAATATTGACGAATAACCAATTTTCTCATTTTAAAGCTATTTAACTCACTATTATATATATATATATATGTAATACAAAAGTTATAAAAATACTTTTGTATTTATAAAAGCATTGAAACTTATTCATTTTCAGAAAATGTCTTAGTTAAAAAATTAAAGTACAGATATTCTATTTTGGACTTCAAGGCTGTAAACAATCCAATGAATTATAATTAGATTTATGTTTCAAAAGAGGAGTTATTTTAAGATCTTTCACTTCCATATAAGGAAAGATTAAACGATTTTCTATGAGTATTAAATTATTTGCGATGAGGCGTAGGAATACAAGGAATGCAATATGACTGGCCTTTTCACACTTTTAATTATCCTATAAAACGCAGGACCGATGGTTTTTACTGGCTTTTTTGTGTTTTACTTGTGCTAGCTAAACTCTGTCAGATCTGACGAGAAAAGTGTCTCTCCCCCTCCAGTCGGAGAGGGGAGGAAACTGTTGCTTCACCATCTTTTAATTAATAAACAGCTTATGCAGAATATGGACTCATTATTCATCTGATATTGGGACTAATTATTTCCATATTAATAACAGGGTTTTGCTCTGTTATTACAAGCCGGCAGGATTAGTTGTGGAGGAAACCCTTTAGAGGAAATTTTTTGAGCATTTCAATCTCTTGGGAACTAGGCCTAACGTAACTGCTACCTCGTCGAGAAGGAAGGATGAGTTTTCAACCCCCTTGGATTGAAGAGGAAAACTTCATTGGACTCCTGATAGAGATTAAAAAATTTTCGATTTGAAATCCCATCCCTTTACTTTACAACCTACTTGACCTACGGAAAGTTTAGTTATGCCAGTGCTGCTCTGGATTGAATCGTCGATGAAGTGTTTTCCCATCCCGGAATGGTCTACTTAGATGTTCGACATTCCCTCCCTCCCTCCTACTCAGAAATCAAAGAAAAATAAGCTTCAATTTCTCTTTCACTCTCAATGTTAATTTATGAATCATTTTAACGAAGAAGAAAAAAGAAATTTTTTTTTTATTTTCCTATCAACTTTCATCTGGTGTTGTGGCTTTCGAAATTTATTTTGGATTAATTCGAACTTTATCCAGCTACGTATCCTTTTTATGTTTAACTCAAAAAATTTATTTCTTTAATTTTTATTGATTAATAAAAAAAAAGCACTCATGTAAATAAACAAAAATCATAGATTATGATTTTAAAATATTTTTTTTTTTATATACTTGATGTTTCAATTGAAACAAGTATTTTTTATACATTGATCGTATTTACTGTTGAAATATTTTTTTTTTTTTTTTTTTTTTTTTTTGATAAATGTTTATTTTCAGTGAATTGAATGTTTCGAATGGTATAAAAATATTTCGAGAAATTATTTTTATATTTATTGTTTTATGTGTTACAGTCTATGATTTATTGATTAATAGAATTTATAATTTTGTTTTACTGGTGTGTAGGGTTAAGATAAAAATGTCATTAAATTATTTTTATGTTGAATGCAATTGCGGTGTGGTAGAAATTATAAATTAAACCAAGAAATTTTTAAACTAATTCAAATAGTTTTGAAAAATGAAATTAATACTTGTTTTTAGAATTTAAATTGAAAAGCGACTATACATAAATGCTTGAGTCCAACGTTGGTAAATAGTTCATTGCTCAGTTCTAGCTCAGTAAATTCCTTTAACAAAGAAAGTTTCTTCTTATTGCTGAGAGTGAATCCCAACATAAAGATGGGAAAGGGATCTAACACAAATTGAAAAGTAATGGTAACCAAATAAACTTAAAAATACGTTAAAAATAGAAATGAAAATATTAGAATTTCCTAACACACAATTGTGACAAAAAAAAAAAAGACTTTGTGTCAAAATAAAAAATTCCTATTAAAAAATTTGAAAACTTAAATGTTACCCTAACTAAAGGACAATTAACACTTAACAGAATTTGTGAGTTTCCCCTTATTATGATAGGCGAAATTGTTAACTCAGCTAAGTTTTATGCTTGATACTGATTTACTATATGCTTTAGTAGGGTTGCAAACTTCCAAAGTTTTTTGTTTGTTTACTGATTGTGTCGGGCCAGTTGTTACTCAATTTGGTATGAGATTGATCACCTCTGCTAATTCTAACAATATTCTAACAACTTATCTTTGCACATTAGACAGCAAAATTCTCAAAATGTTAAGGTTAAAAATTGTGAAAAAATAAAGGTTTGATGTTTCAGTAAAAGTTAACATCGAAAAAAAATAAAAGTTTGATGTTTCAGAAAAAGTAAACATCGAAAAAATAAAAGTTTGATGTTTCAGAAAAAGTAAACATCGAAAAAAGAAAAGTTGAAGATGTTTCAGTAAAAGTAAATACTGAAAAAAATAACGTAAAGGGTAACAAAAATAAAAGGAAAAATAGGAAAAATACAGAATGACCAAGAAGCTAATTAGAAAAGAAAATAAATAAATAAATAATAATAAAAAGAATAATTTGAGTAAACAAAAGTTTGAAATAGTACATGTATCAAAGCTTAGGAAATATCACAGCCCACAAATGTTAAAATTAAATCAGGAATAGTGTCCACTTCGTTTTGTATATTTTAGAGTGAAAAATTTTTTGAAAATTTTAGTAAAATAAATATAAATGTTTCATTTTTCTTTCTGTTTAGTTGCCTAAACAGATAAATTGCATTATTATGCTTTTATTGTTGTTACTGTAAGAATGTAACTCAGAAAATAAAGGAGTTATTTGGTGTTTTATTTTTTCACATAATTGAAAAAATGTTGTTTGTAGTAGGAAAGAGGAAAAAATCTAGGAAAATCAGTTTATTTGATATTTTTTGACTCGTATTGCTACATTTTAGGTAGTCTATCATGTATAAATAGTTCTGCGTATAAAATCGAGCATTTTTCTTTATAAAAGAACACTTTTTGGAATAATAATAAAAAATAAAAAAAAAAGTTGAAATGTCGAGAATAAGGTTCAGGATTCGGGACCTCCTAGCTCCCTTTAATATTAAGTATAATTTTCAAACTCGGTCCCAAGGTAGGTCTCTATGGTCTAATCATGCCTGCCGAAGGAAATTTTTATATGTTAATTAGGAGGGCCCCAATGGGGCCCTAAAGGTCTATTGCATAGTAAAGCGAGAAAGGGCTTTTGAAGCAAAATTGTTTCTTTCTTTCCGTAACGCCTTGATCTGGTGGTAAGTCACCTGACTGGCAAGTCGAGGCTCGACGGAGGGGTCGGGGGTTCAAATCCCAAATGTGGACAGTTTTTCAAAAAAATTCTTTTTTTTCTTTCTTTTTTTTATTTTGCATTATATTATTTTTTAGATGTGTTTTTCGATATTCTGGAGGGTCCTGCATGTAGGAAATTTTTTTTAATAAGGAAAATGAGAAAAACTGGAAAAATCTTAGAAAATCAGTTTAATTGTTATTTTTCGACTCCTTTTGCAACATTTTACGTAGTCTATCATGCATAAGGTGATCTGTGTATAAAATCGAGCATCTTTCTTTGTTAAAAAACACTTTTTGGAATAATAATAAAAAAAATTTATCAAAAAAGTCGAAATGTCGAGAATAAGGATCAGGCTTCAAGACCTTCTAGCTCCCTTTAATATTAAGTTATAATTTTCAAACTCGGTCCCAAGGTAGATCTCTATATATCTCAAAAAGTGTTGCGAGAGGCTTTATTTTGAGGAAATTCGCCTTCCGAAAAGCGTTCATACGGAGAAATTTTAAGTCTTTTCTCATTGTTACCAAATGGCTTCATATCAGACCTTAATATTGACCCTTAATATTTTAATGAGACCAGGTGTTACATTACCGGGGACTAGTGTACCCTACCAAAGGAAATAATTATAGATCCCATAGGGGGTACACAGCGTGACCCCGCATTTTACTGTTTTTGTATATCTCAAAAAGTGTTGCGAGAAGCTTTCTTTCGAAGAAATTCGCCTTCTGAAGAGTATTTATACGCAAAAATTCTAAGTCTTTTCTCAATGTGAAGAAATTGGGCCCGCCGCGCAGCTGAGGCATTCCACGGGAAGGCCCCGACGCTGGTCCGGGCCGGACCAGACTGCATCGCTGCAGCCAGTCTCGCCCAGTCCCGGTGCAGTGTCACACCCGCTTCGGACCCAAGCCCGACGGGCCCAGTCTTCAGAGCCAATCCTTATCCCGAAGTTACGGATCGAACTTGCCGACTTCCCTTACCAACATTGTTCTATCGACTAGAGGCTGTTCACCTTGGATACCTGCTGCGGATATGGGTACGGAACGGCACGAAAATCACACTCTCTCCCTCGGATTTGCAAGGTCCGGCAGAGGCGCACCGAACACCGCAGGAGCCGCAATGCTTTTACGAGAGAAAAATTTTTTATATGTATGTATACCTTAAAAAGTGTTGGGAGAAGCTTTAATTTGAGGAAATTCGCCTTCCGAAAAGCGTTAATACGGAAAAATTCTAAGTCTTTTCTCAATAATAACAAAGCCTCCTATCAGACCTTAATAATGACCCTTAATATTTTAAGTGGACCAGGTGTTATATTACCTGGTACTAGTGTACCCTACCAAAGGAAATAATTTTAGAGCCCATATGGATAACACGGTGGGACCCCGCACTTTACTATTTCTATATATCTAAAACAGTGCATTTTTCAATGTTAATAAAAATGCCTAATATCAGACCTTAATATCGACCCTTAATATTTTAATTGGACAAAGTGTTATATTACCTGGTACTAGGGTACCCTACCAAAGGAAATAATTATAGACCCCATAGGGGGTACACAATGTGACCCCGCACTTTACTTTTTATATATATAAAAAACAGTGCATTTTTCAATGTTAAGAAAAATGCCTCCTCTCAGACCTCAATATTTACCTTTAATGTTGTAATTGGACCAGGTGTTATATTACCTTGTAATAGTGTACCCTACCAAAGAAAATAATTATAGACCCCATAGGGGGTACACAGCGTGACCCCGAATTTTACTGTTTTTGTATATTTAAAATAGTGTTGCGAGAAGCTTTATTTCGAAGAAATTCGCCTTCCGAAAAGCGTTAATACGGAGAAATTCTAAGTCTTTTTTCAAGAGGAGAAATAAATTTTCTATGTATGTATATCTCCAAAAGTGTCTCGAGAAGCTTTATTTTGAGGAAATTCGCCTTCCGAAAAGCGTTAATACGGAGACATTCTAAGTCTTTTCTCATTGTTAACAAAAGGCTTCATATCAGACCTTAATATTAACCTTTAAAGTTGTAATTAGAACAGGTATTATGTTACGGGGTACTAGTGTACCCTACCAAAGGAAATAATTATAGACACCATAGGGGGTACACAGCGTGACTCCGAATTTTACTGTTTTTGTATATCTAAAACAATGCATTTTTCAATGTTAAGAAAAATGCCTCCTATTAGACCTTAATATTAACCTTTAATGTTGTAATTGAACCAGGAGTTATATTACCTTGTACTCGTGTACCCTACCAAAGGAAAAAATTATAGACCCCATAGGGGGTACACAGCGTGACCCCGAATTTTACTGTTTTTGTATATATCCAAAAGTGTTGCGAGAAGCTTTATTTCGAAGAAATTCGCCTTCCGAAGGGCTTTTATACACAGAAATTCAAAGTCTTTTCTTAATGTTAACAAAGCCTCCTATCAGACCTTAATATTGACCCTTAATATTTTAAGTGGACCAGGTGTTATATTACCTTGCACTAGTGTACCCTACCAAAGGAAATAATTTTAGAGCCCATAGGGGGTACACGGTGGGACCCCGCACTTTACTATGTATATATATATATAAAACAGTGCATTTTTCAATGTTAAGGAAAATGCCTCCTATCAGACCTTAATATTGACCTTTAATGTTGTAATTGGACCAGGTATTATATTACGGGGTACTAGTGTACCCTACCAAAGGAAATAATTATAGACCCCATAGGGGGTACACGGTGGGACCCCGCACTTTACTATGTATATATATCTAAAACAGTGCATTTTTCAATGTTAAGAAATATGCCTAATATCAGACCTTAATATTAACCTTTAATGTTTTAATTGGACCAGGTGTTATATTACCTTGTAATAATGTACCCTACCAAAGGAATCAATTATAGACCCCATAGGGGGTTCACGGTGTGACCCCACAATGCAAAAAAAATAAACAAATTTTAAAAATTTTCTACATTGGGATTCGAACCCGCACCGTCTCGCTCAGCTGCTATTACGCTATCCGCTTAAGTTTTCCCGAACTTAAAAAAATTATTTTTCATATATAGTTCCTTCTAAAATATAGAAAAAGACATTAAAAGAATAATATCGGGTTGAGTAATAAGTTTTCCGCCAAGGGGAGGTACCTCCGTGCCAGCAGCAGCCATTCCCGTCGTAATTAACGTTTTTTGAAACGGGCTTTTGCATTTTAAAGCTGAAAGTTGGAACTACACAACTGTGTAATTTGTTTGTCAAAATTGTATCATCTTGTGCACCAAAAAATTGTTTAAAATGGAGCTATCACGTCAACAGATCAGAACGATTATGTACTATGAGTTCCGAAATAAACTCAGTGCAACTGAATGCCACAAGAAAATGTGTGAAAGTTTAGGTTTCAATACTGTTTCTTATGATACAGTAAAAGTTTGGTTTCGAAAGTTTAATAGTGGGAATTTCAATATTGAAGATGAACCACGTTCTGGCCGCTCTATTGAGGTTGATTGTGACCAATTAAAGCAAATTATTGATCAAGACAGAAATGTTTCAACACGAAGCATTGCGTTAGAGCTTGACGTTTGCCAAAAAACAATAGTAAATACCCTCTAACGCATAAATCTAACATTTAAGTTTAACCGCTGGGTGCCTCACGAATTGACTGCTGAAGACAAGAGCAAAAGAAAAGCGGCCTGTTTGGTTCTGCTCAAAGATCAAAGAAAAAAGAACATTCTGGACAGAATTGTGACCTGTGATAAAAAATGGGTATACTGCAACAATACTAGCCGTAAAGGAGGGTGGTCAGCACCCGGGGAATCAGCAGGTTCGGTTGCAAGACGAGCGCTAACTTACAAGAAGGTCCTTCTCTGTATCTGGTGGGATTGTCGTGGAATTATCTACAAGGAGTACCTGAAAAGCGGGCAGGCTATCAACAGTACAATATACAGCAATATGCCAATCAAAGTTAGCGATGCCATTCCCGAAAAACGAAAAAACGAGTTCAGAAGGAAGGTGGTTCTCTTTCATCAAGATAAAGCCCGGCCACATGTCAGTGCAATGACCGGCTGGCCCATTGGGCCCATTGCGACCCTCCTAATTAAGCTATAAATATTTCCTTAGGCACAGGGGTTGGGGGCATGGTACCCTATTTTGGTACCGAGTTTGAGATTTATAGCTTAATATTAAAGCGAGTTATGTAGTCTTGAAAACTTACCCGTACATGCCTATTTTATGTTATTTTTCATTCCATTATGCCTTCTTTAACGAAGAAAGAGGATTGTTTTCATACAGAGAACATATTAGGCAGGCACAACTATCGAAAGTATTGTAAATAATACGAATAAATTAATTTTAATTGATTTTTCGTGTTTTTAAGCTCTGTTCTCACTTTCCCGTACTTAAATAAATTATATTTCATATATAAATCCTTCTAAAATATAGAAAAAGACATTAAATGAATAATATAATGTAAAATTAACAATAGAAAAAAAAAATAAACAAATTTTAAAAATTGTCCACACTGGGATTCGAACCCGCACCGTCTCGCTCGGCTGCTATCACGCTATCCGCTCCACCACGATTACACGGTCAGCGAGCTACTTCATGGCTTCAAAAGCAATCTCCCGGTCAGTTTAACGATGTACTTTGGGGGCCCATTGCGACCCTCCTAATTAAGCTATAAATATTTCCTTAGGCACAGGGGTTGGGAGCATGGTACCCTATTTTGGTACCGAGTTTGAGATTTATAGCTTAATATTAAAGCGAGTTATGTGGTCTTGAAAACTTACCCGTACATGCCTATTTTATGTTATTTTTCATTCCATTATGCCTTCTTTAACGAAGAAAGAGGATTGTTTTTATACAGAGAACATATTAGGCAGGCACAACTATCGAAAGTATTGTAAATAATATGAATAAATTAATTTTAATTGATTTTTCGTGTTTTTAAGCTCTGTTCTCACCTCCCGTACTTAAATAAATTATATTTCATTTATAAATCCTTCTAAAATATAGAAAAAGACATTAAATGAATAATATAATGTAAAATTAACAATAGAAAAAAAATAAACAAATTTTTAAAATTGTCCACACTGGGATTCGAACCCGCACCGTCTCGCTCAGCTGCTATCACGCTATCCGCTCCACCACGATTACACGGTCAGCGAGCTACTTCATGGCTTCAAAAGCAATCTCGCGGTCAGTTTAACGATGTACTTTGGGGGCCCATTGCGACCCTCCTAATTAAGCTATAAATATTTCCTTAGGCACAGGGATTGGGGGCATGGTACCCTATTTTGGTACCGAGTTTGAGATTTATAGCTTAATATTAAAGCGAGTTATGTGGTCTTGAAAACTTACCCGTACATGCCTATTTTATGTTATTTTTTATTCCATTACGCGTTCTTTAACGAAGAAAGAGGATTGTTTTTATACAGAGAACATATTAGGCAGGCCAAACTATCGAAAGTATTGTAAATAATATGAATAAATTAATTTTAATTGATTTTTCCTGTTTTTAAGCTCTGTTCTCACTTTCCCGAACTTAAAAAAATTATTTTTCATATATAGTTCCTTCTAAAATATAGAAAAAGACATTAAATGAATAATATAATGTAAAATTAACAATAGAAAAAAAAAATAAACAAATTTTAAAAATTTTCTATGTATGTATGTATGTATGTATGTATGTATGTATACCTCAAAAAGTGTTGGGAGAAACTTTATTTTGAGGAATTTCGCCTTCCGAAAAGCGTTAATACGAAAAAATTCTAAGTCTTTTCTCATTGTTAACAAAAGGCTTCATATTATACTATAATATTAACCTTTAATGTTGTAATTGGACCAGGTACTATATTACCGGGTACTAGTTTACCCTACCAAAGGAAACATTTATGGACCCCTTAGGGGTCCCACAATGGGACCCCGCATTTTACTGTTTTTGTATATCTCAAAAAGTGTTGCGAGAAGCTCTTTTGACCTTTTTTGACCTTTTTTTGACCTTAATATTAACCTTTAATGTTGTTATTGGACTAGGTATTATATTACGGGGTACTAGTGTACCCTACCAAAGGAAATAATTATAGACCTCATAGGGGGTACACAGTGTAACCCCTCATTTTACTATGTATGTATGTATATCTAAAACAGGGCATTTTTCAATGTTAAGAAAAATGCCTCCTATCAGACCTTGGTCTTGAAATTTGATCCGTACATACCTATTTTATGTTATTTTTTGTTCCATTATACGTTCTTTAACAAAGAAAGAGGATTGTTTTTATACAGAGAACATATTAGGCAGGCACAACTATCGAAAGTATTGTAAATAATATGAATAAATTAATTTTAATTGAAATTTCCTGTTTTTAAGCTTTGTTCTCACTTTCCCGAACTTAAAAAAATTATATTTCATATATAAATCCTTCTAAAATATAGAAAAACACATTAAATAAATAATATAATGTAAAATTAACAATAGAAAAAAAATAAACAAATTTAAAAATTTTCTATGTATGTATGTATGTATGTATACCTCAAAAAGTGTTGGGAGAAGCTTTTTTTTGAGGAATTTCGCCTTCCGAAAAGCGTTAATACGAAAAAATTTTAAGTCTTTTCTCATTGTTAACAAAAGGCTTCATATTATACTATAATATTAACCTTTAATGTTGTAATTGGACCAGGTATTATATTACGGGGTACTAGTTTACCCTACCAAAGGAAATATTTATGGACCCCTTAGGGGTCCCACAATGGGACCCCGCATTTTACTGTTTTTGTATATCTCAAAAAGTGTT
Organism: Parasteatoda lunata; assembly: GCA_949128135.1. Taxonomy (NCBI): domain Eukaryota; kingdom Metazoa; phylum Arthropoda; class Arachnida; order Araneae; family Theridiidae; genus Parasteatoda; species Parasteatoda lunata. Next base: position 134,444,511 of record OX421970.1, read on the forward strand.
GCGAGAAGCTTTTTTGACCTTTTTTGACCTTTTTTTGACCTTAATAGTAACCTTTAATGTTGTTATTGGACTAGGTATTATATTACGGGGTGCTAGTGTACCCTACCAAAGGAAATAATTATAGACCTCATAGGGGGTACACAGTGTAACCCCTCATTTTACTATGTATGTATGTATATCTCAAAAAGTGTTGCGAGAAGCTTTATTTCGAAGAAATTCGCCTCCTCAATAGCTCTTATACGCAGAAATTCTAAGTCCATTCTCAATATTAACAAAGCCTCCTATCAGACCTTAATATTGCTCTATTTCCAAGAAATTCGCCTTCTGAAGAGCTTTTATACGGATCAATATAAAGTCTTCTCTCATTGTTAACAAATGACTTCATATCAGACCTTAATATTAACTTTTAATACTGTAATTGGACCAGGTATTATATTACGGAGTACTAGTGTACCCTACCAAAGGAAATAATTTTAGAGCCCATAGGGGGTACACAGTGTGACCCCGCATTTTACTATGTATGTATATTTAAAACAATGCATTTTTCAATGTTAAGAAAAATGCCTCCTATCAGACCTTAATATTAACCTTTAATGTTGTAAATGGACCAGGTATTATATTACGGGTTACTAGTGTACCCTACCAAAGGAAATAATTATAGACACCATAGGGGGTACACAGCGTGACCCCGAATTTTACTGTTTTTGTAAATATAAAACAATGCATTTTTCAATGTTAAGAAAAATGCCGCCTATCAGACCTTAATATTAACCTTTAATGTTTTAATTGGACCAGGTGTTATATTACCTTGTAGTCGTGAACCCTACCAAAGGAAAAAATTATAGACCCCATAGGGGGTACACAGCGTGACCCCGAATTTTACTGTTTTTGTATATCTCCAAAAGTGATGCGAGAAGCTTTATTTCGCAGAAATTCGCATCCTCAATAGCTCTTATACGCAGAAATTCTAAGTCCATTCTCAATATTAACAAAGCCTCCTATCAGACCTTAATATTAACCTTTAATGTTTTAGTTGGACCAGGTGTTGATATAGAAAAAGACATTAAATGAATAATATAATGTAAAATTAACAATAGAAAAAAAATAAACAAATTTTAAAAAATGTCCACTTTGGGATTCGAACCCGCACCGTCTCGCTCAGCTGCTATCACGCTATCCACTCCACCACGATTACACGGTCAGCGAACTACTTCATGGCTTCAAAAGCAATCTCGCGGTCAGTTTAACGATGTACTTTGGGGGCCCATTGCGACCCTCCTAATTAAGCTATAAATATTTCCCTAGGCGCAGGGGTTGGGGGCATGGTACCCTATTTTGGTACCGAGTTTGAGATTTATAGCTTAATATTAAAGCGAGTTATGTGGTCTTGAAAACTTACCCGTACATGCCTATTTTATGTTATTTTTTATTCCATTACGCGTTCTTTAACGAAGAAAGAGGAATGTTTTTATACAGAGAACATACTAGGCAGGCCAAACTATCGAAAGTATTGTAAATAATATGAATAAATTAATTTTAATTGATTTTTTCTGTTTTTAAGGTCTGATCTCATTTTCCCGAACTTAAAAAAATTGTATTTCATATATAGTTCCTTCTGTGATATAGAGAAACACATTAAATAAATAATATAATGTAAAATTAACAAAAGAAAAAAAAATTTAAAAATAGACCACACCGGGATTCGAACCCGCGCCGTCTCGCTCAGCTGCTATCACGCTATCCGCTACTCCACGCATACACGGTGATGGTGGTATTCCATGCCTTCAAAAGCACTCTCCCGGTCAGTTGATCGATGTATTTTGGGGGCCCATTGCGATCCTCCTAATTAACCTATAAATATTTCCTTTGGCACAGAGGTTGGGGGCATGGTACCCTATTTTGGTACCGAGTTTGAGATTTATAACTTAATATTAAAGAGAGTTACGAGGTCTCTAAAATTAATCCGAACATACCTTTTTTATGTTATTTTTTATTCCATTATGCGTTCTTTAAAGAAGAAAGAGGATTGTTTTTATACAGAGAACATTCTAGGCAGGCCAAACTATCGAAAGTATTGTAAATAATATGAATAAATTAATTTTAATTGATTTTTTCTGTTTTTAAGCTCTGATCTCATTTTCCCGAACTTAAAAAAATTATTTTTCCCATGTAGTTACTTATATAATATAGAAAAACACATTAAATAAATAATATAATGTAAAATTAACAAAAGAAAAAAAAATTAAAAACCGGGATTCGAACCCGCGCCGTCTCGCTCAGCTCCTATCACGCTATCCGTTCCACCAAGCATACACGGTGAGGGTGGTATTCCATGCCTTCAAAAGCACTCTCCCGGTCAGTTGATCGATGTAATTTGGGGGCCCATTGCGATCCTCCTAATTAACCTATAAATATTTCCTTTGGCAAAGAGGTTGGGGGTATGGTACCCTATTTTGGTACCGAGTTTGAGATTTATAACTTAATATTAAAGCGAGTTATGTGGTCTTGAAAACTTACCCGTACATGCCTATTTTATGTTATTTTTTATTCCATTACGCGTTCTTTAACGAAGAAAGAGGATTGTTTTTATACAGAGAACATACTAGGCAGGCCAAACTATCGAAAGTATTGTAAATAATATGAATAAATTAATTTTAATTGATTTTTTCTGTTTTTAAGCTCTGATCTCATTTTCCCGAACTTAAAAAAATTATTTTTCATATATAATTCCTTCTATAATATAGAAAAACACATTAAATAAATAAAATAATGTAAAATTAACAAAAGAAAAAAAAACAAATTTCAAAAAATTGACAGCACCGGGATTCGAACCCTCGCCATCTCGCTCAGCTGCTATCACGCTATCCGCTACTCCACGCATACACGGTGATGGTGGTATTCCATGCCTTCAAAAGCACTCTCCCGGTCAGTTGATCGATGTATTTTGGGGGCCCATTGCGATCCTCCTAATTAACCTATAAATATTTCCTTTGGCACAGAGGTGGGGGGCACGGTACACTATTTTGGTACCGAGTTTGAGATTTATAACTTAATATTAAAGCGAGTTACGTGGTCTTAAAAATTGATCCGTACATACCTATTTTATGTTATTTTTTATTCCATTATGCGTTCTTTAAGGAAGAAAGAGTATTGTTTTTATACAGAGAACATACTAGGGAGGCCAAACTATCGAAAGTATTGTAAATAATATGAATAAATTTATTTTAATTGAATTTTCCTGTTTTTAAGCTCTGTTCTCACTTTCCCGAACTTAAAAAAATTATTTTTCCTATATAGTTACTTATATAATATAGAAAAACACATTAAATAAATAATATAATGTAAAATTAACAAAAGAAAAAAAATTTAAAAATGGTGCACACCGGGATTCGAACCCGCGTCGTCCCGCTCAGCTGCTATCACGCTATCCGCTCCACCACGTATACATGGTAAGCGTCGTATTCCATGCCTTCAAAAGCACTTTCCCGGTTAGTTGATCGATGTACTTTGGGGGCCCCTTGCGATCCTCCTAATTAACCTATAAATATTTCCTTCGGCAGTGAGGTGGGGGGCATGGTATCCTATTGTGGTACCGAGTTTGAGATTTATAGCTTAATATTAAAGCGAGTTATGTGGTCTTGAAAACTTACCCGTACATGCCTATTTTATGTTATTTTTTATTCCATTACGCGTTCTTTAACGAAGAAAGAGGATTGTTTTTATACAGAGAACATATTAGGCAGGCCAAACTATCGAAAGTATTGTAAATAATATGAATAAATTAATTTTAATTGATTTTTCCTGTTTTTAAGCTCTGTTCTCACTTTCCCGAACTTAAAAAAATTATTTTTCATATATAGTTCCTTCTAAAATATAGAAAAAGACATTAAATGAATAATATAATGTAAAATTAACAATAGAAAAAAAAATAAACAAATTTTAAAAATTGTCCACACTGGGATTCGAACCCGCACCGTCTCGCTCAGCTGCTATCACGCTATCCGCTCCACCACGATTACATGGTCAGCGAGCTACTTCATGGCTTCAAAAGCAATCTCGCGGTCAGTTTAACGATGTACTTTGGGGGCCCATTGCGACCCTCCTAATTAAGCTATAAGTATTTCCTTAGGCACAGGGGTTGGGGGCATGGTACCCTATTTTGGTACCGAGTTTGAGATTTATAGCTTAATATTAAAGCGAGTTACGTGGTCTTGAAATTTGATCCGTACAGACCTATTTTATGTTATTTTTTGTTCCATTATACGTTCTTTAACAAAGAAAGAGGATTGTTTTTATACAGAGAACATACTAGGCAGGCCAAACTATCGAAAGTATTGTAAATAATATGAATAAATTAATTTTAATTGATTTTTTCTGTTTTTAAGCTCTGATCTCTTTTTCCCGAACTTAAAAAAATTATATTTCATATATAAATCCTTCTAAAATATAGAAAAACACATTAAATAAATAATATAATGTAAAATTAACAATAGAAAAAAAAATAAACAAATTTTAAAAATTTTCTATGTATGTATGTATGTATGTATGTATACCTCAAAAAGTGTTGGGAGAAGCTTTTTTTTGAGGAATTTCGCCTTCCGAAAAGCGTTAATACGAAAAAATTTTAAGTCTTTTCTCATTGTTAACAAAAGGCTTCATATTATACTATAATATTAACCTTTAATGTTGTAATTGGACCAGGTACTATATTAACGGGTACTAGTTTACCCTACCAAAGGAAATATTTATGGACCCCTTAGGGGTCCCACAATGGGACCCCGCATTTTACTGTTTTTGTATATCTCAAAAAGTGTTGCGAGAAGCTTTTTTGACTTCTTTTGACCTTTTTTTGACCTTAATAGTAACCTTTAATGTTGTTATAGGACTAGGTATTATATTACGGGGTACTAGTGTACCCTACCAAAGGAAAAAATTATAGATCCCATAGGGGGTACACACCGTGACCCCGAATTTTACTGTTTTTGTATATCTCCAAAAGTGTTGCGAAAAGTCTTATTTCGCAGAAATTCGCCTTCTGAGTAGCTTTATACGGAGAAACTCTAAGTCTTTTTTCAAAAGAAATAAATTTTCTATGTATGTATGTATATCTCAAAAAGTGTTGGGAGAAGCTTTATTTTGAGGAAATTCGCCTTCCGAAAAGCGTTAATGCGGAGAAATTCTAAGTCTTTTCTCATTGTTAACAAAAGGCTTCATATCAGACCTTAATATTAACCTTTAATGTTTTAATTGGACGAGGTGTTGTATTACCTTGTAATAGTGTACCCTACCAAAGGAATCAATTATAGACCCCATAGGGGGTACACGGTGTGACCCCGCAATGTATGTCTATCTGAAATAGTGATGCGAAAAGTCTTATTTCGCAGAAATTCGCCTTCCGAAAAGCGTTAATACAGAGAAATTCTTTTTTCAAGAGAAATAAATTTTCCATGTATGTATATCTCAAAAAGTGCTGCGAGAAGCTTTATTTGTAAGAAATTCGCCTTCCGAAAAGCGTTAATACGGAAAAATTCTAAGTCTTTTCTCAATAATAACAAAGCCTCCTATCAGACCTTAATATTGACCTTTAAATTTGTAATTGGACCAGGTATTATATTACGGGGTACTAGTGTACCCTACCAAAGGAAAAAATTATAGACCTCATAGGGCGTACACAGCGGGACCCCGAATTTTACTGTTTTTGTATATCTAAAATAGTGTTGCGAGAAGCTTTATTTCGAAGAAATTCGCCTTTTGAAAAGCTTTTATACGCAGAAATTCTAAGTGTTTTCTCAATGTTAACAAAGCCTCCTATCAGACCTTAATATTGACCCTTAATATTTTAATTGAACCAGGTGTTATATTACCTGGTACTAGTGTACCCTATCAAAGGAAATAATTATAGAGCCCATAGGGGGTACACGGTGTAACGCCGCATTTTACTATGTATGTATATCTAAAACAGTGCATTTTTCAATGTTAAGAAAAATGCCTCCTATCAGACCTTAATATTAACCTTTAATGTTTTAATTGGACCAGGTGTTATATTACCTTGTACTAGTGTACGTTACCAAAGGAAATAATTATAGACCCCATAGGGGGTACGCAGCGTGACCCCGAATTTTACTATGTATGTATGTATATCTCAAAAAGTGTTGCGAGAAGCTTTATTTCGAAGAAATTCGCCTTCCGAAGAGCTTTTATACGCAGAAATGTTAAGTCTTTTTTCAAGAGGAGAAATAAATTTTCTATGTATGTATATCTCAAAAAGTGTTGCGAGAAGCTTTATTTTGAGGAAATTCGCCTTTCGAAAAGCGTTAATAATGAGAAATTTTAAGTCTTTTCTCATTGTTAACAAAAGGCTTCATAGCAGACCTTAATATTAACCTTTAATGTTGTAATTGGACCAGGTGTTATATTACCTTGTACTAGTGTACCCTACCAAAGGAAATAATTATAGACCCCATAGGGGGTACACAGCGTGACCCCGAATTTTACTCTTTTTGTATATCTAAAACAGTTCATTTTTCAATGGTAAGAAAAATTTATCCTATCAGACCTTAATATTAACCTTTAATGTTGTAATTGGACCAGGTGTTATATTACCTTGTACTAGTGTACCCTACTAAAGGAAATAATTATAGACCCAAAAGGGGGTACACAGTGTGACCCCGAATTTTACTGTTTTTGTATATCTAAAATAGTGTTGCGAGAAGCTTTATTTCGCAGAAATTCGCCTTCTGAATAGCTTTTATACGGAGAAATTCTAAGTCTTTTTTCAAGAGAAATGAATTTTCTATGTATGTATATCTCAAAAAGTGTTGCGAGAAGCTTTATTTTGAAGAAATTCGCCTTCTGAAAATCTTTTATACGCAGAAAGTCTTTTCTCAATGTGAAGAAATTGGGCCCGCCGCGCAGATGAGGCTTTCAACGGGAAGGCTCCGACGCTGGTCCCCGTACCGGACCGGAGTGTATTGCCGGCAGAGGCGCTCCGGATACCGCAGCAGCCTGGTTGCTTTTACGAGAGAAATAAATTTTCTATGTATGTATGTATGTATAACCTCAAAAAGTGTTGGGAGAAGCTTTATTTTGAGGAAATTCGCCATCCGAAAAGCGTTAATACCAAAAAATTCTAAGTCTTTTCTCATTGTTAACAAAAGGCTTCATATTATACTATAATATTAACCTTTAATGTTGTAATTGGACCAGGTGTTATATTACCTTGTACTAGTGTACCCTACCAAAGGAAATAATTATAGAGCCCATAGGGGGTACACAGCGTGACCCCGAATTTTACTCTTTTTGTATATCTCCAAAAGTGTTTCGAGAAGCTTTATTTCGCAGAAATTCGCCTCCTCAGTAGCTCTTATACGCAGAAATTCTAAGTCCATTCTCAATATTAACAAAGCCTCCTATCAGACCTTAATATTAACCTTTAATGTTTTAGTTAGACCAGGTGTTGTATTACCTTGTACTAGTGTACCCTACCAAAGGAAATAATTATAGAGCCCATAGGGGGTACACAGCGTGACCCCGCACTTTACTATGTATGTATATCTAAAACAGTGCATTTTTCAATGTTAAGAAAAGTGCCTCCTATCAGACCTTAATATTAACCTTTAATGTTTTAATTGGACGAGGTGTTATATTACCTAGTACTAGTGTACCCTACCAAAGGAAATAATTATAGAGCCCATAGGGGGTACACAGCGTGACCCCGAATTTTACTCTTTTTGTATAGCTAAAATAGTGTTGCGAGAAGCTCTATTTCCAAGAAATTCGCCTTCTGAAGAGCTTTTATAGGCAGAAATTCTAAGTCTTTTTTCAAGAGGAGAAATAAATTTTTTATGTATGTATATCTCCAAAAGTGTTGCGAGAAGCTTTATTTTGAGGAAATTCGCCTTCCGAAAAGCGTTAATACGGATCAATATAAAGTCTTCTCTCATTGTTAACAAATGACTTCATATCAGACCTTAATATTAACTTTTAATACTGTAATTGGACCAGGTATTATATTACGGAGTACTAGTGTACCCTACCAAAGGAAATAATTTTAGAGCCCATAGGGGGTACACAGCGTGACCCCGAATTTTACTCTTTTTGTATATCTCCAAAAGTGTTTCGAGAAGCTTTATTTCGCAGAAATTCGCCTCCTTAGTAGCTCTTATACGCAGAAATTCTAAGTCCATTCTCAATATTAACAAAGCCTCCTATCAGACCTTAATATTAACCTTTAATGTTTTAGTTAGACCAGGTATTGTATTACCTTGTACTAGTGTACCCTACCAAAGGAAATAATTATAGAGCCCATAGGGGGTACACAGCGTGACCCCGCACTTTACTATGTATGTATATCTAAAACAGTGCATTTTTCAATGTTAAGAAAAGTGCCTCCTATCAGACCTTAATATTAACCTTTAATGTTTTAATTGGACGAGGTGTTATATTACCTAGTACTAGTGTACCCTACCAAAGGAAATAATTATAGAGCCCATAGGGGGTACACAGCGTGACCCCGAATTTTACTCTTTTTGTATAGCTAAAATAGTGTTGCGAGAAGCTCTATTTCCAAGAAATTCGCCTTCTGAAGAGCTTTTATAGGCAGAAATTCTAAGTCTTTTTTCAAGAGGAGAAATAAATTTTTTATGTATGTATATCTCCAAAAGTGTTGCGAGAAGCTTTATTTTGAGGAAATTCGCCTTCCGAACAGCGTTAATACGGATCAATATAAAGTCTTCTCTCATTGTTAACAAATGACTTCATATCAGACCTTAATATTAACTTTTAATACTGTAATTAGACCAGGTATTATATTACGGAGTACTAGTGTACCCTACCAAAGGAAATAATTTTAGAGCCCATAGGGGGTACACAGTGTGACCCCGCATTTTACTATGTATGTATATTTAAAACAATGCATTTTTCAATGTTAAGAAAAATGCCTCCTATCAGACCTTAATATTAACCTTTAATGTTGTAAATGGACCAGGTATTATATTACGGGTTACTAGTGTACCCTACCAAAAAATAATTATAGACACCATAGGGGGTACAGCGTGACCCCGAATTTTACTGTTTTTGTAAATATAAAACAATGCATTTTTCAATGTTAAGAAAAATGCCGCCTATCAGACCTTAATATTAACCTTTAATGTTTTAATTGGACCAGGTGTTATATTACCTTGTAGTCGTGAACCCTACCAAAGGAAAAAATTATAGACCCCATAGGGGGTACACAGCGTGACCCCGAATTTTACTGTTTTTGTATATCTCCAAAAGTGATGCGAGAAGCTTTATTTCGCAGAAATTCGCATCCTCAATAGCTCTTATACGCAGAAATTCTAAGTCCATTCTCAATATTAACAAAGCCTCCTATCAGACCTTGATATTAACCTTTAATGTTTTAGTTGGACCAGGTGTTGATATAGAAAAAGACATTAAATGAATAATATAATGTAAAATTAACAATAGAAAAAAAATAAACAAATTTTAAAAAATGTCCACTTTGGGATTCGAACCCGCACCGTCTCGCTCAGCTGCTATCACGCTATCCACTCCACCACGATTACACGGTCAGCGAACTACTTCATGGCTTCAAAAGCAATCTCGCGGTCAGTTTAACGATGTACTTTGGGGGCCTATTGCGACCCTCCTAATTAAGCTATAAATATTTCCTTAAGCGCAGGGGTTGCGGGCATGGTACCCTATTTTGGTACCGAGTTTGAGATTTATAGCTTAATATTAAAGCGAGTTATGTGGTCTTGAAAACTTACCCGCACATGCCTATTTTATGTTATTTTTTATTCCATTACGCGTTCTTTAACGAAGAAAGAGGAATGTTTTTATACAGAGAACATACTAGGCAGGCCAAACTATCGAAAGTATTGTAAATAATATGAATAAATTAATTTTAATTGATTTTTTCTGTTTTTAAGGTCTGATCTCATTTTCCCGAACTTAAAAAAATTGTATTTCATATATAGTTCCTTCTGTGATATAGAGAAACACATTAAATAAATAATATAATGTAAAATTAACAAAAGAAAAAAAAATTTAAAAATAGACCACACCGGGATTCGAACCCGCGCCGTCTCGCTCAGCTGCTATCACGCTATCCGCTACTCCACGCATACACGGTGATGGTGGTATTCCATGCCTTCAAAAGCACTCTCCCGGTCAGTTGATCGATGTATTTTGGGGGCCCATTGCGATCCTCCTAATTAACCTATAAATATTTCCTTTGGCACAGAGGTTGGGGGCATGGTACCCTATTTTGGTACCGAGTTTGAGATTTATAACTTAATATTAAAGAGAGTTACGTGGTCTCTAAAATTAATCCGAACATACCTTTTTTATGTTATTTTTTATTCCATTATGCGTTCTTTAAAGAAGAAAGAGGATTGTTTTTATACAGAGAACATACTAGGCAGGCCAAACTATCGAAAGTATTGTAAATAATATGAATAAATTAATTTTAATTGATTTTTTCTGTTTTTAAGCTCTGATCTCATTTTCCCGAACTTAAAAAAATTATTTTTCCCATGTAGTTACTTATATAATATAGAAAAACACATTAAATAGATAATATAATGTAAAATTAACAAAAGAAAAAAAAATTAAAAACCGGGATTCGAACCCTTGCCGTCTCGCTCAGCTCCTATCACGCTATCCGTTCCACCAAGCATACACGGTGAGGGTGGTATTCCATGCCTTCAAAAGCACTCTCCCGGTCAGTTGATCGATGTAATTTGGGGGCCCATTGCGATCCTCCTAATTAACCTATAAATATTTCCTTTGGCAAAGAGGTTGGGGGTATGGTACCCTATTTTGGTACCGAGTTTGAGATTTATAACTTAATATTAAAGCGAGTTATGTGGTCTTGAAAACTTACCCGTACATGCCTATTTTATGTTATTTTTTATTCCATTACGCGTTCTGTAACGAAGAAAGAGGATTGTTTTTATACAGAGAACATACTAGGCAGGCCAAACTATCGAAAGTATTGTAAATAATATGAATAAATTAATTTTAATTGATTTTTTCTGTTTTTAAGCTCTGATCTCATTTTCCCGAACTTAAAAAAATTATTTTTCATATATAATTCCTTCTATAATATAGAAAAACACATTAAATAAATAAAATAATGTAAAATTAACAAAAGAAAAAAAAACAAATTTTAAAAAATTGACAGCACCGGGATTCGAACCCTCGCCATCTCGCTCAGCTGCTATCACGCTATCCGCAACTCCACGCATACACGGTGATGGTGGTATTCCATGCCTTCAAAAGCACTCTCCCGGTCAGTTGATCGATGTATTTTGGGGGCCAATTGCGATCCTCCTAATTAACCTATAAATATTTCCTTTGGCACAGAGGTGGGGGGCACGGTACACTATTTTGGTACCGAGTTTGAGATTTATACCTTAATATTAAAGCGAGTTACGTGGTCTTAAAAATTGATCCGTACATACCTATTTTATGTTATTTTTTATTCCATTATGCGTTCTTTAAGGAAGAAAGAGTATTGTTTTTATACAGAGAACATACTAGGGAGGCCAAACTATCGAAAGTATTGTAAATAATATGAATAAATTAATTTTAATTGAATTTTCCTGTTTTTAAGCTCTGTTCTCACTTTCCCGAACTTAAAAAAATTATTTTTCCTATATAGTTACTTATATAATATAGAAAAACACATTAAATAAATAATATAATGTAAAATTAACAAAAGAAAAAAAATTTAAAAATGGTGCACACCGGGATTCGAACCCGCGTCGTCCCGCTCAGCTGCTATCACGCTATCCGCTCCACCACGTATACATGGTAAGCGTCGTATTCCATGCCTTCAAAAGCACTTTCCCGGTTAGTTGATCGATGTACTTTGGGGGCCCCTTGCGATCCTCCTAATTAACCTATAAATATTTCCTTCGGCAGTGAGGTGGGGGGCATGGTATCCTATTGTGGTACCGAGTTTGAGATTTATAGCTTAATATTAAAGCGAGTTATGTGGTCTTGAAAACTTTCCCGTACATGCCTATTTTATGTTATTTTTTATTCTATTACGCGTTCTTTAACGAAGAAAGAGGATTGTTTTTATACAGAGAACATATTAGGCAGGCCAAACTATCGAAAGTGTTGTAAATAATATGAATAAATTAATTTTAATTGATTTTTCCTGTTTTTAAGCTCTGTTCTCACTTTCCCGAACTTAAAAAAATTATTTTTCATATATAGTTCCTTCTAAAATATAGAAAAAGACATTAAATGAATAATATAATGTAAAATTAACAATAGAAAAAAAAATAAACAAATTTTAAAAATTGTCCACACTGGGATTCGAACCCGCACCGTCTCGCTCAGCTGCTATCACGCTATCCGCTCCACCACGATTACATGGTCAGCGAGCTACTTCATGGCTTCAAAAGCAATCTCGCGGTCAGTTTAACGATGTACTTTGGGGGCCCATTGCGACCCTCCTAATTAAGCTATAAGTATTTCCTTAGGCACAGGGGTTGGGGGCATGGTACCCTATTTTGGTACCGAGTTTGAGATTTATAGCTTAATATTAAAGCGAGTTACGTGGTCTTGAAATTTGATCCGTACAGACCTATTTTATGTTATTTTTTGTTCCATTATACGTTCTTTAACAAAGAAAGAGGATTGTTTTTATACAGAGAACATACTAGGCAGGCCAAACTATCGAAAGTATTGTAAATAATATGAATAAATTAATTTTAATTGATTTTTTCTGTTTTTAAGCTCTGATCTCATTTTCCCGAACTTAAAAAAATTATTTTTCATATATAGTTCCTTCTATAATATAGAAAAACACATTAAATAAATGATATAATGTAAAACTAACAAAAGAAAAAAAAAATTTAAAAATAGACCACACCGGGATTCGAACCCGCGCTGTCTCGCTCAGCTGCTATCACGCTATCCGCTCCACCAAGCATACACGGTGAGGGTGGTATTCCATGCCTTCAAAAGCACTCTCCCGGTCAGTTGATCTATGTATTTTGGGGGCCCATTGCGACCCTCCTAATTAAGCTATAAATATTTCCTTAGGCACAGGGGTTGGGGGCATGGTACCCTATTTTGGTACCGAGTTTGAGATTTATAGCTTAATATTAAAGCGAGTTATGTGGTCTTGAAATTTGATCCGTACATGCCTATTTTATGTTATTTTTTATTCCATTACGCGTTCTTTAACGAAGAAAGAGGATTGTTTTTATACAGAGAACATATTAGGCAGGCCAAACTATCGAAAGTATTGTAATAAACATGAATAAATTAATTTTAATTGATTTTTCCTGTTTTTAAGCTCTGTTCTCACTTTCCCGAACTTAAAAAAATTATTTTTCATATATAGTTCCTTCTAAAATATAGAAAAAGACATTAAATGAATAACATAATGTAAAATTAACAATAGAAAAAAATAAACAAATTTTAAAAATTGTCCACACTGGGATTCGAACCCGCACCGTCTCGCTCAGCTGCTATCACGCTATCCGCTCCACCACGATTACACGGTCAACGAGCTACTTCATGGCTTCAAAAGCACTTTCCCGGTTAGTTGATCGATGTACTTTGGGGGCCCCTTGCGATCCTCCTAATTAACCTATAAATATTTCCTTCGGCAGTGAGGTGGGGGGCATGGTATCCTATTGTGGTACCGAGTTTGAGATTTATAGCTTAATATTAAAGCGAGTTATGTGGTCTTGAAAACTTACCCGTACATGCCTATTTTATGTTATTTTTTATTCCATTACGCGTTCTTTAACGAAGAAAGAGGATTGTTTTTATACAGAGAACATATTAGGCAGGCCAAACTATCGAAAGTATTGTAAATAATATGAATAAATTAATTTTAATTGATTTTTCCTGTTTTTAAGCTCTGTTCTCACTTTCCCGAACTTAAAAAAATTATTTTTCATATATAGTTCCTTCTAAAATATAGAAAAAGACATTAAATGAATTAATGTAAAATTAACAATAGAAAAAAAAATAAACAAATTTTAAAAATTGTCCACACTGGGATTCGAACCCGCACCGTCTCGCTCAGCTGCTATCGCGCTATCCGCTCCACCACGATTACATGGTCAGCGAGCTACTTCATGGCTTCAAAAGCAATCTCGCGGTCAGTTTAACGATGTACTTTGGGGGCCCATTGCGACCCTCCTAATTAAGCTATAAGTATTTCCTTAGGCACAGGGGTTGGGGGCATGGTACCCTATTTTGGTACCGAGTTTGAGATTTATAGCTTAATATTAAAGCGAGTTACGTGGTCTTGAAATTTGATCCGTACAGAACTATTTTATGTTATTTTTTGTTCCATTATACGTTCTTTAACAAAGAAAGAGGATTGTTTTTATACAGAGAACATACTAGGCAGGCCAAACTATCGAAAGTATTGTAAATAATATGAATAAATTAATTTTAATTGATTTTTTCTGTTTTTAAGCTCTGATCTCATTTTCCCGAACTTAAAAAAATTATTTTTCATATATAGTTCCTTCTATAATATAGAAAAACACATTAAATAAATGATATAATGTAAAACTAACAAAAGAAAAAAAAAATTTAAAAATAGACCACACCGGGATTCGAACCCGCGCTGTCTCGCTCAGCTGCTATCACGCTATCCGCTCCACCAAGCATACACGGTGAGGGTGGTATTCCATGCCTTCAAAAGCACTCTCCCGGTCAGTTGATCTATGTATTTTGGGGGCCCATTGCGACCCTCCTAATTAAGCTATAAATATTTCCTTAGGCACAGGGGTTGGGGGCATGGTACCCTATTTTGGTACCGAGTTTGAGATTTATAGCTTAATATTAAAGCGAGTTACGTGGTCTTGAAATTTGATCCGTACATGCCTATTTTATGTTATTTTTAATTCCATTACGCGTTCTTTAACGAAGAAAGAGGATTGTTTTTATACAGAGAACATATTAGGCAGGCCAAACTATCGAAAGTATTGTAAATAATATGAATAAATTAATTTTAATTGATTTTTCCAGTTTTTAAGCTCTGCTCTCACTTTCCCGAACTTAAAAAAATTATTTTTCATATATAGTTCCTTCTAAAATATAGAAAAAGACATTAAATGAATAATATAATGTAAAATTAACAATAGAAAAAAAAATAAACAAATTTTAAAAATTTTCTATGTATGTATGTATGTATGTATGTATGTATGTATACCTCAAAAAGTGTTGGGAGAAGCTTTATTTTGAGGAATTTCGCCTTCCGAAAAGCGTTAATACGAAAAAATTCTAAGTCTTTTCTCATTGTTAACAAAAGGCTTCATATAATACTATAATATTAACCTTTAATGTTGTAATTGGACCAGGTACTATATTACCGGGTACTAGTTTACCCTACCAAAGGAAATATTTATGGACCCCTTAGGGTTCCCACAATTGGACCCCGCATTTTACTGTTTATGTATATCTCAAAAAGTTTTGCAAGAAGCTTTTTTGACCTTTTTTGACCTTTTTTTGACCTTAATAGTAACCTTTAATTTTTTTATTGGACTAGGTATTATATTACGGGGTACTAGTGTACCCTACCAAAGGAAATAATTATAGACCTCATAGGGGGTACACAGTGTAACCCCTCATTTTACTATGTATGTATGTATGTATGTATATCTAAAACAGGGCATTTTTCAATGTTAAGAAAAATGCCTCCTATCAGACCTTAATATTAACCTTTAATGTTTTTATTGGACGAGGTGTTATATTACCTTGTAATAGTGTAACCTACCAAAGGAATCAATTATAGACCCCATAGGGGGTACACGGTGTGACCCCGCAATGTATGTCTATCTGAAATAGTGATGCGAAAAGTCTTATTTCGCAGAAATTCGCCTACCGAAAAGCGTTAATACGGAGAAATTCTTTTTTCAAGAGAAATAAATTTTCTATGTATGTATATCTCAAAAAGTGTTGCGAGAAGCTTTATTTGTAAGAAATTCGCTTTCCGAAAAGCGTTAATACTCAGAAATTCTAAGTCTTTTCTCAATGTTAACAAAGCCTCCTATCAGACCTTAATATTAACCTTTAATGTTTTAGTTGGACCAGGTGTTTTATTACCTTGTACTAGTGTACCCTACCAAAGGAAATAATTATAGAGCCCATAGGGGGTACACAGCGTGACCCCGCACTTTACTATGTATGTATATCTAAAACAGTGCATTTTTCAATGTTAAGAAAAGTGCCTCCTATCAGACCTTAATTATAACCTTTAATGTTTTAATTGGACGAAGTGTTATATTACCTTGTAATAGTGTACCCTACCAAAGGAATCAAATATAGACCCCATAGGGGGTACACGGTGTGACCCCGCAATGCAAAAAAAAATAAACAAATTTTAAAAAATTTCTACATTGGGATTCGAACCCGCACCGTCTCGCTCAGCTGCTATTACGCTATCCGCTCCACCACGCATACACGGTGAGCGTGCTACTACATGGCTTCAAACGCACTCTTCCGGTCAGTTTAGCGATGTACTTTGGGGGCCCATTGCGAACCTCCTAATTAAGCTATAAATATTTCCTTAGGCACAGGGGTTGGGCGCATGGTACCCTATTTTTGTACCGAGTTTGAGATTTATAGCTTAATATTAAAGCGAGTTATGTGGTCTTGAAAACTTTCCCGTACATGCCTATTTTATGTTATTTTTTATTCTATTACGCGTTCTTTAACGAAGAAAGAGGATTGTTTTTATACAGAGAACATATTAGGCAGGCCAAACTATCGAAAGTGTTGTAAATAATATGAATAAATTAATTTTAATTGATTTTTCCTGTTTTTAAGCTCTGTTCTCACTTTCCCGAACTTAAAAAAATTATTTTTCATATATAGTTCCTTCTAAAATATAGAAAAAGACATTAAATGAATAATATAATGTAAAATTAACAATAGAAAAAAAAATAAACAAATTTTAAAAATTGTCCACACTGGGATTCGAACCCGCACCGTCTCGCTCAGCTGCTATCACGCTATCCGCTCCACCACGATTACATGGTCAGCGAGCTACTTCATGGCTTCAAAAGCAATCTCGCGGTCAGTTTAACGATGTACTTTGGGGGCCCATTGCGACCCTCCTAATTAAGCTATAAGTATTTCCTTAGGCACAGGGGTTGGGGGCATGGTACCCTATTTTGGTACCGAGTTTGAGATTTATAGCTTAATATTAAAGCGAGTTACGTGGTCTTGAAATTTGATCCGTACAGACCTATTTTATGTTATTTTTTGTTCCATTATACGTTCTTTAACAAAGAAAGAGGATTGTTTTTATACAGAGAACATACTAGGCAGGCCAAACTATCGAAAGTATTGTAAATAATATGAATAAATTAATTTTAATTGATTTTTTCTGTTTTTAAGCTCTGATCTCATTTTCCCGAACTTAAAAAAATTATTTTTCATATATAGTTCCTTCTATAATATAGAAAAACACATTAAATAAATGATATAATGTAAAACTAACAAAAGAAAAAAAAAATTTAAAAATAGACCACACCGGGATTCGAACCCGCGCTGTCTCGCTCAGCTGCTATCACGCTATCCGCTCCACCAAGCATACACGGTGAGGGTGGTATTCCATGCCTTCAAAAGCACTCTCCCGGTCAGTTGATCTATGTATTTTGGGGGCCCATTGCGACCCTCCTAATTAAGCTATAAATATTTCCTTAGGCACAGGGGTTGGGGGCATGGTACCCTATTTTGGTACCGAGTTTGAGATTTATAGCTTAATATTAAAGCGAGTTATGTGGTCTTGAAATTTGATCCGTACATGCCTATTTTATGTTATTTTTTATTCCATTACGCGTTCTTTAACGAAGAAAGAGGATTGTTTTTATACAGAGAACATATTAGGCAGGCCAAACTATCGAAAGTATTGTAATAAACATGAATAAATTAATTTTAATTGATTTTTCCTGTTTTTAAGCTCTGTTCTCACTTTCCCGAACTTAAAAAAATTATTTTTCATATATAGTTCCTTCTAAAATATAGAAAAAGACATTAAATGAATAACATAATGTAAAATTAACAATAGAAAAAAATAAACAAATTTTAAAAATTGTCCACACTGGGATTCGAACCCGCACCGTCTCGCTCAGCTGCTATCACGCTATCCGCTCCACCACGATTACACGGTCAACGAGCTACTTCATGGCTTCAAAAGCACTTTCCCGGTTAGTTGATCGATGTACTTTGGGGGCCCCTTGCGATCCTCCTAATTAACCTATAAATATTTCCTTCGGCAGTGAGGTGGGGGGCATGGTATCCTATTGTGGTACCGAGTTTGAGATTTATAGCTTAATATTAAAGCGAGTTATGTGGTCTTGAAAACTTACCCGTACATGCCTATTTTATGTTATTTTTTATTCCATTACGCGTTCTTTAACGAAGAAAGAGGATTGTTTTTATACAGAGAAAATATTAGGCAGGCCAAACTATCGAAAGTATTGTAAATAATATGAATAAATTAATTTTAATTGATTTTTCCTGTTTTTAAGCTCTGTTCTCACTTTCCCGAACTTAAAAAAATTATTTTTCATATATAGTTCCTTCTAAAATATAGAAAAAGACATTAAATGAATTAATGTAAAATTAACAATAGAAAAAAAAATAAACAAATTTTAAAAATTGTCCACACTGGGATTCGAACCCGCACCGTCTCGCTCAGCTGCTATCGCGCTATCCGCTCCACCACGATTACATGGTCAGCGAGCTACTTCATGGCTTCAAAAGCAATCTCGCGGTCAGTTTAACGATGTACTTTGGGGGCCCATTGCGACCCTCCTAATTAAGCTATAAGTATTTCCTTAGGCACAGGGGTTGGGGGCATGGTACCCTATTTTGGTACCGAGTTTGAGATTTATAGCTTAATATTAAAGCGAGTTACGTGGTCTTGAAATTTGATCCGTACAGAACTATTTTATGTTATTTTTTGTTCCATTATACGTTCTTTAACAAAGAAAGAGGATTGTTTTTATACAGAGAACATACTAGGCAGGCCAAACTATCGAAAGTATTGTAAATAATATGAATAAATTAATTTTAATTGATTTTTTCTGTTTTTAAGCTCTGATCTCATTTTCCCGAACTTAAAAAAATTATTTTTCATATATAGTTCCTTCTATAATATAGAAAAACACATTAAATAAATGATATAATGTAAAACTAACAAAAGAAAAAAAAAATTTAAAAATAGACCACACCGGGATTCGAACCCGCGCTGTCTCGCTCAGCTGCTATCACGCTATCCGCTCCACCAAGCATACACGGTGAGGGTGGTATTCCATGCCTTCAAAAGCACTCTCCCGGTCAGTTGATCTATGTATTTTGGGGGCCCATTGCGACCCTCCTAATTAAGCTATAAATATTTCCTTAGGCACAGGGGTTGGGGGCATGGTACCCTATTTTGGTACCGAGTTTGAGATTTATAGCTTAATATTAAAGCGAGTTACGTGGTCTTGAAATTTGATCCGTACATGCCTATTTTATGTTATTTTTAATTCCATTACGCGTTCTTTAACGAAGAAAGAGGATTGTTTTTATACAGAGAACATATTAGGCAGGCCAAACTATCGAAAGTATTGTAAATAATATGAATAAATTAATTTTAATTGATTTTTCCAGTTTTTAAGCTCTGCTCTCACTTTCCCGAACTTAAAAAAATTATTTTTCATATATAGTTCCTTCTAAAATATAGAAAAAGACATTAAATGAATAATATAATGTAAAATTAACAATAGAAAAAAAAATAAACAAATTTTAAAAATTTTCTATGTATGTATGTATGTATGTATGTATGTATGTATACCTCAAAAAGTGTTGGGAGAAGCTTTATTTTGAGGAATTTCGCCTTCCGAAAAGCGTTAATACGAAAAAATTCTAAGTCTTTTCTCATTGTTAACAAAAGGCTTCATATAATACTATAATATTAACCTTTAATGTTGTAATTGGACCAGGTACTATATTACCGGGTACTAGTTTACCCTACCAAAGGAAATATTTATGGACCCCTTAGGGTTCCCACAATTGGACCCCGCATTTTACTGTTTATGTATATCTCAAAAAGTTTTGCAAGAAGCTTTTTTGACCTTTTTTTGACCTTAATAGTAACCTTTAATTTTTTTATTGGACTAGGTATTATATTACGGGGTACTAGTGTACCCTACCAAAGGAAATAATTATAGACCTCATAGGGGGTACACAGTGTAACCCCTCATTTTACTATGTATGTATGTATGTATATCTAAAACAGGGCATTTTTCAATGTTAAGAAAAATGCCTCCTATCAGACCTTAATATTAACCTTTAATGTTTTTATTGGACGAGGTGTTATATTACCTTGTAATAGTGTAACCTACCAAAGGAATCAATTATAGACCCCATAGGGGGTACACGGTGTGACCCCGCAATGTATGTCTATCTGAAATAGTGATGCGAAAAGTCTTATTTCGCAGAAATTCGCCTACCGAAAAGCGTTAATACGGAGAAATTCTTTTTTCAAGAGAAATAAATTTTCTATGTATGTATATCTCAAAAAGTGTTGCGAGAAGCTTTATTTGTAAGAAATTCGCTTTCCGAAAAGCGTTAATACTCAGAAATTCTAAGTCTTTTCTCAATGTTAACAAAGCCTCCTATCAGACCTTAATATTAACCTTTAATGTTTTAGTTGGACCAGGTGTTTTATTACCTTGTACTAGTGTACCCTACCAAAGGAAATTATTATAGAGCCCATAGGGGGTACACAGCGTGACCCCGCACTTTACTATGTATGTATATCTAAAACAGTGCATTTTTCAATGTTAAGAAAAGTGCCTCCTATCAGACCTTAATTATAACC
Source organism: Parasteatoda lunata (assembly GCA_949128135.1). Lineage (NCBI taxonomy): Eukaryota > Metazoa > Arthropoda > Arachnida > Araneae > Theridiidae > Parasteatoda > Parasteatoda lunata. The sequence continues at coordinate 134,465,377 of OX421970.1, forward strand.
TTTAATGTTTTAATTGGACGAAGTGTTATATTACCTTGTAATAGTGTACCCTACCAAAGGAATCAAATATAGACCCCATAGGGGGTACACGGTGTGACCCCGCAATGCAAAAAAAAATAAACAAATTTTACAAAATTTCTACATTGGGATTCGAACCCGCACCGTCTCGCTCAGCTGCTATTACGCTATCCGCTCCACCACGCATACACGGTGAGCGTGCTACTACATGGCTTCAAACGCACTCTTCCGGTCAGTTTAGCGATGTACTTTGGGGGCCCATTGCGAACCTCCTAATTAAGCTATAAATATTTCCTTAGGCACAGGGGTTGGGCGCATGGTACCCTATTTTTGTACCGAGTTTGAGATTTATAGCTTAATATTAAAGCGAGTTATGTGGTCTTGAAAACTTACCCGTACATGCCTATTTTATGTTATTTTTCATTCCATTATGCCTTCTTTAACGAAGAAAGAGGATTGTTTTTATACAGAGAACATATTAGGCAGGCACAACTATCGAAAGTATTGTAAATAATACGAATAAATTAATTTTAATTGATTTTTCGTGTTTTTAAGCTCTGTTCTCACTTTCCCGTACTTAAATAAATTATATTTCATATATAAATCCTTCTAAAATATTGAAAAAGACATATAATGAATAATATAATGTAAAATTAACAATAGAAAAAAGAATAAACAAATTTTAAAAATTGTCCACACTGGGATTCGAACCCGCACCGTCTCGCTCAGCTGCTATCACGCTATCCGCTCCACCACGATTACACGGTCAGCGAGCTACTTCATGGCTTCAAAAGCAATCTCGCGGTCAGTTTAACGATGTACTTTGGGGGCCCATTGCGACCCTCCTAATTAAGCTATAAATATTTCCTTAGGCAAAGGGGTTGGGGGCATGGTACCCTATTTTGGTTCCGAGTTTGAGATTTATAGCTTAATATTAAAGCGAGTTATGTGGTCTTGAAAATTTACCCGTATATGCCTATTTTATGTTATTTTTCATTCCATTATGCCTTCTTTAACGAAGAAAGAGGATTGTTTTTATACAGAGAACATATTAGGCAGGCACAACTATCGAAAGTATTGTAAATAATACGAATAAATTAATTTTAATTGATTTTTCTTGTTTTTAAGCTCTATTCTCACTTTCCCGTACTTAAATAAATTATATTTCATATATAAATCCTTCTAAAATATAGAAAAACACATTAAATAAATAATATAATGTTAAATTAACAATAGAAAAAAAAATAAACAAATTTTAAAAATTTTCTATGTATGTATGTATGTATGTATACCTCAAAAAGTGTTGGGAGAAGCTTTTTTTTGAGGAATTTCGCCTTCCGAAAAGCGTTAATACGAAAAAATTCTAAGTCTTTTCTCATTGTTAACAAAAGGCTTAATATTATACTATAATATTAACCTTTAATGTTGTAATTGGACCAGGTACTATATTACCGGGTACTAGTTTACCCTACCAAAGGAAATATTTATGGACCCCTTAGGGGTCCCACAATGAGACCCCGCATTTTACTGTTTTTGTATATCTCAAAAAGTGTTGTGAGAAGCTTTTTTGACCTTTTTTGACCTTTTTTTGACCTTAATATTAACCTTTAATGTTGTTATTGGACTAGGTATTATATTACGGGGTACTAGTGTACCCTACCAAAGGAAATAATTATAGACCTTATAGGGGTACACAGTGTAACCCCTCATTTTACTATGTATGTATGTATGTCTGTATATCTAAAACAGGGCATTTTTCAATGTTAAGAAAAATGCCTCCTATCAGACCTTAATATTAACCTTTAATGTTTTAATTGGACGAGGTGTTATATTACCTTGTCATAGTGTACCCTACCAAAGGAATCAATTATAGACCCCATAGGGAGTACACGGTGTGACCCCGCAATGTATGTCTATCTGAAATAGTGATGCGAAAAGTCTTATTTCGCAGAAATTCGCCTTCCGAAAAGCGTTAATACGGAGAAATTCTAAGTCTTTTTTCAAGAGAAATAAATTTTCTATGTATGTATATCCCAAAAAGTGTTGCGAGAAGCTTTATTTGTAAGAAATTCGCCTTCCGAAAAGCGTTAATACGGAAAAATTCTAAATCTTTTCTCTATAATAACAAAGCCTCCTATCAGACCTTAATATTGACCTTTAAATTTGTAATTGGACCAGGTACTATATTACCGGATACTAGTGTACCCTACCAAAGGAAATATTTATGGACCCCGCATTTTACTGTTTTTGTATATCTCAAAAAGTGTTGCGAGAAGCTTTATTTCGAAGAAATGCGCCTCCTCAATAGCTCTTATACGCAGAAATTCTAAGTCTTTTCTCAATATTAACAAAGCCTCCTATCAGACCTTAATATTAACCTTTAATGTTTTAGTTGGACCAGGTGTTATAATACCTTGTACTAGTGTACCCTACCAAAGGAAATAATTATAGAGCCCGTAGGAGGTTTACAGTGGGACCCCGAATTTTACTGTTTTTTGTATATCTAAAATAGTGATGCGAAATGTCTTATTTCGCAGAAATTTGCCTTCTGAATAGCTTTTATACGGAGAAATTCTAAGTCTTTTTTCAAGAGAAAATAAATTTTCTATGTATGTATGTATATCTAAAACAGTGCATTTTTCAATGTTAAGAAAAATGCCTCCTATCAGACCTTAATATTAACCTTTAATGTTGTTATTGGACTAGGTATTATATTACGGGGTACTTGTGTACCCTACCAAAGGAAATAATTATAGACCCCATAGGGGGTACACAGCGTGACCCCGAATTTTACTGTTTTTTGTATATCTAAAATAGTGATGCGAAATGTCTTATTTCGCAGAAATTTGCCTTCTGAATAGCTTTTATACGGAGAAATTCTAAGTCTTTTTTCAAGAGAAAATAAATTTTCTATGTATGTATGTATACCCCAAAAAGTGTTGCGAGAAGCTTTAATTTGAGGAAACTCCCCTTCCGAAAAGAGTTAATACGGGGAAATTCTAAGTCTTTTCTCATTGTTAACAAAAGGCTTCATATCAGACCTTAATATTGACCCTTAATATTTTAGTTGGACCAGGTGTTATATTACCTTGTACTAGTGTACCCTACCAAAGGAAATAATTATAGAGCCCATAGGGGGTACACAGTGTGATCCCGCACTTTACTATGTATGTATATCTAAAACAGTGCATTTTTCAATGTTAAGAAAAACAATTTTCTTAGATTTTTCCAGTTTTTTTAAATTTTCCTAATTAAAAAAAAATTCCTACATGCAGACACTCCAGAATATCGAAAAACACATATAAAAAATAATATAATGTAAAATAAACAAAAGAAAGAAAAAAAAGAAATTTTTTTGAAAAAGTGTCCACAGCTGAGATTCGAACCCCCGACCCGTCCCTCCAACATGGACCAGCCAGTTAGGTGTCCTGCCACCAGACTAATTCCGTACGGAAAGAAAGAAACAATTTCGCTTCAAAATCCCTTTCTCGGTTACCTATGCAATAGACCTTTAGGGCACCACTGGGGCCCTCCTAATTAACATATAAAAAAAAATTTTCGGCAGTCATGATTGGACCATAGAGGCCTACCATGGGACCGAGTTTGAAAATTATAACTTAATATTAAAGGAAGCTAGGAGGTCTCGAAGCCTGAACCTTATTCTCGAGATTTCGACTTTTTTTTTAATAATTATTATTCCAAAAAGTCTTCTTTAACAAAGAAAGATGCTCGATTTTATACACAGAACACCTTATACATGATAGACTACCTAAAATTTTACAAAAGGAGTCGAAAAATAACAAATAAACTGATTTTCATAGATTTTTCCAGTTTTTTCCCATTTTACTACTTAAAAAACAATTTCCCACATGCAGGAACCTCCAGAATATCGAAAGACACATCTTAAAAATAATATAATGTAAAATAAGAAAAAGAAAGAAAAAAAAAGAATTTTTTTTGAAAAAGTGTCCGCAGCAAAAGTGTCCTGGGATTCGAACCCCCTACCCCTCCCTCCAGCCTCGACTTGCCAGTCAGGTGTCCTACCACCGGATCAAATCGGAACAGAAAGAAAGAAACAATTTCGCTTCAAAAGCCCTCTCTCGGTTACCTATGCAATAGACCTTTAGGGCCCCACTGGGGTCCTCCTAATTAACATATAAAAATTTCTTTTGGCAGGCATGATTGGACCTTAGAGGCCTACCTTGGGACCGTGACTAAAAATTATAACTTAATATTAAAGGGAGCTAGGAGGTCTCGAAGCCTGAACCATATTCTCGACATTTTGACTTTTTTTTTTTAATTTTTATTATTATTCCAAAAAGTGTTCTTTAACAAAGAAAGGTGCTCGATTTTATACACAGAACACCTTATACATGATAGACTACATAAATGTTGCAAAAGGAGTCGAAAAATAACAAATAAAATGTTTTTCATAGATTTTTCCAGTTTTTTCCCATTTTACTAATTAAAAAAAAATTTTCTACATGCATGAGCCTCCAGAATATCGAAAAACACATCTTAAAAAATAATATAATGTAAAATAAAGAAAAGAAAGAAAAAAAGAATTTTTTTTGAAAAAGTGTCCGCAGCTGGGATTCGAACCCCCGACCCATCACTCCAGCCTGGATTTGCCAGTCAGGTGTCCTACCACCACACCAAATCGGAACAGAAAGAAAGAAACAATTTTGCTTCACAAGCCCTTTCTCGCTTTACTATGCAAAAGACCTTTAGGGCCCCACTTAAGCCCTCCTAATTAACATATAAAAATTTCCTTTGGCAGGCATGATTGGACTATAGAGGCCTACCTTGGGACCGAGTTTGAAAATTATAACTTTATATTAAAGAGAGCTAGGCGCTCTCGGATCCTGAATCGTTTTCTCGACATTTTGACTTTTTTATTTTTATTTTTATTATTATTCCAAAAAGTGTTCTTTAACAAAGAAAGATGCTCGATTTTATACACAGAACACCTTGTTTATGATAGAGTACCTAATATGTTGCAAAGGGAGTCGAAAAATAACAAATAAACCGATTTTCCAAGATTTTTCCAATGTTTCCCATTTTACAAATTAAAAAAAAAACTTTCCTACATGCAGGAACCTCCAGAATATCGAAAAACACATCTTAAAAAATAATATAATGTAAAATAAACAAAAGAAAGAAAAAAAAGAAAATTTTTTGAAAAATTGTCCGCAGCTAGCATTTGAACCAACGACCCCTCCCTCCAGCCTCGACTTGCCGGTCAGGTGTCCTACCAACAGACCAAGGCGGTACGGTAAGAAAGAAACAATTTCGCTTCAAAAGCCCTTTCTCGGTTACTTATGCAACAGACCTTTAGGGCCCAACTCGGGCCCTCCTATTTAACATATAAAAATTTTCTTCGACAGGCATGATTGGACCATAGAGGCCTACCTTGTGACCGAGTTTGAAAATTATAAAAAGCGTCTTCTAAAAAGCGTTATCGGGGAAATTCGAAGTCTTTTCTCAATAATAACAAAAGGCCTGATATCAGACCTTAATATTATCCCATAATATTTTAATTGGACCAGGTATTATATTACCGAGCGATAGCGTACCCTACTAGAGAAATTAATTATAGACCTCATAGGGGGTGCACTATGTGACCCCTCAATTTTACTTTGTATGTATATCTAAATTAGTGTTGCGAGATGTCTTTATTTGAGAAAATTCGTCTTCTTAAAAGGTTTATATCAGGGAAATTCAAAGTCTTTTCTCAATATTAGCAAAAGGCCTGATATCAGACCTTAATATTATCCCATAATATTTTAATTGGACCAGGTATTATATTACCGAGTGATAGTGTACCCTACTAGAGAAATTAATTATAGACCTCATAGGGTTTACACAATGTGACCCCTCAATTTTACTTTGTATGTATATCTAAATTAGTGTTGCGAGATGTCTTTATTTGAGAAAATTCGTCTTCTTAAAAGGTTTATATCAGGGAAATTCAAAGTCTTTTCTCAATATTAGCAAAAGGCCTGATATCAGACCTTAATATTATCCCATAATATTTTAATTGGACCAGGTATTATATTACCGAGTGATAGTGTACCCTACTAGAGAAATTAATTATAGACCTCATAGGGTTTACACAATGTGACCCCTCAATTTTACTTTGTATGTATATCTAAATTAGTGTTGCGAGATGTCTTTATTTGAGAAAATTCGTCTTCTTAAAAGGTTTATATCAGGGAAATTCAAAGTCTTTTCTCAATATTAGCAAAAGGCCTGATATCAGACCTTAATATTATCCCATAATATTTTAATTGGACCAGGTATTATATTACCGAGTGATAGTGTACCCTACTAGAGAAATTAATTATAGACCTCATAGGGTTTACACAATGTGACCCCTCAATTTTACTTTGTATGTATATCTAAATTAGTGTTGCGAGATGTCTTTATTTGAGAAAATTCGTCTTCTTAAAAGGTTTATATCAGGGAAATTCAAAGTCTTTTCTCAATATTAGCAAAAGGCCTGATATCAGACCTTAATATTATCCCATAATATTTTAATTGGTCCAGGTATTATATTACCGAGTGATAGTGTACCCTACTAGAGAAATTAATTATAGACCTCATAGGGTTTACACAATGTGACCCCTCAATTTTACTTTGTATGTATATCTAAATTAGTGTTGCGAGATGTCTTTATTTGAGAAAATTCGTCTTCTTAAAAGGTTTATATCAGGGAAATTCAAAGTCTTTTCTCAATATTAGCAAAAGGCCTGATATCAGACCTTAATATTATCCCATAATATTTTAATTGGACCAGGTATTATATTACCGAGTGATAGTGTACCCTACTAGAGAAATTAATTATAGACCTCATAGGGTTTACACAATGTGACCCCTCAATTTTACTTTGTATGTATATCTAAATTAGTGTTGCGAGATGTCTTTATTTGAGAAAATTCGTCTTCTTAAAAGGTTTATATCAGGGAAATTCAAAGTCTTTTCTCAATATTAGCAAAAGGCCTGATATCAGACCTTAATATTATCCCATAATATTTTAATTGGACCAGGTATTATATTACCGAGTGATAGTGTACCCTACTAGAGAAATTAATTATAGACCTCATAGGGTTTACACAATGTGATCCCTCAATTTTACTTTGTATGTATATCTAAATTAGTGTTGCGAGATGTCTTTATTTGAGAAAATTCGTCTTCTTAAAAGGTTTATATCAGGGAAATTCAAAGTCTTTTCTCAATATTAACAAAAGGCCTGATATCAGACCTTAATATTATCCCATAATATTTTAATTGGACCAGGTATTATATTACCGAGTGATAGTGTACCCTACTAGAGAAATTAATTATAGACCTCATAGGGTTTACACAATGTGACCCCTCAATTTTACTTTGTATGTATATCTAAATTAGTGTTGCGAGATGTCTTTATTTGAGAAAATTCGTCTTCTTAAAAGGTTTATATCAGGGAAATTCAAAGTCTTTTCTCAATATTAGCAAAAGGCCTGATATCAAACCTTAATATTATCCCATAATATTTTAATTGGACCAGGTATTATATTACCGAGCGATAGCGTACCCTACTAGAGAAATTAATTATAGACCTCATAGGGTTTACACAATGTGATCCCTCAATTTTACTTTGTATGTATATCTAAATTAGTGTTGCGAGATGTCTTTATTTGAGAAAATTCGTCTTCTTAAAAGGTTTATATCAGGGAAATTCAAAGTCTTTTCTCAATATTAGCAAAAGGCCTGATATCAGACCTTAATATTATCCCAGAATATTTTAATTGGACCAGGTATTATATTACCGAGTGATAGTGTACCCTACTAGAGAAATTAATTATAGACCTCATAGGGTTTACACAATGTGACCCCTCAATTTTACTTTGTATGTATATCTAAATTAGTGTTGCGAGATGTCTTTATTTGAGAAAATTCGTCTTCTTAAAAGGTTTATATCAGGGAAATTCAAAGTCTTTTCTCAATATTAACAAAAGGCCTGATATCAGACCTTAATATTATCCCATAATATTTTAATTGGACCAGGTATTATATTACCGAGTGATAGTGTACCCTACTAGAGAAATTAATTATAGACCTCATAGGGTTTACACAATGTGACCCCTCAATTTTACTTTGTATGCATATCTAAATTAGTGTTGCGAGATGTCTTTATTTGAGAAAATTCGTCTTCTTAAAAGGTTTATATCAGGGAAATTCAAAGTCTTTTCTCAATATTAGCAAAAGGCCTGATATCAGACCTTAATATTATCCCATAATATTTTAATTGGACCAGGTATTATATTACCAGGTAATAAAGTACCTTACCAGAGGAAATAATTATGGACCCCTTAGAGGATACACAATGTGCCACTGTAGTTTACTATGTATGTATATCTAAAATAGAGAATTTTTCAATATTAAAAAAATGCCTCATATCAGACCTTCATATTATCCCATAATATTTTATTTGGACCAGGTAATATATTACCGAGTAGTAGTGTAACCTACCGGAGGAAATAATTATAGACCTCATAGGGGGTGCACTATGTGACCCCGCAGATTATTATGTATGTATATCAGAAATAGTGTAGCGAGAAGTCTTATTTTGAGGAAATTCGTCTTCTAAAAAGCATTAATAAGCATTTTCTCAATAAATATTGGCATAAATATTTATTATTTTTTTTCTTGCTTGAATAAAAGTTTAAGAAAACAATCATATTTTGCATGACACGTAAGGGGAACCACGAAAATATCTTTCAAATTGCTTGACTCCTTTTAAAAGCTCAGTAATCGCAATGTTTTTTTTTATAATTAATCATTTTTTTATTATCTTTGAGAGACTTCTTTGTGAATATAACGAGATGTTCTTCATATTTTTGTTGTTTTTTTCTCAATCCGAAAATCAAAGTAGCTCGCTATTTAAGTATCGGTATAAAACCATATTTATGAAAGTTATAAAAATGATTCATTATAATCAAGATTAAATTGAAATTAGCATCATCAAATTTCGTGTTACACGCTAAGAGAAACAAACGAAAATGTTTTTCAAATTGCTTTTATTGGTATATAAAATAAAATAATTTACATTTTAAGCATCGGAGTAAAATGATATCTATGAAAATTAAAAGATTAGTTCATTTTAATTAAGATTAAATCAAAATAATCACATTTTGCGTACAAAGGGAAACCACGAAAATGTTTTTTTAAATTCCTTGGTGATAATAGGATTCAAGCTAAATGTTCATCATCATCTCAATGAAAATATTTTGTATAAACAGCCATTTTTTTATTATTATTATCCTTAATGGATAGGGTACTATCTTTCTGAACAGAACGAAAAGCTCTTCTTATTAACTCTACCCAGAAATTAAAGTAAGTCGAAGTTAAGTATAGAAGTATAATTGCTAAAAAAATATCCTATTTTAATTAAAATTATCAAATTTTTCGTTACACGGTAAGGAAAACCACGAAAATGTTTTTTTTTAAATCGCTTTTTTCGGTAATAGGTTTTTAGCTAAATGTTTATTATCTAAAAGAAATTATTTTTTAAAGACCAATCTTTTTTTTTTTTTATCCTTGTGAAGTTTATCATCTTTTTGAATGTAGAAAATCGCCCTTATTATTTTTAATTCAATTCAGAAATCAAAGTAATTAACAATTTAAGTATCTTAATACAATCATATTCATGAAAGCTATAAGAATAGTTTATTTTAATGAAGATTAAATTAAAGTAATCAAATTTGCGTTACATGCGAAGGAAAACCACGAAAAAGTCTTTTAAATTGCTTAATGGTAATAGGTTTCCAGCTAAATGGTGATTATCGCAATGAAATTATTTTTTATAATCAATAATTTTTTTATCATCCTTGAAAAACAATCTGTTATCTTAGTGAATATTCGGAAACACTCTTCTTATATTAATACTTTTTAACACAACCCAGGAATAAAAGTAACTTGTAATTTAAGTATCAGAATAAAAGCATACTTATAAAAGCTATTGAAGTAACCTAATTCTGCGATACAAGTGAAGAAAAACCACGAAAACGTTTGTCAGATTTTTTGATGGTAATAGGATTTTTTCGAAATGTTCATTATAGCAATGATATCATTTTTAATAATCAATCATTTTATTTTATCATCTTTGATATATAGCCTAAGTAAATGTTGATTCTCTTCAATTTGGTAAAGCCTGGTTTGATTCCATCTTAATGTCCTCTCCAGGGCCGGATTTAAGCTTAGCGGGGCCCCAAGCTACTGAAAAAGATGGGGCCCTTATAAGTTCATTTCTATTTATATACACCTGAGGAAAACTGTCATTATTTTTTATTGTTGAGTATTAACATTAAATTAATCTCTTACATTTTGCTCAAAATCTAGAAACTAGAAAATCTAGACTTAGAAACATGAAATGTGTGTATGTAAGGAGTTCGAAAGATTATTAGTTTTTATGACCGCCGTTGAAATTTTGAGTTTACAACTACCCATGTTTAACAACGTAGCCTTGTAACTCCTGGAGCAGATTTGTTATGAGAATTTAGTGGACTTTGTAACCCAGGCAGATTTAACATGCACCAGTCATCATTTTATACATGGGTAGTCTTCGGCCGTCTGGATTCGAACTCCCATTCTCACGAACACGAGTCCATAGCCCTACCAACCAGGCTATTGCGGCTAAATTATTAGTTTATTTTATAACAGTCATTGAACAGCCCATCCAGTTTCGAGTATTAATGTTTAACTCCGTAGCCTTGTAATTTTGAACCCAATCCAGCAAACAAGAGAACTCCAGGATCAAGTATTTGAGGAAAATTTTGCCTTCATGGAGGACGTTTTGATGGAACCAACCAGCATTTGAGTTACATGGAGAGGAAAACCACGAAGCCTCCCACGGTTAGTCTGACAGAAAGGAGACTCTAACCCATGATCCGTCTACCACTGAGGATATTTTACTTCAGCACTGTGGTCGGTGCAAGCCGGTAGTAGAATTCATATCGACCAACAATCATCACTGGCATTCGAACTCGGTTCACCTCATTCGGAGGCGAATGCTCTATCCCTCAAGTCCATCTTCACTGAGTAACAACTCTGTGGGAGGTACCAATTTTCCAATTTTATTGATTTGCTAAATTTAGTCATCTTCAAAATGTAAATGGCAATCGTAATTTTTGTGTAGAAAAATGGAAATAAACCGTTTTTTTCCTCTTATCTGCAATGATTAATGAGATGCAACCATGAGGGTTAGTGAGCAAAGTAAACAAGGGGTGGAGCCTTCTAGTTTTTTTAATAATTTTAAAATTATTAGTTTTTAATATGCATACTTTATAAAAAAAAATAAGAAAAACATTTTTCAGTTAGAAGAAATAAAAATAACTTAATAGAAATAAAAATAATAAATATAAAGAAATAAAAATAAGAATAAAGAAATAAGAATAAGAAAAACTAAAACTAAAACTAAAAATAAGAATAAGAAAAACTATTAGAATATAGTAAAATTTACGGTATTTATGGGAACACCAAAATACAGGATAGTTCTTTTCAATAGTGATCTGGTTATGACTTCTCTTGAAATTTACATAATAAAAATATAGTTTTTTGCCATGATGTTCGGTAGTAAATGCGTTAAATTTTTTAACTTTATCATGATACCTTAGGAAAGCAGTTCCAAACTGTGTTCTTTCGAACTTTATTGTTTTAGAGCGAATTAGTACTTTTTATAACCGGGCATGAATACTTTTATAACTTCTAGTTAGTTCTTTTATAATCTCAGATTATATTTAGATCTAACATATAAATCATATCGTATATAATCTTTCTGTTTCCTTTATTAAATTATTTGAAGTAAAATACCAATTAAATAAAAATGGCATTTTTTAAATGAAAATATATTTCTAAAAACAATATGTTGAACAAATTAGGAAAAGAATAAGCATTTATAAAATATTACATTAATATTTCATACCACACTTTTCAAATCAATATAAAATAACTAAATTCTTTTATAAAGAAAAATGCTTTACAGATTATCATTTTTAGCGTTTATAACTAGTCTCTTCAGTTCATTTAGAAATAAACTATAATTCGGCTTATCTTATTCATTTTCAGCTGTTGTATATACACTAAAAATAAATTCAAAAATAGCGTAGATATAGCACAAGGAATGCAAATTTAACTGTCGGATATAAAATCTTAATTAAGATTGTTAATGATAAAACAATGAAAAATCTTCATTCCTCTAATTAAATATTTTTTCAGGTTATATAGTTCACAATTACCTTAATAAACTTTCATCCTAATGTCGGGGTTCGGCAGAAGGAAGCGTAAATAATAATTGAGAATCGCTGCCTTAGAGTATGGCATAATAATCACTAATTCGTTTAATTTTATTTTTGACTTTTGCATTTTTATTAAATATGTGGTAATAAGAGCTATAATTTTAAAAACCAGAATTTCCGATAAATTATTGCATTGTGAACAGAAAAATTATCAAAGGAATGATTTAAATACCATATATTTTGGTTTTGTTACCAAAATTGTTTTTTTTTTTTTTTTTTTTTTTTTTTTTTTCCCCTTCTTTTTTTGCGAGAAGTGTCGAAAATTTTTCTCAGTGCGTTATTTTGTGTTCTAATATTTCCGCACTATTTATTTAGACAAATACTAAAAATGGACCTTAGCTTTGAAGGTCAAATCCAATCATGGAAGTAAGGCTGTTTTTTTCACACTTTGACTTCTACACTTATTTTAAATAGTAATATTACAGATAAATTATTTTTATAAAACAATGCAATTAAACTAAGTATACCAAATTCATTTAATTTTCTTCTGTATATCTAAATAAATATTTCGATGCTATGAATTTAGAAATAGTATAAGGAATTCGAAATTAATACCTCACTTTTTATTTACATAAAAAGTGTGAATAGCCAACAATTATTTTATATTTTTAAACACTTCGATTAGATTTTGAAAAGCATCCGAAAATGTAAAAAAGAAAAAAAAATTATAATGGGCTTCATAGGGCCCCAGCTCCGAATAAAACTTTAAAAAAAGATGAAAAAAAGTGGGATCTGGGGGCCTTTGCAATCTCGGGGCCCCAAGCTACAGCTTATTTAGCTTATGCGTAAATCCGGCCTTGGTCCTCTCGTGATGTGTGTAAGTTTGATTCCCAAACAAACTTCTAAATTAATGATTTTAACTTGTATCGAAATAAATAACTTGACTGACTCTTATGTCCATTGCTGCCAACATGGATAGGAAAAAATCCAGTAGACTCTATTAAATAATATAAATTTTGTAACTGTTCCATAATATTTTAAATAATTTTCATATTTGAGAAGTTTGAGGATTTTTATAGTCATCAAAATATGAAAACTTTATTACACTAAATATAAATGGTTTGCAATATTTCCCGTTTGTGATTGACATTTAAATGAATTTTAAATTGTTTTTTTATTATGTTAACTTTTAATTTTGAAAGGTATAAGACGAGAAAATAATTATTGACAATTAAAATATTATATTATTTAAAAAGTGAGTAGGGAATAAAAATAAACTGAAATTTTTAGAACAAAGAAAAAGAAAAGCTTTAAACTGATTACTATAAGAGAGGATCATTTTATTATAAGCTAGTATTTAAATATTCAAGCAATTTTGTAAAAAATTCCATTCTAGTAAAGATTTTTTTTTTCCAAAAATTTGCTCAATTGGAGGGAATTTTCTAAAATGTACGAAAACCAGAAGAATTTTTATTATACCAGTAGACCAGTAAAAAATGGCAAAATCCAGTCCACTGGTAAACCCAGGAGAGTTGGCAGCCATGTGTATCATATCTTACTAAAATTTTAAATTTCAATGTTGTTGAATACCAAACTGGTGGCAGCTACTTTATCAACCAAGTATTTTAAAAGGACTTATTCGGTGTTTTTCAAGAATTATTTTTGGTTCCTTGGGACGCTTAAGTACGAAGAATTATGTTTCACTTTGGTCTAAATTAGTTGCCACTATTTTCGGTGTTGAGATACATTAATAATTTAAACTGAGTTGCTGAAAAGAAAAAGATGTCTCTTGCAGGGGAGTCCACCACACTGTCTTGATCCAGTGAGTGAGAAGCTGCCACAGGTATGAATGGATCCAACAAAATATACATTTAATTTTATTTTAAGCTTTTTGATAGAAACGTTTTGGATCTTCTAATTTGCAGTATTCATGGTTGTCACTCATCAGTCCTCAGGACTGAAATCAATCTTGGAAAAAAAATCAGTTTTCTAAATGCGGTCCTCCAATTAAGATCTATTTTTTAATTATTCAAAAATTTTCTTTTTCCTTATTTTTCTTTTAAAAAAAACGTAAGATATATTCTCTGTTTAAAATAAATAAAATTACTCTTTTTTATAATTATTTCTGTATTCTCCTCTAATGTTTGGAAATACTGGGAAAAGTTAAACTAAGATTTTTTAAAGGAAATTAATAGAGCTAGGATAAGAAATTAATGATGAAGGGAAAAGTAAGTAGAGATATAAATGGCTCCAAGGTGATTATTGTAAAACGATATAGTAAGCTAAATGTTATATATTTTTTTTTGTTTGCTGTAAAAATAGACTAATAAAATGAAGAAAAATAAATATTTTTTTGTAAGAAAAAATAAGAAGGTCATTGATATAATGTAAAGGTTATTCTTGTGGGAAAAGGTACATTTTGCTGTCAGTGAGCTATCAAATTCTGCTAAGTAACGCTGGACCGCGTAAAGTAGTCAAAAAAAAGTTCAGTGTTGACATTTTTTTTGGAGTGGTAACCCCTTGACTATAATTTTTAAAAAATTGTTTTTGCTAATGTAATAATGTTAAGTTTAAAACATTTATTAAACTGCTCTTAAAAAGGTCTTTCTCTTCATATAAGAACTTAATCAAGAACCCTATAGTACTAGACTATATTACAATATAATTTGCCAATATTTTGAAGATTCTCCATGTGCAGGTTACTACAGGCATTTATTGTAAGTATCTAATTAATGTTTAAGAAATGAATTCAAACTTTTTGATGCTTTAAGAAAACGTGGTAATGACAGTAAAAAATAAAGTGTAAAATAAGAAATACAACATGTAACGAAAAATTATCACTTTTTATTTGTTTGGAAACATTTATATTCTTTGCTGATTTAAGCATAATTTAAGTATATAGCTTTTAATCTGTTTACATGCAAAATTAGCAAGGGAGAAGGAAGTCAGTGTGGACATTGGGCAAGATTAGACATCTTGAATAACTTTTTTTTCATTTATAGGTCAAATTTTTTCTGCGAGGTATCATAGGTGAGCAACTTTAATGTACAGAGCATTAAAAAAACGGACCATTCTGAATAATTTTTGATCTGATGATCGGATCTTCACATTCTAAAACCCATTCTTAATGGTTCGAGAGGGTGGCCTTAAATATGCCAATAATTAGGGCATACGATATTTTAAGTTACAGTTATAAAATTAATTTATCCATAAATAATTCCATTCAAAAAATAACTTTTTGTAAAGATTTAATTTTCTTATTATTTTATTTAATAAAAGTTAGAATGATTTTGAATTGTAAACTATGCAATTTATACATTACTTTAAAGGATGTAATTTTACATGGCAAATTTCAATATTTGAGCAAAATTGGTCGAATAGTTGGTGAAAATGAGTTTTGAAAATACGACTTTTGTAAAAATCAATTTCTCAAACTATGAGATGATTTTTAACACAGCCGTTAAAAATAGTTATGGTCAAATTAAGTTTTAACTAACTTATGATCTTGAAATCTAAAGCACTATAAGCCTTTCAACCAACAACATCGTCAAATTAGTAAGCTCGTTGTTGGAACTCGTTAAACGTATAAAGCAATGCGTGTTCTGCCTAACTAAAACATTGTAATGTTATTTTTAACATTCCTGCGTGTACTTCAAAAGAATGTACATTTTTTTTTTATCATGCACCCTTAAGGGATCTCGAGGATTTTTCCTAACAAAATTTTCGACTTTTAGAAGAAAAAAATGTGTGTGCTAAAACTTGTTTTATGCTGAGCATTTGAATACCAAATATAAGATGCTTTTTCTAAAGTTCTAAGCTTCTAAAATTGCAGCAAAAAAATACTGCAGCCCTTTTACTGAAAACAAAAGGTATAAAAATTCGTTTTCTTAATTGAAATCATCTGCAATCTAAAACGATTTTATTTTATTCAAAGTTATGCCTTTTTATCTTTTTTTTTTAATTCAAATATTTCAACTTTTAATAAATCCATTAAGTTAAACTTGGTAATTGGTTTAAGTATAGCATGTTGTTTAAATTTATTCTAGCACTTGAATATTGGTAAATATTTTATTTTATTTACTTACTTTTTTGGAACAAAATCTAAAAACTTTAGGTTTTAATTTAAAAAATACTCTTTATTTTTTTCAATTTCTATGCGCTAATAAGATTGCTAAAAAACCATTTGTGATTACTTATAAAAAAAAATTTTATATCATTTTCATAATTTTGTCTTTAATATGCGATAGAATTGTTTTTTTTTTTAAATATAAATTTTAACTCTAAAGAAAATTAAACTATAAAAATTCTTTGCCATTTATCACAGAAATATTTGCATTTAAAAAATGTCTTTGCTTTTGTTAAACTATCGCGGAAAATTAAGAATCTTAAGTTAAACTTCAGATAAGTTATAGAAATTTCTTTTTTAAAAAAAGTTATACATTCATGCTATTTCGATGAAAACAAAACCCTTTCATTCCTAAATTGCAATTTATTATTAAAATTAGCATTTACTGTTATCTATGACGTCAAAAGTCATAGCAAGTTATTTATTTTCTTCTTGCAAAAATTTTTTACGACTTACAAACTTGCTGGTCAAACATTTCGGTAAATCAAATTTCATTCTTTTTCTAAGTGCACAGAGCTCTTTAATTCGGTCTACAATCTATTGATAAATGCTAGATATGTATTTTAATACGAACTATAATAAAAGAAAATTTGTCCAAATGTTTTAATTAAGAAAACATTCGTGCCTTTTACAATTCATTTTACTTTTTTGCTTCCAAATCTTCAGAACTATTTAAACAATTTCGAAAACAAATTTACAAAATTAAAAAATATCATTTGTTTGAAAGTAATTTATGATAATAACTGGAACATTTTAAACTTAAAAGAAAAGCAAATTCTTACATTGCAACTTATACAAGATGATTCCTTCCTTATTCAAATCCTTTTTAAAATTCCAAACAAATATTTTAAAAATTATTAAATATATTTGAAATTTTAACCACATTCAAATTCTACATCCACATTAACTTGTGGGAAAAATTTTCTTTCCGCACCTGCGCTATTTAAATCTACAGGGGTGATTGTGAGCCCAAATCAAAATTCCGGAAAATTTCTTGAGTAAAAAAGAAAAATAAATAAAATAAAGTTTAAATCGAAAAACTAGAAAAAAATTTAAACAAGTTTTTTTTCTTTTTCACAATATTTCTTAGTTTACTTAAAATATATTTAAAATTTTACACATACCTATGATGACCTGGAGAAATAATTGAAATTTACAAATATGTCTTTCTTTCTTGAGTTTATGATTATAATAACTATTTACTGATAAAAAATTAATATTAATCATGAATATAAGCTTATAAAGTAGCTCTCCTTACAAACAAATAAAATAAACTGTGTTTTTAAGTTCCACCTTTGAAAATCTGATTTCCGAAAACTTTTGCGATCAATGATTTTTTTGAAAAATCTGAACCTTCGATCTCCGGAAACTTCCGGATCACGGTTAGCGAAATATCCGGAAACCCAGATTTTTTCCGGAGCAAAATCAGCCCTGAATCTACTATTTTAAATAGAAATAGATTGCTAAGTTTTTAAAAATTTTTTGTTACTTATTTTCAAACTTACACAATTTATTATCATTTATAAATTTAGTTTTTTAATTATCTAAATCCAAAGTCCCTAGAGTTGTATAAAAAATCAAAATTAGTGATAGAAGAATTATGATAATTTTCGCACATTTTTATATGAAGTGACAAAGTTTAACTATCACTGATTCTTAACAATTTAAGTAAAAATATCTGGTTCTAAAACTGTAAACAGTTTTACTTTTAAATTTAAGAGAAATTTAAAAGAGGGCCATTCATATGTTACGTAAACATGTTTCCCGCAATTTTGATATACCCTCTCAACAACGAAAGATAATTATAAAAAATTAAGTAACTTTGCATAAAACTAAATATAAATTTTAGTTTATTTTTAAAATTGTTTTGTAAAATATTCTTTCAGAATTTTTTTTTTCCTTAGTCAAATTTCTTGACCTCTAAAATTTATTAAATATATTTTTTTAAACTTTTTTCCCCAAATTTGACTTAAATTACAAATATGAAATTTTCTAATTTTTCCCTCATTATTTGTTATATTTTTTGCAAAAAAAAAATTAATAAATAGGGAATTATGGAGTCTTATGCATGTATGTTATTGTAAGTGACATTAAGCAAATCACTAGTCTCAGATGCTTTCGTTATATTTTAACGGATACAAATTAAATATTAAGTGAGCTTTTGTAGACAATACAAGAATTTTGTCTTCGTAAATAGATCATCGAATCCACAAGAAATTGTGTTCGCTACAAATTTTGAAAAATACATATTTTAGCCGAAATGAATTGTGCTTGCAACGCTTGGTCCCCACGATGAATTGCGCTTATGCCGAGTGGTCCTCTCTCTGAATTGTAAAGCGAAAAATTGGGCATGACAATTTAACTTAGAACTAGAAAGGAAAAAAAAGTAAGGAGCTAAAATAAGTTATTATTGACAAAAATAGCTCAAATTTGAATTTAAACTTCAAATTGTCCTTTGAATTTAACTTCTTAATTTAGAATTTTTCTTCAGTTCACCCAGTAAAATAAATTTATGGTCGAAACTACCTTTGGTTAATTTTTAACCTAGAAATCGCAAGCTCAACTTTACATGTAAACGTTAGCCCATTGAAAAAAATTATTAGACCACTCTAGCTCAGCAAACATTTTTGTACTCTGCTAATCCACCAAAAATAAGTTATGGCATAAGCATGCTTAACAAATTTCTAACTAAAAAACCTTAAATTTAAATTTCGCAAATTAAAGCTTTTTATAGAAATCATTATCCCCTTAAATGCATGTTGTCAACAGAATAAAAATGAACTATGGCTAAATTATTAAGGGGGTAAGCAGAAAAGTTAACTTTCTTAACAAACCAATAGTAGAAATGGTTATCCAACCCTCAAAAATCTGTTTTCGCTATAAACTTGCTTTACCAAAGTTTCGATTAAAAAAAGTTTGCATTTTACTAGTTAGTAAAAGCGTAACAGAGAACAAATTGTTAGCTCACATTTGAGTGCGAAGCGCTTTCATTAATCCATTCTTAAAAGATAATTCAAGCTAAAATATTATTTTACTAGATCTTAGGAATTTGGCCTCAAATTTTAAGCCAATCGAAGGATTGTTAGCCCACCTGAAAGTTTCAGGAAATAAAGCAAGAATTAGCTTTACCCTTTAACGCAGATGGGACATCGGTGTCTCTTTTAAATATTTTTTTTTTTTTTTATGTTCTAATTACAAGCAAAAACATATTCTGGTTTATTTAATTACAAAATTAGTGTGATAATTTGACAGTTTTTTTAGAAAACTATTAGACAGTTTTTATATATTTGTACTAAAATATAAAAAGTATGCTTTTTTCCCCACTCATATTCAAAAAAATCATGCGCTGATTTTGTAAATTATCGAAATGTCAATTATTAATTACTGTTTCTCTAAATAACTGCAAATAAGTGACAATTTAAAAAATTATTATATGAAAGTGAGTTTATATTTGTCAAGGGACATGCCCGTCTGCCCCTATCTATTTCTATTTCATAACCATAAATTATTAAAGTTCTGAATATAATATTTTTTACTTATTTTGACCTAAATTAATACAAAATAATGAAAAAAAAGTATGAAAAATATGTTTAACACTTTCGAAGGTCGTGGTAAGTATACTTACCACCAATTTTTGAAGCTCCATGATGAACTATTTTACCACTTTTAATTTAGGTTTCCATTTGTTAATAACTCCAGCTTTCTTGAAGTGTGTTTGAATAAAATTGGTAGTTTAAGAATGTATAAAAGTAAAAGTTTGAAACATTTATAAAAATTTTTTATAAAAAATGAAAGTCAATAAGTTCCTAATAGGCCGTTGTAAATATACTTACCACCAAAAAAAAATGGCTTTAAATTTAATTTTTTTTTATAAACTAAATGAGTTTTTTTTTCTTACCTGTATATCAATTACTATTCTTATATCAATTTCAATTCCAAATATATTTTAATTTACCTTTAATAGAAATTTATGACCCATTAAAGAATTAATAAAAATTCTGAGTCAAAAATTTTGGCTAATTTTTGTTTTTGAAACCCCAAAATTTGAATTTTAAACCCAAACCTTAGCCATCAGCAGTTAAACTATACTCCGTCCAGAAAATGTGATTGAACGCAAACATCTTGGTTAAAATCACTTTTTGATTGACGAAAGCTGAACAAACAGGGAGGAATGTAAAAAGGAAAACTAATTAAAAAAAATTTCAATGAAATTCGAAAGAATAGCATTAAAAATAAATAATTTGCGGTAAGTCCAAGCATTTTAAAAAAGTTACAACCAAAAACGTTTCATTCTATTTTTGATCAAACACAACGGCATTGAATTTTTCTCCAAATATTAACTCATAGTAGGTCATAGGTAGTCTCCAAATATTAACTCAAGTTTTGTTAGCCCAACTGAAAGAAAAGATGAAGGTTTAGATAAAACACCACCATTTTTTTTTTCTATTTAATCGACTTTTACTTTTCGATACACATATACATTAAATCACATTCAATAAAAAGTTTTTAAATAATTAGTATCGTATGCCTCAATTTCAGTAGAAAGGTTGTTTTTAGGCATTTGTATGACTTATAAGTCTTTAAATAGTCATATTATAATCAGAATTTCCAGTATTCATTCACTCGTAGTACCTGTTCAGTCACTTTGGTCATCTTACTACTTATTATTTGAACACCAAAGACCTTGAAATAATAATTTATAAATTTAATAAAATTTTTGATTGACAAAATTGACCCTATCATTTATCAAAAATTACTGATTTGAAAGATATTATGAGTTTTTTAAATATAAACTGTGCACAATTGTCCATCCCATGGTTTGTTTGTTTAATGGTCCATTCAATACCCTACATCAAGTTTGAATTTTGCCTCCACACGTTAACCCATGAAAATAAATCATTGATCCACCAAACATTTTTTGTTAATAAGCTGAAGCAAAAATTAGGTTCATTCACCCTATTGTAGGAAATCAATAATCCAGCTAAAAGTTTCGTTAACCCTCCCTATCAAAAAACATTTCATAACAATAAAAGAATTGTGTGTGACATTGACAAACAAAACTTTAAACACGGCGATTCCCCTATCTGTGTCGCTGATATACCGTTGCTGAAATTTAAATGAAGAAAAAATTACTGAAAATAGGATTCACATAATTATTTAGCTTAAAATAATTAAATGAGGACAATCTAAAATATTTTCAATGACAAGAACGGTGGGTAAAATTTAATATTTCTCGCGAATAATAGGTTAGGGCACGTACAAATTTTATTCTTTGCCAAGATAAATCCGAATTTAAAAAAATACTTTACAACCAATATAACTATTTTTCAAAAAATTATTATGCTAGAAGTTAAAAACTAGCCACTATAATCACTAGCATTCTTTAAAAAAAATATAAGAAGATTTTAAGGTCCTAAGCAAGCATTGCTCATAACTCTCCACCCCACTCCCTCTTAGATGCCGTTGATGATCGGGGATCGAGCGTTCACACCACTCAATGAGATGAACTGGGTTCGAATCCCAGCAATGGCTGGTCGATACGAATTCCGTACCCGGCTCGCACCGACTACAGTGCTGACGTGAATATCCTCAGTAGTAGACGGATCATAGGTTAGAATCCCCTTGCCGTCAGGCTAACCAGGGGGAAGTTTTTGCGGTTTTCCTCTTCATCCTCACCGATAATGCTGGTTAGTTCCATCAAAAAGGCCTACAGTTTCTACTGATACTTGTTCTAGGAGGAGTTCTTTTGTCTTCTGGATTGGGTACAAAATTACAAGGCTAAGGAGTTGAACATTAGTAGTCTTAAACCCTAAATTGGGTCGGCTGTTTAACGACGGTTATAAAATAACGCTCCACCCTCTTGTAAGCAAATCACAAACCCTTCGCCCTCTTTCGTATTATTTGACCGATCACTATTAGTTTTATTTAGATTATTTAGTTTTTCAAGCAATGCAAGAGTTTTTTCATCGTTATTTCAATGATACCGCATAAAATTGTGGCCACGATGAATTCCCGACGAATTGTGCCCACGAAGTATAGTCTCCGCAATGAATTGTGCACACGACGAACTTTTGCTATGCACCCTGTTTTGCTGATTGTGCTAAATCATCAACACACTTCCTCACCAAAATTTTTCTTTACACATTCCGTCTGAAAAAAGAAAACAAAAATTTAGCTTTAGCTAATTTTAGATCATAAAACCGCAGTTTAATTTTGCTTCTAAGCATTAGCTCATTGTTAAAAATCATTAACCCATAAAATAGTTTCGTTTACCCTTTCTTAAATAAAAAAAAAGCATTTATTTTTTATATATAGTGATGAATCAGAGCAGTTAATGTTTTTGGGGTGTTCATTATATCGGTTTTTAACTAATTACAGATATATTTTACGGTTTATATTACAGATGAGTAAAACCTGGATTTTTTAGACACTTTTGCTAGTTTAGGGGCAATTTTTTTGTTTAATAGAAGTACTTAATTTTACAACTTTCACTCATTTTAACCCTAGTAGACCGTTCTAGTAGCAAATAACTTAGAGCCTTAGTTGATCTACAGCTGGTACAGGAGATCAGTTCGTTTAAAAAAAAAGTTTTTGAATTCAATTGGACTGTGTATCAAAGGAGTTAGCCTTTCTTCTTTTGAATTAGTGAAAATTACATTTTATATTCTCTTAACACAATGTATGATATATGAAATTTCAGAAAAGATGCGTTTCAGATTTAATTCTTATATTATTATAATGGATTTTTTTTTTCGTCATAGCAGCATTTTTTGATATTTTTAAAGGCGTTTTGCTATTTTTTAGAGTTTTCTTGGGTCTTCAAAATCCGGGCTTTACAAATGAGCACAAGAAAACTAACACATATTCCTAGACTGATAAAAAAAAAAAAAACAATTTCATAAGATCTTAAAATTTTAATATTAATATGCATTCGCTAGCCACTTTACTATTTTAGCGTGTCATTTGTTGGCCTGATTTGATCACCTCTACGTTTAACCCTCTGAAAAAAAAGTTTCCTAACCATGAAAATTTTTTTTCAAAAAAAGAAGAAAAAGAAAACAAGTTTTAATTTTTGACAATAAAAAACTTATCAATATTGCCACAATATCAATATTGCGGCATACTTAAAAGGTTAAGAATTAAAATAGGCAAAAAAAAATTTTTTATGTGTAATTAGAGAAAGTACGTTTTTGTGTCCGATTTCGAGAAAATCCGATCATTCAGAACAAAATTTATTCAGGGTGATTATTTTTTCTTTTTGCGCACTGTACACATTTATATTTTAAAACAAAGTCATAATTTTATTTTATTTTGTGATTTGATTGCTATTTCTTATTTTTTGCCTATTTTTAATTTCAGGTAGTCGCATTTAATTTTCTGGTAAAGAAGAGTTACAGGTCCTCTTTTGGCAAGAGAAATGCGGCTATTTGCTACTAAGATCGAGATGAAAGAACTAAGGCTACTATTTTTCAGGGATAAAGAGAGAATAAAAGGGCTGGGGTCCAAGCTTCTGATTACAGTCAATGACGTCACGACGGTGAAAGCATCATCTTCTCGCTTGTTAAAATAAATTGTTTCGCCTGAAACTAGCATCATTTTTTAAACTTATTTCCATGCAATATTTCCAAGAGTAAGAGTTAAAAACTGAAATTAGAAAATGAGAAAACGATGACAAACATTGAGATATTTTTCTAACTTTAATTTTTTCATTTTTTATTATACTATGAGAAATACCAAGAAAATGTATGAATGCTATATTTTTAAGCAGAAATAATTTTTAGCAGTGTAAAGTTTGACAGTTATTATCAGAAAAGTGTCAAACATTAAACTAATTTCTTAGCTGAAAGCAGCAAATTTTTCATATCTTTTAGTTCTGATTTTTGAGATCTATGTGCGGCGTGACGTCATGAGGTGGGGAATCATAGCTTCAGCTTTGAGTATGGAATGAACCAGCCCTTCTATATCTTCTCTTTAGCCCAGACTATTTTTTACAAAAAAAATAGCTAAAAAGTGGAATTTTCAGAAAAAAACTCATTTTACAAATATGTGACTATTTAAAATGATATAGTGTTGACAAATTATCGAGTAGCGTCAAATTTAATTATCAAATTCGAATAAAAATATCAGAACCCAAAAAATTGTGTGAAAATTGCCGAAAAACATTAAATAAAAGCTCAGAAAACCTATATGAATTTTTAATGCAGCCGTCGAGACCTGCATCAAAAAGAGAATATTAGTTTTTCCAATCGCATGTCGTTATTCGTGAACGCAACGACCTATAGAGGGCAAAAATCATAACTTACCCGCTTTTATAAGTCCAGAGAAACCAAAAATAAAATGATCTTTAATTAAAAAATTTTATTCTCTAATATATAAGTAGATTATCTATTCATAACTTTAAGGTGACATATCTTACTAAAAATTTTTACAATTGTTAGGTCTCGATATGAATTTCAATGTAACTAAAAAACAGATTAGCTGAATTCTAGTTGAAATTCGTCATACACAAAATTAAAAAATACTTACTAAGAAAATATAAGAAATTTATTAATAATCAACACAAATGAACTATTTCAAGTAAATCTGATGATCTTTTACTGTTTTCCGATTTATATATATTCAGAAATATATAGTATTCTATAAAGAAGAATGTTTAGGAACGCTCAAGTAAGAATTCTTGATGGTCCCATGAAAAAATTTTGTTGGTTTCAGTGCGACTCATGATGGTTCAACATCATTTGATGGTCACCATCATCCATTATGTGTTCATAGTTTTTGCAATGGCAACAAACTTCTATCATTTCATGATGGAAAATGCTACTTTAATACTATTATGGTTAATAATCAAGAGAAGATTAACTCTCATGGACCAACAATCCGTGAAGGTCCATGCTGTTTCTAACTATACATTTTCATGATAGTTTAATGGGAATTCTTGTTGATTCTCAGGAATATATCATCAAAAGAAGTTGCTATTCCTATGTAGGAACATCATAAATCAGTCCAAATTCCTTCATTGAAGTGACGGTTACCTAGGTCGGTTACCATCAAGATTATGTTGATTCATCAATTGAAAACCATCAAAAATTTTGACTTGGGCTTTATCACATTTATTCATTGAGATGAAGTGGGCAAGGGACTTTAATATCTTCATTTTAATTTATGTTGAATTGAACATTAAAAAATTTATTTTACTGTAATATATTTTCGTAATAGTATGTCATCGCAAAATCGAATGTTCCCATTTCACTTAAATGATGTTCGTTGATCAGAAAAGCATTAACTGCAAAATGTTCGCATATTAAATTTGTCAGAATATTATTACTCCACAATTTGAAACTCTTGTGTCGTTATGTCATATAAAAATATTGGAATTTGAAAATGTATGAGGAAATGATCAGAAATGGATCACGATTGTACAGTTGCTAATTACGCGTGTCTACGAATAATTAAGTTATTGTCAAATTTCTAAATTCTTAGTCAAAGTCATTACTATAAATCGAAATATTTTATAAAATGCAAATCAAGAGTCGTTTTACAGTTGAGAAAAAAATGTGCAATGAATACGGGTGAAAGGATAATAAGATGTAGGTGATAATGAGGATAATTTTAAAATATCAAATGTCACTGCAGTGAATATAAATGGAAATTTGACACGTTCCGGTTTCTTTCGCTAAATAATTATCTTTAGTAAATTGAGTCTAATTCGAGATTCAACCTAAAGCGAGTATAAAATTTTTTATTTTTCATAAAATAGAAGGGATATCATAAGTATAAAATAGTTGAACTACCAGATCTGTTGTTATGACGCCAGTAGTTATTTTCCCCCCCTCCCACTAACCCTGCACTCTGCAGAAACAAGAAAGCAGAACGAGTGAAGATGGACAGCATCTAAAGCTTGGCTTCGTTCTGCAGAGAAGGATTACTGAATTAGGATTCAGGTAGTTCAAATTGGCTGATACATAGACACGTCGTTTTTTTAAAAAAATCTTAAAATTGCCACAACCGAACTTTTAAGGAAATCAGGAGCACTCTCGGTCTACAAATGCACTTAAATACATCCTTTGCACTATTAGTAAATCTTTTGTTTGGAAGTCCTTAAGGGGTGTAATGAAACTTTTCTCGTGTTGTTCTAGGCAACCCTACTCTGACGATGGATCTTCAGTTTTCAGAATAACGCAGGGATTCAGTGGAAAATAAATCAGTTTGAAAAAGACTATTAAAAGTGAGAAGAAATTCTACAGAAATGGCGAAGATAAGTTGTTTTCGAATCTCACAAAGGAAAAATCTAGAGAAAATTTTAAAGACGTAAACTTTCGTATTTTGAGTTAGGACACAAAAGAGTAACCTGGATCTGTCTTTAACATTCATCTCATATGTTTGACTCGATAGAGCCGGTTGAAATAACTGAAAAATCAAGAAAATTTGATGATATTATTGTATAAGATATATTATATACTACGATGATATATTGTGTATGCTAAACCAGTTGTTGTAAGTAAAATATATTTTGTGTGGGTGTCATCTTTCACAATGAAAACAGGAATTTTAAGCTAGGTAGGAAAATAATTGGTTAAGTAATTAATTCTCTTCAGTGACACATTCTAAATTCTTTCACAAAGATTTGAAATATTTTACTATAAAATTACAGAGTCTTAAGACTGGCACGAAGCCATGTGTATAACATAAATTGATCTTTAGTAAAATATCTGTAAGTGACGAAGTCTGGGTATCTCGATCCTGATTGGTTGATGAAACTTGAAATTGCTAACGTAGCCAACTGTTCTTTCCATTCTATTTCGAATAAGTCAACGTCATAAAGTATCAATTCTCTTCAGTAACACAGTTCTTTCACAAAGATTTCGATTCCTTCACTATATATTTTCACAGAGACTTAAGACAAAGATATGTCTAGAACATAAACAGATATAACAAAGAAAAATATATTATCGTTATAATAAAATACATAAACAAATAATAAATGCAAGTTAAATCGATGTATTCGAGAAGAAGTCAATGTAATCTACGAGAAAGAAATATAAGGAAATGTAGGTGTTGTAGAATCGCTACATACAGTGTCAATTCGAGTGCTAATCTAAAGAGAAGGATTTTGATCACTATCTGACCATTACTTATAACAATTAATCAAGTACTTGTATTATTTAATCAGATTCAGGGTTGACTCAATTTTGCAAATATTTCATCGAATCTACTACATTTCAATAAGTTCTCGTACTATCATTTGATCAATATTAGGACCTACTATTTATTTTAATTACCGATATCCCCAATAATTTGATCAAAATTCTACAATCGCTCGATATACCTTTATTTTAATCGGTTCCATTTGCTCACTATTCAAACTTTTCATCATATGATTAACATTAGAGCTGACTATCATTTAAACATTACTGAATTTCACAATCAATTGAGCACTTTCTAAACTATCTTCAATTAAATACTCGACATGGCGAACCGTTTATCGCTCATCATTAGAGGTATTTTCATTTTATGACAATTTTCTATTAATTATAGTATATACTCAAACCCGCTATAATTTGATCCGCATTAATCAGATCTATATTTTTATTTGTACTTGAACCCCTATCATTTTATCAGTACTCGAACCCACGATCATTAAATCAATAATAGCACTTCTCCTTTTGTTGCTATCATTTGATCAATTTTTAAACTCGCTCATTATTGATCAATTTTCAAATTAACTGCCTTTCTATTGGAAAAATAAATCTTTTAATATTAGTTCCCAAACCCACTATTCATAATCACGACTAGCTACCCTGTTTTAATCAATAATCAAACTCTTCATTTTATATGTTTTCGAATCGACTTCCAGTTCCTCGTTACATCTAGCATTAAATCAAGAATTGAACCTACTGTTTAAATCAGTACACAATTCCACTACGATTTGTACTTATTTCATTCGTTTGTAAATTAGTCAAGGCTAGAACTTTCTGCCATTTGGTCAATTCACGAACATACTATTGGTTATGTTTAGAATTCTAGCCCATTAAATATTTAATCGCTACCCACTACCTTTGATCAATACTCAATCCCACCATTTTTCGATGAGAACTGAGTAAAAGAAAATGGGTCAGAAGAACGATAAAATCATTGTGTTCAAGTAATAGGAGGCTACATGATCGATAAGTTCTATAATTTTTATCGATACTAGAACCCAATATCAGTTGATCAGATTCGGTTTGACTCAGTAAAAATATTGTGCGTTCGAGTATGAAACGAAAGATGGTGTGTCCAAGAACCGATAGAAGGTTAACAGATTTGAGTACCGATCAAATAATAACACATTCTAAAACCAATGAAAAATAGTGGCTACGAGTCTTGATAAAATGATATAGGCTTTGAGAGCGGATGAAAAGTGTGTTGGTTCGAGTCAAAAGATAACTGGTTCAAATAATGATTAAACAGTAGGTGAAAATACTGATCAAATGATATGGGATCAAGAACCAATAAAAATAAGCAAGTTAATTAATCAAATGAAAGACAGTTCCAGCATTAAAAAAAATACGGTTCTTGATTAAATGATAGTGGGTACTAGTATTAGACCAAAAGAAACATTAATTCATAATTAAATGATTGACTGTTCAAGTACTGATGCAATTATGGTGGCTTTGTGTTCGATTATTGAAATGATAGCGGGTTCAAAAAGTTGCTAAAAATGATAACAGAAGCAAGTTCCAATAAAAGAAAAATAGTGTAAACTATTGATCAAATGATAGAGCGATGAAAGATGGAGGGTTCGATTATTGACCACATGATAATGGATTAGAGAAACAGTTTAAGGTAATACGGTTCGAAGACTGATCAAAAGAGAATGATTTAGTGGACCATTTCAAAGTTAATGGATTGAGTACCGGTCCAATAATAGCGAGTTCTATAACCGATTAAAAGTTATTAGACCGATTATCTATCAAATGATAATTCGTTTGAGTAACAATAAAAAATGAGTGGAACTGCGTGTTCTAGTATAATCTCTTTATCAAACTCGAACGAATTATTAATTCATCAGTAATCGCACCCATAAATGTGTATCTACTCGAGTCAGCTTAAAAATGATCAGCTTTCGAACCTTAAATCAATTGATAAATAAATATTCGGCGCATCATATCAATTTCTGAATTGCTTTAATAATGCTCACACCTATTCTATATCTGTACTCAAATCGACACCTTATGTATCGATTTGCTAACCCCCACATTATATAGTTGTCCGAACCCGCAGTCTTATCAACAGTATTCGAACCCACTATCTTTTAATCAGTTCTCGAACCTTCTGGCATTTGATGCGTAATCGAGCTTACCATCTTACGAATGAGACTAACAAAAGAGATTTTTAGAGAAGTGTTCAAATGATTAACTAGAGTCCACGAATTATTATGATTTAATTCATCTTGCTATCATATGATTATTATTCGCTTCCTACTTCGAAATTTGATTAATTGATAGCGGATTCGTGGACTAATGAACCACAGCGGCTCGATATTTGATCAAGAAATGGTATGTTCTAGAACCGATTAAAAGAAAATGGGTTAGAGTAATGATCAAATCTTCGTGAAATCAACTGCTGATGAAGTATTATGAGGTTCCATAATCGAAAAGAAAAATGTGGGTTAAATTATTGTATGTTCCAGCACTCACAAAAGCAGAGTCAGATGGAATTCGGTGCGCTTTAGTATTAATTAAAAGAGAGTACGTTAGAGAACAGATTTAAAGTTAAGGGATTTGCGTACCGATCAAATGATAGCAAGTTCACAAAATAGTGGTTACAAGTATTGGTTCAAATAAGGATTGACCGTAGATGAAAATACTGATTAAATGATAGTGGGTTCCAGCATTAAAAAAATGATGTTCAAAATGAGAAAGGGTCCTAGTATTAACCAAAAAGAGAATGGGATTAATTTACGATCAAATGATTGATTGTTCAATTGTAATGGCACTGTTTTCGATCATTAAAATGATAATTGGTTAGAGAATTGTTTAAAAGACAGTAAGTTCAAAGACTAATCAAATGTTAGCGACCGATAAAAAGGAAGTGGGTTCGAGTATTGAATGAAATATAATGCGGTCGAGTAATGATGGCATGTTATTAAGTTCAAGTGCTGATTAAATTATAGTTCGGTCGATTCAAAATCAAATGATAGTAGATTTAAGTACCTATAAGAAGATTAAAGATCAAAACAGAGCGTATAGATCAAAACAGAGTGCATTAGAGTACAAATAACAAGAGCGTTCGATTGTTGATGAAATGCTAGTGGATTGAGAACGGATCAAAAGATAGAGAGTTCGATGACCGATTGAAAGTTAATCGATTTAATAGCGAGTTCGATAACCTATTGATTCTATTATTGATCAAATGATAATGCATTCGAGTACCGATAAAAAATGAGTAGGTCTGAGAACTGATTCCAGCATGTTCTAGTATCGATAAAAAGAGAGTGAGTTTGGATATTAAATAAATGAGGTTTGATTTAAGTTCAAATGGTAGTGGGTACGAGTAGTTGTTATAAGAGAATAGGTTCGAGTACAGATAAAA
This sequence comes from Parasteatoda lunata, assembly GCA_949128135.1. Classification (NCBI taxonomy): domain Eukaryota; kingdom Metazoa; phylum Arthropoda; class Arachnida; order Araneae; family Theridiidae; genus Parasteatoda; species Parasteatoda lunata. Next base: position 134,496,370 of record OX421970.1, read on the forward strand.
AAAGGTGCTTCAATTGTTTATCAAATGAATTATGAATCAATGAGTGAAGTTTATGTATTTATTAATTGATTGTGGGTCCTTCTGAGGATAAAAAATAGTGGGTTCGAATATCGATTCAATACTAGTTGGTTTGAGAAACGATAAAAAGAGAGTAGGTTCAAGCTTTTCACAAAATAGAATCGGTTCAAAAATTGAGTAAAAGATAGTAGATTCCAGTAATGATTAAATGGTATAATATTTCTTTTGAAACATCAATATCTTTTCTGTATTAAAAAAGAAGGGCTTCTTTTTTTTTCAAAATAGATAAATGTGGAGGCACAAGCAGTCATTATTATTTATTTCGAAGCCTGCATAGAATGTAGCAAACCAAACCTGATATAATTAATAGCTGATAATAATAAACCTAACAATTAAATGTACAATTACATAAATTTTAAGCGAGCTGTGCAGCCCCCGTATCGCAATTTGCTAATTCGTTCGACAGGTAGGTGGTTCGAGTCCACCCGGGGGCGATGTGTGTTTTGCTGTTCATAGAGATAAATAGTCATGTAAATCTTTTAAAACATCAATATCTTTCTTTTAAATTATGACAATCTTCTTTCAAAATAAATAGATGTGCAGGCACAAGCTTTTATTATTATTTATTTCGCAGCTTGCATAAAATGAAGTAAACCAAACTAGATATAGCTGATAATAATACAGTTACCTTCAGCTGATAACCTTCAAGGATTATGGTACTGATCTATAAATAGAAGAGCGCGAAGAAGCCATTAACTTACCAGAGGCGAAGACACTTCACGAACATTGAAATTAACAAGAGAAATAAAATTTTCCTTCGCAAGCCGAAGTTTTTGAAATTAATTTGATTATATTTAGTTGGTCCATGTGATCAATAGAAAATACCCGAACAACTAACCAGCATTTGCGTTACACGGAGAAGAAAACAATGAAAATCTTCCACTATTACCCCAACGATAAGGCGACTCTAACCCATGATCCGTCTACCACTGAGGATATTTTACGTCAGCACTGTGGTCGGTGTGAGCCGGGTGCGGAATTCATATCGACCAGCAATAGCATGGAAGGCGAACACTCTATTCCCTGTGCCTCCGCGGCTGTGGTTGAATGAATTGTTAAAAAATCAAATAGAACAATGTGATAGAACATAATTAAAGACGCAAATCGACAAGGTAAAGATAAAATATCCAGCACCGACCACAGTGCTGACGTAAAATATCCTCAGTGGTAGATGAATTGTAGACTAAAGTCCCCTTGCCGTCAGGCTAACCGTGGGAGGTTTTCGTGGTCTTCCTTTCCAAGTAACGGAAATCATGTATAGTTTCATCAAAGAGTCCTCCAGGAAGGCAAATTTCTCCCAATACTTTATCCAGGAGTTCCCTTGTCTTCTGGATTGGGTTCAAAATTACAAAAGGCTACGTTAGTAGTCGTAAACATTAGTAGTCGTAAATCCAAATAATCTGGTCGGCTGTTCAACAACGGTTATGAAAATATATGAATTGCCTATTCGAATGCAATTTTATTTACAGTTTGTTATTTTAATTTATTATAGTAATTTTAGAATTAAGTAATAGAATCTAAGCTCTAATGTTAATAATAAAGTAAAATTTGATCTAAAGTTTTACACAATTTACTCTATAAATATTGCATGTTAGACTAAGTTCCATACACAAAAAAAAAAAAAAAAAAAAAATTATAATTCTCAGGATATTGGAATAAACTGGTGACAAAAAGAGAAAACAAAAACAGATTAATGTTATTTTACAGGTGTTAGTTCACTTTGCTAACGCCCGGTAGCTGAGTGGTAGCGCTTCGCGCTCCGGTGCCACAGGTCCTGGGTTCGATCCTCGGACCGGGCAAGGTCGACTCAGCCTTTCATCCCTTTACAGAGGGTCGATAAAATGAGTACCAAGCATACTTGGGAACTAAACACTGGGGGTTTAGTATTATTAAGTAAGTTACATTATTTATTTAAATGTAATATTAATTATTTAATTTAGTAAGTAATATTATTTAAAAACGATTTTTAAAACCTTAGAGTGTTTCCCTTTATTTTTGTACACACTGTACCAATGAAATGATTAAATATTATTTGGAAAACTCAATAGTATTATATAACATAAAAGCATAATAGTATTATAGCACAATTCGTAAAGTTCTTTACCTATTTATGAAATGGAAGAAAAATAAAGATTATTCGATAATCGAGAAAGAAAAAAAAGGATTTTTTTCAAAAAGTAGTGTAGTAAGATGTTTATTGAATTTGTTATTTTTTTAACACGCATCAGATTCATCTGCAGTGGATTCCTTAACACGTCGATCTTGAAGGAAACCAGATTGCGGACACTTTGGTTAAAGCTGGTGCTTGCGAGGCCTCTGTGCCGTCGGCACCCCTCACCTTTTTGGAAATCTTCTCAAAAATTAAACACAAAAACGAGACCACTTGGAATGTCCCCCCAAAGCATTCATGGTATCGGTGTTCTCGACCTGGAGGCTCCCTGGCTCAAGGTTTTAATAGACAGGAACAAACTTTTCTTGCCCGCTTTCGAAGTGGTCACCTTAAATCAATAAAATTTTCGGAAGGATCCAAGAACTTTGAAATTTGTACCAACTGTTCTTCAGACCAGGCTTCGCCTCACCACATACTCGTGTGCCTGGGGCTCACCAAACAGGATTTAGCAGATGATCTATTGACGGTGTTGGATGTTTTGAGGGTGCATAACGTCATGGACCTTGTCTAGCATTGCTGGCCAATGGGGGCGTGCAACAAGAGCAGTAGACGGGAAAGAATTATATTTTAACTAATTCGATGTGTGATACGGCTTTGTATTTAATTAATTCATCAAGGAACATTCTAACTTATGTAGAGAAACTTTGCTCAATTTTAATATGCTACTTAGCAGTGGCTGGCGTTGAAGTCATACGTCACACCTTATTCTTGAAGTACTAGTACTAAATGGTATTATATAAACACATGGTTGTGTCTGATCACGTGGTTGTGCATGGTGTATTAACGTTACAATGGTCTTAAATCATGAGTTTATTATCATGTTCGATTAATTTGAGGTTTAGATTTAATGGAATGTCTACAGGTGACTTCACGCATGTATTTCTACCCAAATCAAAATTCTTGATGGTCCCATCAAAAAAGTTTGATGGTTTACATTGATTTCAGTGCGATTCATGATGGCCCCATATCATTTGACGGTCACCATCTTCCATCATTCTCCATTTTGCGTTCATGGTGTTAGATATGCCAACAAACTTCCATCATTCCATGATGGAAAATGCTGCTTGAGTAATATGATAGTTAACCATGAAGAGTGATTCTCATGGACCAATAATTCATGATTGTCCATGATGGTTTAATGGGAATTCTTGTTGGTTCACAGGAATATAGCATCAGAACAATTTTGGGTTTTTTCTGTTGGACCATCATAAATCAGTCCGAACTCCTACATTGGGATGGTGGTTGATAATGATTGTTCCAACATTTGATTTCTATGACGGTTCAACATAACAATGGTTCAGATATGGTTCAACATAAACAAACCATTAACGCAAGTTTCTATTTTTATGTTGGATCATCATAAATCAGACCGAAGTACATTGAGGTGATGGTTACTTATGTTGGTTTAGCCTGGTCGGTAGGGCGCTGGGCCCATGCCCCAGACCCACCCATTTGTGGGTTCGAAACCCACCGGCCAAAGACTCCCCGTGTAGTTGGTGACTGATGCACGTTAAAATTCTGTCGTGTCACAAAGTCCTCCATGTCCCCATAACAAATCAAACCTCTGGGAGTACTGGATTGGAGATCGATCGTTCTCTGATTCAGGTCAAAATTACGATCTGTGGATGAGTGAATAGATGTATGAATGTGTCCGCCTTATAAACAGGTGTGAAGCATGATGTGCCAGAAGCTGAATTCTTGGCCATAGATGGAGCCACTGAAAAACAAGAATCGCACACTCTGCCTTAAATTTGCTCGGTTTCACCAAGCAGGCTTGCCCGTGTGGCAAGTGGCATTAGAACCAACCAACCAACCATCTTCAAAAAATATAATGGTTCATGATGGGATCATTGATGGTTCCATCTAGATTATGTTGGTTCATCAATGGAAAACCATCAAAAATTTTAACTTTGGATCGTTTAAATCCCTGTGTAGATATTTTCCTTTGTCCAAAATGACGCGAGCTGAATCAAGAAAAATAATTTAATACTCAGTTATTATTAATAATAATTAACTTCATTTAAAAAGTTGTTAAAAATCATTTCTAACAAGACATCATACCTTACTATAAAAAAATTATATTTATTGACATGGAGTATTAGTGTGTGTAACTAACACAATTTCAAACTCTACACATACTATAAATAATAATAACGTATACACACCCTGACTCAAGCTGAAGAAGGATAATATTTTTTCTCACATCATAGAAATTTTTTATATAATATAAGTTTTCTTCACTTTTTACATTTAAAGAACTTTTAAGGCAATTTTTAAAGGTCATACAAATTAGACAATAGCAGAATTGCCATATACATATTTAAACTTGATAGTAAATTTTTTAAATCTATATTTATTATTTTGCTTAGAATCATATATAATTAATTACAAATACAGATAAGAAAAAAGTGAACCAAAAGGTATTATTATTAACTTTTTTATTTTATTTATTTTTTTAAGAAAAAGGAAAATAGTAAGCTTTGAAAGGAAATTCCGTTGAATATGAAGAAAAAAGTAAGCTATGAATTTTCATTAAATATAATTTGTTTTTAAGAAGTTTTATGCAATCAAGCAATATTATGTGTAGAACATTTTTCATATTCATTGTGAAATAAATTTAGCAAAATAAATAAATAAAAGGAAAAATTATAATATATAATCTATATGAATATTAATTCCTGCCTATTCTTTGCCAAGATAAATCCGAATTTAAAAAAATACTTTACAACCAATATAACTATTTTTCAAAAAATTATTATGCTAGAAGTTAAAAACTAGCCACTATAATCACTAGCATTCTTTAAAAAAAATATAAGAAGATTTTAAGGTCCTAAGCAAGCATTGCTCATAACTCTCCACCCCACTCCCTCTTAGATGCCGTTGATGATCGGGGATCGAGCGTTCACACCACTCAATGAGATGAACTGGGTTCGAATCCCAGCAATGGCTGGTCGATACGAATTCCGTACCCGGCTCGCACCGACTACAGTGCTGACGTGAATATCCTCAGTAGTAGACGGATCATAGGTTAGAATCCCCTTGCCGTCAGGCTAACCAGGGGGAAGTTTTTGCGGTTTTCCTCTTCATCCTCACCGATAATGCTGGTTAGTTCCATCAAAAAGGCCTACAGTTTCTACTGATACTTGTTCTAGGAGGAGTTCTTTTGTCTTCTGGATTGGGTACAAAATTACAAGGCTAAGGAGTTGAACATTAGTAGTCTTAAACCCTAAATTGGGTCGGCTGTTTAACGACGGTTATAAAATAACGCTCCACCCTCTTGTAAGCAAATCACAAACCCTTCGCCCTCTTTCGTATTATTTGACCGATCACTATTAGTTTTATTTAGATTATTTAGTTTTTCAAGCAATGCAAGAGTTTTTTCATCGTTATTTCAATGATACCGCATAAAATTGTGGCCACGATGAATTCCCGACGAATTGTGCCCACGAAGTATAGTCTCCGCAATGAATTGTGCACACGACGAACTTTTGCTATGCACCCTGTTTTGCTGATTGTGCTAAATCATCAACACACTTCCTCACCAAAATTTTTCTTTACACATTCCGTCTGAAAAAAGAAAACAAAAATTTAGCTTTAGCTAATTTTAGATCATAAAACCGCAGTTTAATTTTGCTTCTAAGCATTAGCTCATTGTTAAAAATCATTAACCCATAAAATAGTTTCGTTTACCCTTTCTTAAATAAAAAAAAAGCATTTATTTTTTATATATAGTGATGAATCAGAGCAGTTAATGTTTTTGGGGTGTTCATTATATCGGTTTTTAACTAATTACAGATATATTTTACGGTTTATATTACAGATGAGTAAAACCTGGATTTTTTAGACACTTTTGCTAGTTTAGGGGCAATTTTTTTGTTTAATAGAAGTACTTAATTTTACAACTTTCACTCATTTTAACCCTAGTAGACCGTTCTAGTAGCAAATAACTTAGAGCCTTAGTTGATCTACAGCTGGTACAGGAGATCAGTTCGTTTAAAAAAAAAGTTTTTGAATTCAATTGGACTGTGTATCAAAGGAGTTAGCCTTTCTTCTTTTGAATTAGTGAAAATTACATTTTATATTCTCTTAACACAATGTATGATATATGAAATTTCAGAAAAGATGCGTTTCAGATTTAATTCTTATATTATTATAATGGATTTTTTTTTTCGTCATAGCAGCATTTTTTGATATTTTTAAAGGCGTTTTGCTATTTTTTAGAGTTTTCTTGGGTCTTCAAAATCCGGGCTTTACAAATGAGCACAAGAAAACTAACACATATTCCTAGACTGATAAAAAAAAAAAAACAATTTCATAAGATCTTAAAATTTTAATATTAATATGCATTCGCTAGCCACTTTACTATTTTAGCGTGTCATTTGTTGGCCTGATTTGATCACCTCTACGTTTAACCCTCTGAAAAAAAAGTTTCCTAACCATGAAAATTTTTTTTCAAAAAAAGAAGAAAAAGAAAACAAGTTTTAATTTTTGACAATAAAAAACTTATCAATATTGCCACAATATCAATATTGCGGCATACTTAAAAGGTTAAGAATTAAAATAGGCAAAAAAAAATTTTTTATGTGTAATTAGAGAAAGTACGTTTTTGTGTCCGATTTCGAGAAAATCCGATCATTCAGAACAAAATTTATTCAGGGTGATTATTTTTTCTTTTTGCGCACTGTACACATTTATATTTTAAAACAAAGTCATAATTTTATTTTATTTTGTGATTTGATTGCTATTTCTTATTTTTTGCCTATTTTTAATTTCAGGTAGTCGCATTTAATTTTCTGGTAAAGAAGAGTTACAGGTCCTCTTTTGGCAAGAGAAATGCGGCTATTTGCTACTAAGATCGAGATGAAAGAACTAAGGCTACTATTTTTCAGGGATAAAGAGAGAATAAAAGGGCTGGGGTCCAAGCTTCTGATTACAGTCAATGACGTCACGACGGTGAAAGCATCATCTTCTCGCTTGTTAAAATAAATTGTTTCGCCTGAAACTAGCATCATTTTTTAAACTTATTTCCATGCAATATTTCCAAGAGTAAGAGTTAAAAACTGAAATTAGAAAATGAGAAAACGATGACAAACATTGAGATATTTTTCTAACTTTAATTTTTTCATTTTTTATTATACTATGAGAAATACCAAGAAAATGTATGAATGCTATATTTTTAAGCAGAAATAATTTTTAGCAGTGTAAAGTTTGACAGTTATTATCAGAAAAGTGTCAAACATTAAACTAATTTCTTAGCTGAAAGCAGCAAATTTTTCATATCTTTTAGTTCTGATTTTTGAGATCTATGTGCGGCGTGACGTCATGAGGTGGGGAATCATAGCTTCAGCTTTGAGTATGGAATGAACCAGCCCTTCTATATCTTCTCTTTAGCCCAGACTATTTTTTACAAAAAAAATAGCTAAAAAGTGGAATTTTCAGAAAAAAACTCATTTTACAAATATGTGACTATTTAAAATGATATAGTGTTGACAAATTATCGAGTAGCGTCAAATTTAATTATCAAATTCGAATAAAAATATCAGAACCCAAAAAATTGTGTGAAAATTGCCGAAAAACATTAAATAAAAGCTCAGAAAACCTATATGAATTTTTAATGCAGCCGTCGAGACCTGCATCAAAAAGAGAATATTAGTTTTTCCAATCGCATGTCGTTATTCGTGAACGCAACGACCTATAGAGGGCAAAAATCATAACTTACCCGCTTTTATAAGTCCAGAGAAACCAAAAATAAAATGATCTTTAATTAAAAAATTTTATTCTCTAATATATAAGTAGATTATCTATTCATAACTTTAAGGTGACATATCTTACTAAAAATTTTTACAATTGTTAGGTCTCGATATGAATTTCAATGTAACTAAAAAACAGATTAGCTGAATTCTAGTTGAAATTCGTCATACACAAAATTAAAAAATACTTACTAAGAAAATATAAGAAATTTATTAATAATCAACACAAATGAACTATTTCAAGTAAATCTGATGATCTTTTACTGTTTTCCGATTTATATATATTCAGAAATATATAGTATTCTATAAAGAAGAATGTTTAGGAACGCTCAAGTAAGAATTCTTGATGGTCCCATGAAAAAATTTTGTTGGTTTCAGTGCGACTCATGATGGTTCAACATCATTTGATGGTCACCATCATCCATTATGTGTTCATAGTTTTTGCAATGGCAACAAACTTCTATCATTTCATGATGGAAAATGCTACTTTAATACTATTATGGTTAATAATCAAGAGAAGATTAACTCTCATGGACCAACAATCCGTGAAGGTCCATGCTGTTTCTAACTATACATTTTCATGATAGTTTAATGGGAATTCTTGTTGATTCTCAGGAATATATCATCAAAAGAAGTTGCTATTCCTATGTAGGAACATCATAAATCAGTCCAAATTCCTTCATTGAAGTGACGGTTACCTAGGTCGGTTACCATCAAGATTATGTTGATTCATCAATTGAAAACCATCAAAAATTTTGACTTGGGCTTTATCACATTTATTCATTGAGATGAAGTGGGCAAGGGACTTTAATATCTTCATTTTAATTTATGTTGAATTGAACATTAAAAAATTTATTTTACTGTAATATATTTTCGTAATAGTATGTCATCGCAAAATCGAATGTTCCCATTTCACTTAAATGATGTTCGTTGATCAGAAAAGCATTAACTGCAAAATGTTCGCATATTAAATTTGTCAGAATATTATTACTCCACAATTTGAAACTCTTGTGTCGTTATGTCATATAAAAATATTGGAATTTGAAAATGTATGAGGAAATGATCAGAAATGGATCACGATTGTACAGTTGCTAATTACGCGTGTCTACGAATAATTAAGTTATTGTCAAATTTCTAAATTCTTAGTCAAAGTCATTACTATAAATCGAAATATTTTATAAAATGCAAATCAAGAGTCGTTTTACAGTTGAGAAAAAAATGTGCAATGAATACGGGTGAAAGGATAATAAGATGTAGGTGATAATGAGGATAATTTTAAAATATCAAATGTCACTGCAGTGAATATAAATGGAAATTTGACACGTTCCGGTTTCTTTCGCTAAATAATTATCTTTAGTAAATTGAGTCTAATTCGAGATTCAACCTAAAGCGAGTATAAAATTTTTTATTTTTCATAAAATAGAAGGGATATCATAAGTATAAAATAGTTGAACTACCAGATCTGTTGTTATGACGCCAGTAGTTATTTTCCCCCCCTCCCACTAACCCTGCACTCTGCAGAAACAAGAAAGCAGAACGAGTGAAGATGGACAGCATCTAAAGCTTGGCTTCGTTCTGCAGAGAAGGATTACTGAATTAGGATTCAGGTAGTTCAAATTGGCTGATACATAGACACGTCGTTTTTTTAAAAAAATCTTAAAATTGCCACAACCGAACTTTTAAGGAAATCAGGAGCACTCTCGGTCTACAAATGCACTTAAATACATCCTTTGCACTATTAGTAAATCTTTTGTTTGGAAGTCCTTAAGGGGTGTAATGAAACTTTTCTCGTGTTGTTCTAGGCAACCCTACTCTGACGATGGATCTTCAGTTTTCAGAATAACGCAGGGATTCAGTGGAAAATAAATCAGTTTGAAAAAGACTATTAAAAGTGAGAAGAAATTCTACAGAAATGGCGAAGATAAGTTGTTTTCGAATCTCACAAAGGAAAAATCTAGAGAAAATTTTAAAGACGTAAACTTTCGTATTTTGAGTTAGGACACAAAAGAGTAACCTGGATCTGTCTTTAACATTCATCTCATATGTTTGACTCGATAGAGCCGGTTGAAATAACTGAAAAATCAAGAAAATTTGATGATATTATTGTATAAGATATATTATATACTACGATGATATATTGTGTATGCTAAACCAGTTGTTGTAAGTAAAATATATTTTGTGTGGGTGTCATCTTTCACAATGAAAACAGGAATTTTAAGCTAGGTAGGAAAATAATTGGTTAAGTAATTAATTCTCTTCAGTGACACATTCTAAATTCTTTCACAAAGATTTGAAATATTTTACTATAAAATTACAGAGTCTTAAGACTGGCACGAAGCCATGTGTATAACATAAATTGATCTTTAGTAAAATATCTGTAAGTGACGAAGTCTGGGTATCTCGATCCTGATTGGTTGATGAAACTTGAAATTGCTAACGTAGCCAACTGTTCTTTCCATTCTATTTCGAATAAGTCAACGTCATAAAGTATCAATTCTCTTCAGTAACACAGTTCTTTCACAAAGATTTCGATTCCTTCACTATATATTTTCACAGAGACTTAAGACAAAGATATGTCTAGAACATAAACAGATATAACAAAGAAAAATATATTATCGTTATAATAAAATACATAAACAAATAATAAATGCAAGTTAAATCGATGTATTCGAGAAGAAGTCAATGTAATCTACGAGAAAGAAATATAAGGAAATGTAGGTGTTGTAGAATCGCTACATACAGTGTCAATTCGAGTGCTAATCTAAAGAGAAGGATTTTGATCACTATCTGACCATTACTTATAACAATTAATCAAGTACTTGTATTATTTAATCAGATTCAGGGTTGACTCAATTTTGCAAATATTTCATCGAATCTACTACATTTCAATAAGTTCTCGTACTATCATTTGATCAATATTAGGACCTACTATTTATTTTAATTACCGATATCCCCAATAATTTGATCAAAATTCTACAATCGCTCGATATACCTTTATTTTAATCGGTTCCATTTGCTCACTATTCAAACTTTTCATCATATGATTAACATTAGAGCTGACTATCATTTAAACATTACTGAATTTCACAATCAATTGAGCACTTTCTAAACTATCTTCAATTAAATACTCGACATGGCGAACCGTTTATCGCTCATCATTAGAGGTATTTTCATTTTATGACAATTTTCTATTAATTATAGTATATACTCAAACCCGCTATAATTTGATCCGCATTAATCAGATCTATATTTTTATTTGTACTTGAACCCCTATCATTTTATCAGTACTCGAACCCACGATCATTAAATCAATAATAGCACTTCTCCTTTTGTTGCTATCATTTGATCAATTTTTAAACTCGCTCATTATTGATCAATTTTCAAATTAACTGCCTTTCTATTGGAAAAATAAATCTTTTAATATTAGTTCCCAAACCCACTATTCATAATCACGACTAGCTACCCTGTTTTAATCAATAATCAAACTCTTCATTTTATATGTTTTCGAATCGACTTCCAGTTCCTCGTTACATCTAGCATTAAATCAAGAATTGAACCTACTGTTTAAATCAGTACACAATTCCACTACGATTTGTACTTATTTCATTCGTTTGTAAATTAGTCAAGGCTAGAACTTTCTGCCATTTGGTCAATTCACGAACATACTATTGGTTATGTTTAGAATTCTAGCCCATTAAATATTTAATCGCTACCCACTACCTTTGATCAATACTCAATCCCACCATTTTTCGATGAGAACTGAGTAAAAGAAAATGGGTCAGAAGAACGATAAAATCATTGTGTTCAAGTAATAGGAGGCTACATGATCGATAAGTTCTATAATTTTTATCGATACTAGAACCCAATATCAGTTGATCAGATTCGGTTTGACTCAGTAAAAATATTGTGCGTTCGAGTATGAAACGAAAGATGGTGTGTCCAAGAACCGATAGAAGGTTAACAGATTTGAGTACCGATCAAATAATAACACATTCTAAAACCAATGAAAAATAGTGGCTACGAGTCTTGATAAAATGATATAGGCTTTGAGAGCGGATGAAAAGTGTGTTGGTTCGAGTCAAAAGATAACTGGTTCAAATAATGATTAAACAGTAGGTGAAAATACTGATCAAATGATATGGGATCAAGAACCAATAAAAATAAGCAAGTTAATTAATCAAATGAAAGACAGTTCCAGCATTAAAAAAAATACGGTTCTTGATTAAATGATAGTGGGTACTAGTATTAGACCAAAAGAAACATTAATTCATAATTAAATGATTGACTGTTCAAGTACTGATGCAATTATGGTGGCTTTGTGTTCGATTATTGAAATGATAGCGGGTTCAAAAAGTTGCTAAAAATGATAACAGAAGCAAGTTCCAATAAAAGAAAAATAGTGTAAACTATTGATCAAATGATAGAGCGATGAAAGATGGAGGGTTCGATTATTGACCACATGATAATGGATTAGAGAAACAGTTTAAGGTAATACGGTTCGAAGACTGATCAAAAGAGAATGATTTAGTGGACCATTTCAAAGTTAATGGATTGAGTACCGGTCCAATAATAGCGAGTTCTATAACCGATTAAAAGTTATTAGACCGATTATCTATCAAATGATAATTCGTTTGAGTAACAATAAAAAATGAGTGGAACTGCGTGTTCTAGTATAATCTCTTTATCAAACTCGAACGAATTATTAATTCATCAGTAATCGCACCCATAAATGTGTATCTACTCGAGTCAGCTTAAAAATGATCAGCTTTCGAACCTTAAATCAATTGATAAATAAATATTCGGCGCATCATATCAATTTCTGAATTGCTTTAATAATGCTCACACCTATTCTATATCTGTACTCAAATCGACACCTTATGTATCGATTTGCTAACCCCCACATTATATAGTTGTCCGAACCCGCAGTCTTATCAACAGTATTCGAACCCACTATCTTTTAATCAGTTCTCGAACCTTCTGGCATTTGATGCGTAATCGAGCTTACCATCTTACGAATGAGACTAACAAAAGAGATTTTTAGAGAAGTGTTCAAATGATTAACTAGAGTCCACGAATTATTATGATTTAATTCATCTTGCTATCATATGATTATTATTCGCTTCCTACTTCGAAATTTGATTAATTGATAGCGGATTCGTGGACTAATGAACCACAGCGGCTCGATATTTGATCAAGAAATGGTATGTTCTAGAACCGATTAAAAGAAAATGGGTTAGAGTAATGATCAAATCTTCGTGAAATCAACTGCTGATGAAGTATTATGAGGTTCCATAATCGAAAAGAAAAATGTGGGTTAAATTATTGTATGTTCCAGCACTCACAAAAGCAGAGTCAGATGGAATTCGGTGCGCTTTAGTATTAATTAAAAGAGAGTACGTTAGAGAACAGATTTAAAGTTAAGGGATTTGCGTACCGATCAAATGATAGCAAGTTCACAAAATAGTGGTTACAAGTATTGGTTCAAATAAGGATTGACCGTAGATGAAAATACTGATTAAATGATAGTGGGTTCCAGCATTAAAAAAATGATGTTCAAAATGAGAAAGGGTCCTAGTATTAACCAAAAAGAGAATGGGATTAATTTACGATCAAATGATTGATTGTTCAATTGTAATGGCACTGTTTTCGATCATTAAAATGATAATTGGTTAGAGAATTGTTTAAAAGACAGTAAGTTCAAAGACTAATCAAATGTTAGCGACCGATAAAAAGGAAGTGGGTTCGAGTATTGAATGAAATATAATGCGGTCGAGTAATGATGGCATGTTATTAAGTTCAAGTGCTGATTAAATTATAGTTCGGTCGATTCAAAATCAAATGATAGTAGATTTAAGTACCTATAAGAAGATTAAAGATCAAAACAGAGCGTATAGATCAAAACAGAGTGCATTAGAGTACAAATAACAAGAGCGTTCGATTGTTGATGAAATGCTAGTGGATTGAGAACGGATCAAAAGATAGAGAGTTCGATGACCGATTGAAAGTTAATCGATTTAATAGCGAGTTCGATAACCTATTGATTCTATTATTGATCAAATGATAATGCATTCGAGTACCGATAAAAAATGAGTAGGTCTGAGAACTGATTCCAGCATGTTCTAGTATCGATAAAAAGAGAGTGAGTTTGGATATTAAATAAATGAGGTTTGATTTAAGTTCAAATGGTAGTGGGTACGAGTAGTTGTTATAAGAGAATAGGTTCGAGTACAGATAAAAAAAGGTGCTTCAATTGTTTATCAAATGAATTATGAATCAATGAGTGAAGTTTATGTATTTATTAATTGATTGTGGGTCCTTCTGAGGATAAAAAATAGTGGGTTCGAATATCGATTCAATACTAGTTGGTTTGAGAAACGATAAAAAGAGAGTAGGTTCAAGCTTTTCACAAAATAGAATCGGTTCAAAAATTGAGTAAAAGATAGTAGATTCCAGTAATGATTAAATGGTATAATATTTCTTTTGAAACATCAATATCTTTTCTGTATTAAAAAAGAAGGGCTTCTTTTTTTTTCAAAATAGATAAATGTGGAGGCACAAGCAGTCATTATTATTTATTTCGAAGCCTGCATAGAATGTAGCAAACCAAACCTGATATAATTAATAGCTGATAATAATAAACCTAACAATTAAATGTACAATTACATAAATTTTAAGCGAGCTGTGCAGCCCCCGTATCGCAATTTGCTAATTCGTTCGACAGGTAGGTGGTTCGAGTCCACCCGGGGGCGATGTGTGTTTTGCTGTTCATAGAGATAAATAGTCATGTAAATCTTTTAAAACATCAATATCTTTCTTTTAAATTATGACAATCTTCTTTCAAAATAAATAGATGTGCAGGCACAAGCTTTTATTATTATTTATTTCGCAGCTTGCATAAAATGAAGTAAACCAAACTAGATATAGCTGATAATAATACAGTTACCTTCAGCTGATAACCTTCAAGGATTATGGTACTGATCTATAAATAGAAGAGCGCGAAGAAGCCATTAACTTACCAGAGGCGAAGACACTTCACGAACATTGAAATTAACAAGAGAAATAAAATTTTCCTTCGCAAGCCGAAGTTTTTGAAATTAATTTGATTATATTTAGTTGGTCCATGTGATCAATAGAAAATACCCGAACAACTAACCAGCATTTGCGTTACACGGAGAAGAAAACAATGAAAATCTTCCACTATTACCCCAACGATAAGGCGACTCTAACCCATGATCCGTCTACCACTGAGGATATTTTACGTCAGCACTGTGGTCGGTGTGAGCCGGGTGCGGAATTCATATCGACCAGCAATAGCATGGAAGGCGAACACTCTATTCCCTGTGCCTCCGCGGCTGTGGTTGAATGAATTGTTAAAAAATCAAATAGAACAATGTGATAGAACATAATTAAAGACGCAAATCGACAAGGTAAAGATAAAATATCCAGCACCGACCACAGTGCTGACGTAAAATATCCTCAGTGGTAGATGAATTGTAGACTAAAGTCCCCTTGCCGTCAGGCTAACCGTGGGAGGTTTTCGTGGTCTTCCTTTCCAAGTAACGGAAATCATGTATAGTTTCATCAAAGAGTCCTCCAGGAAGGCAAATTTCTCCCAATACTTTATCCAGGAGTTCCCTTGTCTTCTGGATTGGGTTCAAAATTACAAAAGGCTACGTTAGTAGTCGTAAACATTAGTAGTCGTAAATCCAAATAATCTGGTCGGCTGTTCAACAACGGTTATGAAAATATATGAATTGCCTATTCGAATGCAATTTTATTTACAGTTTGTTATTTTAATTTATTATAGTAATTTTAGAATTAAGTAATAGAATCTAAGCTCTAATGTTAATAATAAAGTAAAATTTGATCTAAAGTTTTACACAATTTACTCTATAAATATTGCATGTTAGACTAAGTTCCATACACAAAAAAAAAAAAAAAAAAAAAATTATAATTCTCAGGATATTGGAATAAACTGGTGACAAAAAGAGAAAACAAAAACAGATTAATGTTATTTTACAGGTGTTAGTTCACTTTGCTAACGCCCGGTAGCTGAGTGGTAGCGCTTCGCGCTCCGGTGCCACAGGTCCTGGGTTCGATCCTCGGACCGGGCAAGGTCGACTCAGCCTTTCATCCCTTTACAGAGGGTCGATAAAATGAGTACCAAGCATACTTGGGAACTAAACACTGGGGGTTTAGTATTATTAAGTAAGTTACATTATTTATTTAAATGTAATATTAATTATTTAATTTAGTAAGTAATATTATTTAAAAACGATTTTTAAAACCTTAGAGTGTTTCCCTTTATTTTTGTACACACTGTACCAATGAAATGATTAAATATTATTTGGAAAACTCAATAGTATTATATAACATAAAAGCATAATAGTATTATAGCACAATTCGTAAAGTTCTTTACCTATTTATGAAATGGAAGAAAAATAAAGATTATTCGATAATCGAGAAAGAAAAAAAAGGATTTTTTTCAAAAAGTAGTGTAGTAAGATGTTTATTGAATTTGTTATTTTTTTAACACGCATCAGATTCATCTGCAGTGGATTCCTTAACACGTCGATCTTGAAGGAAACCAGATTGCGGACACTTTGGTTAAAGCTGGTGCTTGCGAGGCCTCTGTGCCGTCGGCACCCCTCACCTTTTTGGAAATCTTCTCAAAAATTAAACACAAAAACGAGACCACTTGGAATGTCCCCCCAAAGCATTCATGGTATCGGTGTTCTCGACCTGGAGGCTCCCTGGCTCAAGGTTTTAATAGACAGGAACAAACTTTTCTTGCCCGCTTTCGAAGTGGTCACCTTAAATCAATAAAATTTTCGGAAGGATCCAAGAACTTTGAAATTTGTACCAACTGTTCTTCAGACCAGGCTTCGCCTCACCACATACTCGTGTGCCTGGGGCTCACCAAACAGGATTTAGCAGATGATCTATTGACGGTGTTGGATGTTTTGAGGGTGCATAACGTCATGGACCTTGTCTAGCATTGCTGGCCAATGGGGGCGTGCAACAAGAGCAGTAGACGGGAAAGAATTATATTTTAACTAATTCGATGTGTGATACGGCTTTGTATTTAATTAATTCATCAAGGAACATTCTAACTTATGTAGAGAAACTTTGCTCAATTTTAATATGCTACTTAGCAGTGGCTGGCGTTGAAGTCATACGTCACACCTTATTCTTGAAGTACTAGTACTAAATGGTATTATATAAACACATGGTTGTGTCTGATCACGTGGTTGTGCATGGTGTATTAACGTTACAATGGTCTTAAATCATGAGTTTATTATCATGTTCGATTAATTTGAGGTTTAGATTTAATGGAATGTCTACAGGTGACTTCACGCATGTATTTCTACCCAAATCAAAATTCTTGATGGTCCCATCAAAAAAGTTTGATGGTTTACATTGATTTCAGTGCGATTCATGATGGCCCCATATCATTTGACGGTCACCATCTTCCATCATTCTCCATTTTGCGTTCATGGTGTTAGATATGCCAACAAACTTCCATCATTCCATGATGGAAAATGCTGCTTGAGTAATATGATAGTTAACCATGAAGAGTGATTCTCATGGACCAATAATTCATGATTGTCCATGATGGTTTAATGGGAATTCTTGTTGGTTCACAGGAATATAGCATCAGAACAATTTTGGGTTTTTTCTGTTGGACCATCATAAATCAGTCCGAACTCCTACATTGGGATGGTGGTTGATAATGATTGTTCCAACATTTGATTTCTATGACGGTTCAACATAACAATGGTTCAGATATGGTTCAACATAAACAAACCATTAACGCAAGTTTCTATTTTTATGTTGGATCATCATAAATCAGACCGAAGTACATTGAGGTGATGGTTACTTATGTTGGTTTAGCCTGGTCGGTAGGGCGCTGGGCCCATGCCCCAGACCCACCCATTTGTGGGTTCGAAACCCACCGGCCAAAGACTCCCCGTGTAGTTGGTGACTGATGCACGTTAAAATTCTGTCGTGTCACAAAGTCCTCCATGTCCCCATAACAAATCAAACCTCTGGGAGTACTGGATTGGAGATCGATCGTTCTCTGATTCAGGTCAAAATTACGATCTGTGGATGAGTGAATAGATGTATGAATGTGTCCGCCTTATAAACAGGTGTGAAGCATGATGTGCCAGAAGCTGAATTCTTGGCCATAGATGGAGCCACTGAAAAACAAGAATCGCACACTCTGCCTTAAATTTGCTCGGTTTCACCAAGCAGGCTTGCCCGTGTGGCAAGTGGCATTAGAACCAACCAACCAACCATCTTCAAAAAATATAATGGTTCATGATGGGATCATTGATGGTTCCATCTAGATTATGTTGGTTCATCAATGGAAAACCATCAAAAATTTTAACTTTGGATCGTTTAAATCCCTGTGTAGATATTTTCCTTTGTCCAAAATGACGCGAGCTGAATCAAGAAAAATAATTTAATACTCAGTTATTATTAATAATAATTAACTTCATTTAAAAAGTTGTTAAAAATCATTTCTAACAAGACATCATACCTTACTATAAAAAAATTATATTTATTGACATGGAGTATTAGTGTGTGTAACTAACACAATTTCAAACTCTACACATACTATAAATAATAATAACGTATACACACCCTGACTCAAGCTGAAGAAGGATAATATTTTTTCTCACATCATAGAAATTTTTTATATAATATAAGTTTTCTTCACTTTTTACATTTAAAGAACTTTTAAGGCAATTTTTAAAGGTCATACAAATTAGACAATAGCAGAATTGCCATATACATATTTAAACTTGATAGTAAATTTTTTAAATCTATATTTATTATTTTGCTTAGAATCATATATAATTAATTACAAATACAGATAAGAAAAAAGTGAACCAAAAGGTATTATTATTAACTTTTTTATTTTATTTATTTTTTTAAGAAAAAGGAAAATAGTAAGCTTTGAAAGGAAATTCCGTTGAATATGAAGAAAAAAGTAAGCTATGAATTTTCATTAAATATAATTTGTTTTTAAGAAGTTTTATGCAATCAAGCAATATTATGTGTAGAACATTTTTCATATTCATTGTGAAATAAATTTAGCAAAATAAATAAATAAAAGGAAAAATTATAATATATAATCTATATGAATATTAATTTTATGCATTTTTTCTTACATTTTAAATACAAATTTTATCAGCAAAAACAAATAATTATACATTTAATTAAAACTAACAGAAAAATCTTGCAGATTTGAAAAATATTTTTTTGGTATAATAAGATATAAAGCTTCTACTTTATTTAAAATTTAAGCAAAATTTAAAAACAATTTAAGCAAATTAGCTGGAATTTAAAAGCTTGTTATAACTCAGAACTTAAAATATTAGCTACATAAAATCATATATTAAAATATACTGGTTTTAAACAACTAGGGATTTAATAATTTTACTTGAATCATTGTTAAAGTTAAACTGCTTCCAGAAGTATTTAAACGTAAAATTAAATTTTTCAGAAGGTTTTGAGAGAAAAACAGTATCTTTTAAGAACCTCAATAAAATAATTTTCAATTTATGTGGCCTACAATAAAAAATTGTTCCATGACCCCATGATACAGTTTTAAATTAAATAACAATTCCAAATGAAAAAAATTATGAAAATTTGATTCCCATGTCTATTAAAATTTCATAAAATATAGTATGATTATGAAATACTATGTTGGATAAATTCAAGCAGTTCTTATGATTTAATAAAATATTGAACATTATAAAATATTCAAACCCCCAATATCCTATTAAATAAATATTAAAAAAAAAAACACACACACAATTGCAAACTTAAGCTTTCAACAAAACTTTAAGCTTAGTTTATTATTATGGAGAAATAATATATATAAGCTCAGAAATAATGCAGAATATTGATAAATATTTGGTAAATATTTATCAATAATTGATAAATATTTAGCTCAATCCTGTTCTCTCTATCTATTTGTTTAATGATTTAATTACATGATTTTGAATAATATCAAAAGGTTACATGGTCCTGTAATACAGGGTTAAAAATCAAAAATTGATCATTGGCAACAACTCTTGTTTCACTGTCCACCATTTGGCCAAGAAGTAATCCAACTAAATTTTGAAACTATATTGGATCTTTAGCAATTTCTCTGAAACCCTAATATAGTTCAACATTTAGTTCACGCTTGAATATGTTAAAAGTCTGAGAAAGTAGCCTAAATCTACTGAAATTTTATAAAATAATTTTCGAGCAGAAACTAAAGAATATATAATAAATAAAAAAGTTTAATTTTACATAAAAATACCATCTAAAAATATAATAAAATATAGGATAAAATTACTACAAAAAAACTAGTAGTTTTGAAAAAAAAAAAAAAGCTTTTAAGAAATCTTGCAATTTTTTATATCCTCAAAGAATTCATTTTAGAATAGACTATTAATATTGTTAAATACATACCAAAGTAAAACATCAAACAAAAAAGTAATTTTCACCACACTCTAGAAATTATAGCAAGCTATAATAATAATAACAACAATTAATGATATCAAAAATCCAGACATTAATAAAAGCATGCATTGGAATAGAAAATAATATAAAATTCTTAAAAATGAATCTATTACAAAACTGTATGTAAACCTGTAACTTTCCCAGCCTCAGCCTGATGCAAAATTCACATGCAACGTAAAATTAATTATTAATACACTTATATATAAAAAATCTCGAAGAAAATTTGTAAAGTTGTGGACATAAGTAAAATCATGCATCGAAAAAGAAAATATTAAAAAAAAAATTCTTAAAAGAAAATTATTTATATTTTTTGAGTTATTGTAAAGATTTTTATCTTGGTAATATATTTAGCTGGGTCATTTGATTTAATAATACTTAGGTATTTCAAATCAAATTACAATAAAGCCACATGATGCGATCGCAATTGTTCTACACTCAGAAAAAGATACTTTTACAAAAATACACCTAAAAAGATACTTTTCAGCAATTTATTGTATTTTGATAACTTATTTTTATTATATTTGGGCTCTTAATCACTCTGTTTACATAAATTTAGAGTATTTTAAATTGGCATTTATTAACGCAAATAGCAATGAATCAGAATTTGATTATTTAATTATTGTGCAATTTAGTGACTTTGACAGAATCAAATGTAATATAATAATGATTTAAGCAGAAAAAATGTAAAAATTTTAAAACAAACTTGTTCTAAAATTTTACTATGAAGGTGAACATCGACAGTTTCTAAGCGATACTCATGTGAAGGGCAACTGTTGTTAAATTATAAAATATTTTGTCAAGATAATGTTCCACACACAAACACACATATATATATATATGCTGAAAAACAATACTTACATTAAAAAAAAAAAAAATTATAAACATAGAGCACACTTTTTTGAAGAATATGTTTTATAATAAAATTTATAAATGTGTTTCTCTATTAAAGACTTAAATTAAAGCAAGCAAGTTTAAAGTGTTCACACATATTCTCACATTATATAAAATATTCTAGTGCTTTAATTCTATTAGCTTTTTATTCCTAACATAAAAAGAGGCATACAAATAACTGTAAAAAAATTTTTAGAATTATTTTTTTAAAAAAAACTCCAGCCATTTAATCGAAAGAGGATCATTTTTAAAATTTGGTGTTACTCAAAAATTGGAAAAAGAAAAAACACCTTTTGATTACATGAAAATTAAAAATTATACAGAGTGTATAATTTTTAAAAATACAAAAGCAAATAAACTTCTTTATTATTTAAATGTTTTTCATATTTTTTTAAGTATTCTTAGTTAATACATTTTCGGTTAGATAAGATACAGATTGGCATATCTGTTGCCATAAGACCTATTATTTTAACATATTCTTGACAAAGATATTTGATGCATAATTTTAATAATATTGAATGCAAGCAAAGTTAAGCTTTTTAAAAAAAACTTTGTAAAAACAGTCATGTCTGTAAAAGAATGAAAATTCAGAAAACGGTATTTCAATTCTTAAAAAAAATCAGAAAACAAAAACAATGAATTCTATTTAATTTAGGTTAAAAAAATTATAAACTAAATTATTCAGTTGAGTAATAAAACATCTTTAATACAAATAATTATGATAACAGACAAGGCATAGTAAAAAAAAAAAAAAAAAAAAACTCTTAACAGCTTCAACCAAACAGAAAACTGAAAGTATATGATTTCTTTTCAAAACCTCCACTAATTCCTATTGTATTACTTAAAAAAAACTTAAATAAGTGCTGACAAATATGACATCAATTTAAGGACAGCGGTACTTAGTTAAAAAAAAATTTTATTTTTATTAGATGATTCTTAAAATATTTATAGAAACTTTCTAGAGTATTTAACACTCCAAGTATAAAACTTGACAGAGTAGAAGAGAAACATTTTAGAGTTTATTTCAAGAACCACTCTACTTTAAGTTTCCCCAAACTTAACACTTAAAATACTACTTTTTTAAAATACTATCAAAACTCATTAATAAATATTATTGTGAATACTATTTTTTTTTTCTTTCTTCTTATAATATTATATTTTTGAACTTGGAAAGTATTTACTTAATGTTCTTTTAATACACAAAAATTATGTAAACTTGTAACATCTTCAAGAAAAAAATATTTTTCAGCCAGACACCAAATGGCACTAAATTATGAAAATGACTCAACAGCAAAAGAAAAAAAAAAAAAAAAAAATAGAAACACAGTAAAAGGAACTCTATGAATGATAATAAAACTATGTAAGATTCCTTTCTTTCTTTTTGGACACATACATATTTAAAATAAAAGGTGAAGTTATTTTTTTCTTTTGAATTATAAATTATACAAACATTTATTGTATGTCAGTTTGGAATTCAAAGATTAATACCTAAGCTTCATTCATATAAACAAAATATATGAACTGATTGAGATACTTACACTTAACACTAACAAAGTGGTTAAACAAGTGAAGTGATGGAAATCTGAAATATTAAATTCTTTAATGCCAAATTTGAATGGATTTCTATCATCTAATTGCAAATGATAATGGCAGTATATAAACGGATCTCAGTTTCTACATCATTACAAAGAGGATTAAACAAATGCTAGAAAAATAATATTGATCAAATTATCTTTAGATTCTTCATTATATTAAAATAGAAAAACAATAGATTTTAATTTCAGTGTTTTTACTGCTAACAGAGAACACTGACAGAAATGAACCGAATAAGGGTGAAAGCTGCAAAATGTTTTTATATAAGCATGATATTTACATATAATCTAGTGAAAAAATTGTTTAGTAAATATAAACATTGTACTGTTTAAAAATATTTAACGTAATAAACAAATTTCATAAGTTAATAGAAAGTAAAGAAAGGTAGACGAGTAATGAATAATTGAAAAACTAGTTTGAGTTAATTAAATCAAAATTACGCAAGTTATTCTAGAATGGAAAAAAAATTCAATTTTTAAAACGAACCCTTATTCTCAT
Organism: Parasteatoda lunata; assembly: GCA_949128135.1. NCBI lineage: Eukaryota > Metazoa > Arthropoda > Arachnida > Araneae > Theridiidae > Parasteatoda > Parasteatoda lunata. The sequence continues at coordinate 134,519,875 of OX421970.1, forward strand.
ATACTACAGGGTTCATACAGAGATCAGAAAAAAAAAATCTAAGGAGTATCCAAGGAGTCCAAAATTTTAAGGACTTATTCAAGTCCTTAAAAGGCAAGTTATTCTAGAGTGGAAAAAAAATTCAATTTTTAAAACGAACCCTTATTCTCATATACTACAGGGTTCATACAGAGATCAGAAAAAAAAATCTAAGGAGTATCCAAGGAGTCCAAAATTTTAAGGACTTATCAGAAACTTAAAAACTTTGTGTAAAAGATAACTAGACAGTTTTTTTAAAAAAAATTAAAAAGCAGTTATTATATGGAACTTGGAAAAATGTATATTTTGCATATTTTTTTCCAGCCCTTTTGAAATAAATTTTGACTTTGACAAACTTCATCAAGAAAAATAAATAATGTTATCACTTTTACATAAATACATTTTCCAGTTTCAAATATTTAAATAAATCTTGTTAAAGGATAGATATTTTATTTTTATAAAAACCTATCAATCTTATATTTTTAAATTTGAATACATAAGAAAACCTAAGGAATTTTATACAACAACAAAAAAAGAAGAAGAAAAATATCACAGTAAATGATTAATTAAGTTTACTTGTAACATGTAAAATTAAAATTATTTGCTGGTATTTCTTTTCTTCTAATTCATGCAATTCAATTTCTTTTAAAGTTTTTCTTAAACTATTAGATTTTGAAAGCTAAGTCATATAATTTAGTGGGACAGCAAATTCATCAGCTGACTTAGTAAGTTCATTGATGCAACGCAATAATCTAAGGAGTTTCTAAGGCCCAATTTGGAAATCTAAGTAGTTCCAAATACTCCTTGGAGACTTTTTTATTTCCAAGGAGTTTCTAAGGAGTATAAGGAGTCCCTGCATATACAAAAGAGATAGCCTAAATTTTATTTTCTTAAATAAAAAAAAAAAATAAAAAAAGAGAATGCATATTTTTCTTCAAAATATATACAAATGAAATAACTATTCTGTTAAAAAAAACTTGAGATATGGTTAAATAGAAGATTTTAAGAGGAGTCAGTTGAAACTAAATCTATTTTGTACATAATACAAGATGAGTCAGCTCCAAAGTTTTACTGCACAATGCACAAACTAAAAAAACACCTAAATTATTATTATTATTTAAAAAATAAAATTATATGAAACATTAATAGTTCTACCTCATATTATCAGTGGCATAGTGATAAATAAATTTCAGGAGAAATCAATTACATAGAAGCAAGTTCCCACAGTGTCTACCTAAAATAAAATTTATTTAAAAAAAATATAACAAGGTTTACATAAGAAAATTTATATGTTTTCTTGAGATTTCAATTTAATTATATTTAAAAATATTAAGAACTAGAATGTTTGTGAGGAATGCAATGTTACCAAAATGCACCTTGGATTAAGCTTTCCTATTTATTAGAATGCCCTTTAAAACTTCCTAATATATAAATTGTAATTCTTTCTAAAATAATTTTTGAAAAAATATAGATTGATTGAAATTCTTTTTAAAATAGTCAATAATGTTCATAAAACAAATAAAACACAAATGATTTCGTAATTTATAACACATGCTACAAATAAAATTAACCTGAGCTAATCTTTATAACATTGTATTTGAGCAATAAAATTTTTTTCAAATTTTCTTTTTTTATAAATTTTTGAAGGCACATATTAATGAATTTCCTTAAATTAAATGCCAAATCAAATTTTTAAAAAAGGTGAAATTTTTATACACCACATCATTGCCAACTTTAAAAAACTTTTTTATAAGTTTACAAAACAAAACTTTAAAAACATCTATATTTTAATGAAAAAAAAAGAAGATATTTACTTTCTCAATGTTACTTTTGCAATGATACTGATATTACTGTTTTTTGTTTATTTTTTATTACTTTTGGTAAGTCTCTTTAAAGAAAATTCTTTATTACCAAATTTTGTTTTTTTAAATTATCATAGTAATACTAAGTTATTAACTACTCAGAAATTATTGCTACTTATTAAAAATAGAAAAATGTAAGATGAGCTATGTTTCCTGAAAAAAACAAAATAATAACCAATTAAAAAAAAAGTGATATTAAGACAAGCACACATTATATTTTCTAGCAAGAAATTGGTTTGGAGAACAAAGGAAATGAAAAGTGAACAATTAATTCGTTAGAAAAAATATTTGAATTTTGAACTTTCTAGTTTTAAAGAAGAAAAAAAACTTTAAAATACTAACTTTCTTTATAGTAAAGTAAATTTTCTTCTAAGAGTCTCAGGAGTTGAAGAGATGATAATATTGACCATACACTGACATGCAATGCTGATACCATATACTAGAGAAAAATTTTTTACAAGTGAAACAGAACTACATCAACATTTGTACGATATTAAATCTAATATACAAAGCAAAACAGAGCTAATATAAATTACTAAATAATAAATTTAAAAAAATTGCCACCAGTTTTTTTTTTTTCCTTTTCAGTTTTCTGTTTAGTATTATTTACATCACATAAAACTAACAAATTCTACAACAATGTTACATATCAGACACTCCATAAACCTGATCTTAGAAGATAATCAAAATGCACCATTTGTCCAGTTATGGTCATAAACTACTTACGGGTGTCATTTACATTCTAATCCTGAGCGGCAAATTTCATTGGTGGGAGTTTATGAAAAGAAAGAACCAGGCGTGAAAATTATTTTTAAATGATTTTATTTACATATTATTGCTTATCGATATATTTTGGGAATTTAAATTATGTCAGCACATTTATAATCATTAATGAAATGTCTCGGCACATCACTAAATACAGAATTTTATTGAACAAAAGGAAGGATGCAACTGTAGTGTATTTACCACTACAAAAATACAATTCCATTTCACTAGTAATACACGTTAACTCGATTCTAAGGTGGAGTGCCTTTTCATAGGTGAAGGTTAACATTGGCGATAACTTCTCCCCCCACATTGGTGACCGGGTAGTTGTTCTATCATAGTGTTAGATACACTACACAACAAATAGGGGTGAATTGAAATACTTTTCAGGTAAAAATTACTATAAAAATTGTATGATAAACATTGAGGTTTTATTAACTAAGGAAGAAAAGAAAACTAGAAATAAGTTGTTAAATTTTATTCATTATATTTTGATATGGAATGCTCAACATACTTTTAAAAACACTGAAGAGATAAGAACAATTAATAAATTTGTTGATCTGTATCCAGATCTGAGACCAGATCTAGACAGAACTCTACAGATCTTATTCCCAATCAGAACTTATAGATGAATTTGTCTCACAAAAATTTGAGCTATTATTTCTTTTAACGAATTCATCAGTAAAAGTGGATGTGGCTATTAGCTATGCTGAGATTATTTTTAATAGCATAAAATTCAATTTGTTGGGATCAGTTTACTAGTTGCTACAGATTATTTTTTATACACTTTTACATTACTCAGTTGCAAAAAAAAACAAAAAAAAAACACAATATGAGTAGACTTGCGCATAAGCAAAATATAATTGAAAGCAAATTAAATTTTTCTTTTGGCATGCAAATGATCACTACACAACAGATTCCGGAGCAATGCTTCCAACTTACAAGAAGACAACACTGCAGCTTAATCACATTCTAGTTCGATAAATTTTTTCCCTGATAAAAAAAATTTCAAGATTCCTGTAGACTGAAATGGTGACAAAAAGAATAGTGGCACACGGGCACTTATGATCATTACAGGAATAGAATAAATAATAAACCTTTATAAATGCATAAAAAATATTATTTTCAATTTTAATTTATAAGTTTTTTTTTTAGTTCAAAATGTAGAGAAAACATGGAAAAAAATTATGAATATAATATTATTATAGAACAATGAAAAAGGGAAAAATAAAAATAATTATAATTAAAATAATAAACATCCGTGAGAAAAAATTATGAAAAAAGGGGAAAAAATTAATAAAAAGTCAGGAATAATCTTTTCATCACCTCACCCGATTATATCCTCAAAAAGGAGTACTTTCTAATATTGTATCAATATAGCCAAAGCAAAATATATCAATACAATAGTGTGAGGAGCAATTAAAAAAAATTACAACAAATAAAATCGAACACATTAATTAAAAATATCACGTAAAGTCAGAAAATAAAATAAAAAAACAGAATAAAACATAAAACGAAATCTATAAAGCAAATAGCGAATTCAAATAAACTTACAAGAACAGTAATTTTTTCAAGAATGATTTAAAATATTTTCATAACAAGATTGCCAGATTACAAAATATGAAAACAGAAGCTCAAATTGAGGTAAACGTGTAAATAGAGGGTTTTGTTTTATAGTGCATTCTTACTGCAGTACTGAAGTGTGTTTGATTTGTTAGTTACCAAGGATGGGCCAAAAAATAGATGTGCGCAAGGTAATATTATACTGGATAATTTAAAGAAATTAACAATTAATAATTTTAGAAAATTAACATTTATTTAAGAAAAGAAAAAAAACATGAATTGCCTGTTTTTAGCCATGGATTTGCACGAAATGGATTTGTACATGGTAAAAAATATATAAATTAACAAAGAAGTTTTTTAGTAAATTTATTTACAATAATATACAATTAACTAAATGATTTTATATACAATTTCATTACTTGAGTTGGGTATCCATTGTTTTTTTTTAATCAAATTTTGAAAGATTTTTTCTATTTGTTTTTTGAATAAATAAACATTACAACATATTCTTTTAATTCTATTCATTTGATTAAAAATGGTATTTAAATAGATGTTCTTAGAATTCTAAGTAACTAGTTCATTTATACTAAAATCATTTCTTTTATCTTACAAATCAACAAAGCAGATATTTTTTTCTTTTATAATACCCAAATCCAAAAAATTGAAATTAATATTATCATCATGATTACAAAGCAAAATTAATAAAATAGTTGTTTAATAAAATAGTATAATCTTAAAAATTAAAGATAATTAAATTATCAATAAATCTAAAAACAAATTTAATATTAAGAGTAAAAAAATTTTTTTTAATAATAGTGCAAAAATAAGTTAGCTAAGAGAGATGAAAAATTAGATCCTTGTGGTATTCCATCAATTTAAAGAAAAATATCTTTTTCATTGTAAAGATAATTAATAAAAAGACAAAATTTAATTGGAATTTCCCAATAATCAAAATCGCAATTAAGGATATTTTTAAAATCATAGTAAAAATTAAAAAGGACATCTTTTAGTTTAGAAAGGGAAATGCTATTGAAAAGATCCTGGAAATCAAAAGTCGCAATAAAATTAATTTTATTATGTTTAATAAATTCTAAAATCGGTTGATTAATAGTTATAATCCAAGAAAAACCTTCTTTAATAATATTGTTAATAATTTTATTTAAGTAGTTAGAGAAAATGGTGTCTGGTTTACTAAGGTAAGTAAGTATTAGTGACATGTGATTGCTTTAAATTTTAAAGGAATTTTATGAAATTTAGGACTGATAATTAAGTAAGGAAATTGTATATTGCTAATTTTAATTTTAAACCTCTTATATAAAGCCAAAAATTTTTTAATGACAATATTATTATTTAAATTACTAAGTTTACAATTTTTACTATTTTTTACAGAAGATTGCATAATTATTGTTAGCTTTGTCTATGGGGTAATTACAAAATTTTTCGTAGTTGCTGAATTGATTGAAAAATTTTAGAAAAATTTGTTGAATTATTAGTGTTATTTAAATTATCCTTATTATTGAAAACAAAGTTTTTAAAGTAATAATAAACAACCCGTTTCCATTCTGTTAACATACCTAAAAGTAAAAAGAATCTATTTGATATCTTTAAACAAAAACTATTGAGATCATTAAGAAAGTATTCTAGAATTTTATGAATTGATATATGGATCTAAAGTTTGTGCTTTTTATTATTAAATTCCTAAGTTCTAGGTTAAAGTTTTCTATAATATTTAAATTACCAGTAATAATATGTTTATCAACAAAATCAAAATATTTCTCTTCTTTAAAGTGACATTCATAATCGGATACATTAATCCTACCTAAATATTTGCTTATATCATTATAATTAAATATAGTTCTACCAAGAGATTTATTATATTTAAAGCTTTTAATTATGTTAAATTCTTTTAATGGAAATAAATTTTTTAAATTTTCAAAAATATTATGATATTTGATAATAAGGTTTTGAAAGTTAATAACAAAATATTAATTATACAAATTTTTCTTTTTATTTGGGGAAATTATACTCATTTAAACTTTTACAAGATCGAAACAAAGAATTTATAAAAGAGAATTAATTAAAGAAAAGTTGATAATAAGATCTTGAAGCTTATATATATCATTATTCTTAAGGGAGAAAACAAAATCTTTAATTTGTTTGATATTAAAATGCTTATAAAAATCTTTTTCCATATTAGAAATAAAATTTTTATTTGATTTGTCACTATTAAGAGAGTTTCTATTACATCTTGATTCCTGTTTACCTCGATTTGTATGCTTATCTTTAATATATGAAAAAGTGAATAAGTTGAGGACTTTTTAAAGTTAATCTGTGTATGTTGAAAGGTATTGCTTAGCCCATACAGCAAAATTGTTTTGTATATAAGTATGTAGTAATTTTCTTTTTGTAGTCTTAAACTAAATCTTCTGCTAAATCTAAAATAGTAATTTTGACACTGCTAAAATTATGTTCTCTAAAATCATTCAATTCCAGATTATTGATAATTTTATTACTGTTTATATCAGAACGGTGTTGATTAATTTGAATATTAAGAGAGTTACTGGTTTGTCCAACATATTGCATATTACAAAAACCACAGGTTAACATATAAATAACATTTTTAATTTTACAGAAAGGTTTGGAGCTATCGTTATTAAGAATTGTACGTTTGTGGTCAATATTAGGGAAAGTTTTGCATCTATTATCACCACACGCTTTATAAGATGGTAAAATTTCAGACATTGAATGTAATTCACAAAATCTTTTGCTTTTGCTTTCAGAGTAGCAAGATATCGATTCCAAGGACCCCTCTGAATTAGGCTCTTTGAACCGGGTACAACATGAAGAATAATTTAAATATTGAAAATTTTCTTTACATATTGAACCTATTCTTTACACTTAAAATTAATTATTATAACTGTTTAAATCCATAAAAATAAGCTCATAGAGCAACGCTTTAAACACACACAACATCCCAAAACGAAATTAGAAAAAGAATTAATAAACGCAAGCAGAGGGAAAATGAAAGTAAGTAAATAGTAGATAATATTAAGCGCTAAGCTGCATTAAATACACTAAAACATAGCATAATAAATAAATACAAAAAGGACAACAACAAAAACTTGTTAGAAAAATAAAACGTATAGTTTTTCTTAATTTTCTTCGTTTTTGTTGTTGTCCTTTTTGTGGTTATTTATTATGCTATATTATATATATACACACACATGCAGAGCATTAATGAAATAACAACAAAATCTACATGCTTGTATCAGGTTTGATCGTGTGTTAGTGCCACTGTCATACAAATCAGCAACATAAGTAGGGAAGACAGAACAGTGCCAATATAAGAAACTGCAGTCAGAAGCATCCTCTTTAACCTGAAATAAAATAAATTTAGTATAAATATTTTTAATTAGTACAAATAAGTTTTAAAAAGTTGACAAAAAATAACTTGAAAAGCAAAAGCTACGAAAGAAAATGCTTATTACTTCCTAAAAGAGCACTTATAAAAGCGAGACGAGCTTTAAAATTTATTAATTTTTGTTAATAAAATTGATGGGCTCAAGATACATGGTAGCTAAGCCCTTCAATTAAGTTATTTATTAATTTTCTAACAAAATCAAGAAAAAAGTAACAAGAAATTTTAAATATAATTTACTCTTAAAAGATAAGATTTTCAAGCAGTTAAAAAATAAGAGATACTTTTTCTAAATGCACCCTGGATATACATACTGTAAATTTGCAGTGATATACCATGGAATTTATGGTTTATAAACATTATACCTTAGCATGCGCTGCGTACCTAATGAAGCAGCCTATACAGTATTTGTCTTTTTTTTTTTTAACTACGTGAGCTAGAAAATTCTATTTTGTTCAATTGATTCTCCAAAATTTCATTATTATTCTTCCTCTTTTTATCTTTTGCAGCAATCTATTTTTATAATTTATGATCAATAATAATTTAGAAAATTAACAATGCAGATGCAAAACAGTTTGAAGAATGTAACAATAGTGCACCATACATACTACCATTCAACCAAAAAAGCTGTTGATGAATTTCCCTCCAGCAATCACTCAGCTAATAGTCTCCTACAAAGGTCAGCAGAAGTATGATTCCACCTTTTTTTCTGCTGCAGGTGTGAAGAAAAAAAGTGAAATAAAAATATCCAATCGAATGAATGGGGTGAAATGGTTAAATCTTAAAGGTCAAGTTTATCCCCACTTTCAGTTGAAGATCAACTTTATTATTTTTACTCTCGAAAATATCCAATTTTCAAATTTAGAGATGATCAAATAAAATGATGCAGCATGATGAGCACGTGAATAAAAAAGGAATGTGTAAACTGCATTTTATTCTACATCTAATTTTTATTTTAACATTTTTGATTTATTTATAACTTGGACATTATAAATTAATTATAAAAGAAATAATGCATTCACAATCATTTTATGCTTTAATTTTGTACAATTATTCATTTATTTTTATAACTATTTTTTAAAAAAAAAGTTTTTAGCTGTTTATTATTTGATAGGTTAAAATTTTAGAAATTTAAAATTAGTAAAAAGAAATAAAACACGCTCATGATTGTTTTATTGTACAATTTTGTGTCAAACAAGACTTATTTTACTTTATTTAATAATTATTTATATTTTTTAAATCATTGTAATGATTTTTAGCTGGGTTGAATCATTTGATTTAATAATATTTAGGTATTTCAAATCAAATTATGATAAAGCCACGTTACGTGATTTCAATTGTTTTACACCAAAAAAATTTGCACCTAGCAAGAAACTTTTTAGCAGTCTATTGTATTTTGATAATCTATTTTAATTATATTTGGATTCTTAATCACTTTGTTTACATAAAATTAGAGTATTTTAAATTGGCATTTATTAACGTAATACATTTATGATTGTGTTACATTTGAATTGTAAACAATTGTAAGCGGTATAATTTTGCATATATTTGAAAAGTTATAATGAAAATTATCGAATTACATAATTCCTAATTTTAAGTAAGAATGCATACATTAATTTATTGTACATTTAGTAATTATTTTAATGATTTTTAAACGTCTAATTATTTATTTTGTATATAACTTGTTATTTGAAACATATGTGTTAACTTAGCAACTGATTGCAATAAAATTTTGTGTGGCGTATCCGATGGTCTGGCCTTTCTGATGAAAAACTTTTCCTTTATAGTCAAATTTTACGCATATACCAGGTGCGGGGTATATATCAGGGCTATGCATCTCCCTGAAATTATGGGATTTTTTTCTTTTATAAAATACTAATCATATACAGTATATACATTACAAACCATTAAATATACAAGGGGCAAATAAATAAATAATACATGTATATAAAAACATTTCAATCATGTCTAATGTTGCATGCTATAATAATAAAAATTATTACAGCATGCAACATAAAAAATATATACTGACTTTTCTTTTAAATCACACAAGAAATCACTACATTTAAAAAATTGGCCAGTTCATCATCTTTAAATGAGTTCTAAAATAAATGCATACAAAACAATAAGTATATCCATTTGTAGCATGATATTAAGTAAACATTAATGAAATTTAAAATAAGTATTAAATAACTTTTTTTTATGTTATGATGTGAATTCGGATAGAAAAATATAAATAAAGATGCTAAAACTACCTAGCAAGTTTTAGCTCTATACTTAGACAACTAAAAGTGCAATTTAAAATCTTTTTCTACATATTATTTAAAATATTTAGGTTAATTTGATTTCAAATAAAAGGTTAAATTTATTATTTATTATAGCAATCATAGCAAATATTTTAATAATGAAAAAAAATTATAATATGTTAGTCAAAAATGTGGTAGCATACAACTACATTTTTAAAAAATAAAAATATAGTGGCATACTTTTTTTCACTTCAAAATAAATAGCTTTTAAAAACAGACATTCTATTTTCAAAACAAAATTTTTAAAAAAAGTTATTAAATCTCAGGTATAGAATAATAAGAAAATATATAGAATAGCAAATTGAAAAAATATCAACTGCCATTTATTTTGTCTTAAATATAGATACATATACTGTTTCAAACTTTAGTTAGAAATAATCAAATATATTTTGTAAATTTCATTGCATAAGAATAGTTATCATTAAAATTAATTATATTGATTTTATTGAATCATTATTTGACCATGAGAATTTTTATGAGAATACCATTCTGAATATTAGTGTACACATTCCCATTAACACAAAATTTTCCTTTCAAAATATAAAAATATTTCCTTTTTATTTCACATATTTTGCCAATATAACTTGTGAATTTATAAAGTAGGAAGACAATTAAACAATATATAATATTATTTATCAAAAGTAATGTAATCTAATTAGCCAGAAAGTGTATATATGCAATAATATATCAAAACATACTGATTGTAATGCAACATTTGAACTATGTTCAAAATACTTTTAGAAGAATGGAAAAATAAATAAAACTTTCAAATGAATTTATGACGGATTCATTATTTGTTAGTTGAAGAGGCAATCATTAACTTTTAGTATTGATGAAAGTGTATGGGGGTGGGCCAACAATGTTATTTATATAAATTTATGATTTCATTTATTTATTTATTTTTTTTTGCTGAATTTAGTTATCTGAAAATAATATTTAATAAATATATTTCAAAACAATAATATTAGGGAATTTAAACACCTTTTGCCATACCAAATGTGGTAGTTAACTATAACCTAAGAAGATTCCAATATGATTTTGTAAAAATTTCTTCTTTTTTTTCCAACTTATTTTATTAGAAATTCCTATTACAAACTCTAGGGTTACTTAAATATAGATTTCAGATTAACAAAATAAAATAAAAATATTTATTAAATTGATTTAAATGTTTAAAAACCTGAAGAAAAAAAACTTTCTTAATGGAGTTAACACAGAATTTACATTAAAATATTTTTAAATAAATAGGATTGAGAAAAATTGTATGAAACAAGGACTTTGTAACAAGAAAATTGATTGGTTTTCAATTATCTGCTCTATTAAAAAAATATAAAATTATATATATATATTTTTTATCCAGTCAAAAACCATACGTTATATGGTCAAATTGAACAAGCTGACATGTCGGGGATAACATATTGAAATATTGCACATATTGACGAATTTAATATATAGAATTTAAACGAATATGAGAAATGACAAAAGAGACTTTAATCATAAGATTAGTGTTTTGCAATTTTATTGTAAGTTAAATAGACATTTTTTAAAAAATTCTTAATTAAAAACCCAATGACAACAACTTTTTTAAATACTTACAATTTAAAAAAAAAAAAAAATAACTGGAAATTCATAATTTTTGGAAAAAGCAATAAATGCTATGAAATAATCATCCATATTGCTAATTTGGAAAGATAATTAAGATGCATAATTTTTAATAATGAGGTTTGTAGACTGAAAAGTTTAAGAAAAACATGAAACAGCTATAACAATGCTCAACATTGCGTTAAATTTTTCCAAAACTATTGATATCCATATAGAGCTTGCTTGAGTATGCAAATTACAAAAATTTATGCCAATATGCTATATATCATGCAACTAGATTACACAACAAAAAACAGTTTATGTGAACTATCAACTCTTTCATAGAAAAACAAAAAAAGTTAATATAATACAAACAAGTGGTTTTGCAGTAATATGGCTTCCTTTAAAATAGACTACTGGTTGTGAAAAAATTGATGGTTTCCAAACTTTTTAAAAAAAGTAATGTTAAAAACGTTAAATGTGCAATACTCTTTATTTATTGCTTATGCGGTGCTTATGCATACTGCTTTGTTTTTTGCAGGACAAAGCAAAAAAGAAACTTTGTAATGTTTCCAAAGCAATTTATAAATAACAGCAATTATTATTGTCTCAAAAAAGGACAACATTTAACCGTGTCAAAAAGTTGTACTCTCTTATAGGTGGTTTTAAAAATTAGAGAAATTAACAATTCGTGGAAAAGTCATAACAATGAATGACATCCAAAAATATAAACAATCAACGGAAAAAATTATACAGTATAGAACTGATAGTAAAATTATTAAACATTGACCCAAAGTTGATACCAGAATGGTCAGATATACAAGTTTTATAGATGTAGTATTAAAAAATTAGTTTTTTAACATAGATAAAAATGATCTATTTTGTTTCTTTTATCAAATAGGACCATACTACTTTTACCAAACAATTCTTTGTTCACATTTTGCAATTTTTTACTGATATAAAATGAGCATGACCTATTGCAAATTTCATTTAGTGTGATCAAGATAAAAAATGAGAGATTTTAATAAGAAGAGTATTAAAATAATAAGCAAATAAGTGAAGTAAATACTGCACAGATTTCACACTAGCTTAAAACTTATTTAACAATTGCGATATTTTTGTTTAAAATCGAGACCTTAATAATTAGATTTAGGTGATTTAGTCATGGTTTATTATGCCTAATTCTAAAATGTTTAAAGTGTAACTATACTACTAAGTCTTAATGTATTATATTAGTCAGAATTTTTACACAATACAGAATCTGATAAAGTATTAATAAAGTAAATTCACAATGAAAACCAAATTTTCTACAGACAACAAATTTTTTTAATTTAGCAAGAATAACCATTGTTTTTACAAATGAATTACAAATTAAGCAAAAAAGATCAACATTACCTTAATCATTTACATAGAGCTAATACACATGTCTTAGTCATTGGTTTAGACAAAGTTAAATGAAGATTCATGATTGTTTTTACTTCATGATTTATTGTCCAGGCTAATTTGAAACCCTAAAACAAAATTACAATGATTAGTGCAGTTAAATTTTTTAAAATAAAAAATACAAGTAGCAGGCAAAAAAAATTTTAATGTCATAAAATTAAACAAGGGAAAAACTTTTAACCTCGACAATAACTAGTATGCACACAATCAATCTAATCTGCTTTTTTTTAAAATTTAATAGTACAGACAAGATTAAATAAACAAAAAGGAGTATTAGAAATTAATTTTGAATCATTCACAAATTGTATAAAATTTTGATTAAAACTTGCTAATGTTCAAACTTTGTTACCTTATTTTGCAAATTGTTTATAATTTTTATATATTTCAAATCAGGATAGGTATTAACCAAAAGTTTATACTGTAAAAGGTAAATTCTAAATATCACTGAATGCTACCTTAACTGTTATCCTGAAATGGAAATTTCAATTTAATTTTAATTGAATTTTACATTCAAACTTTAAATTATAAACTAAGTTTCCATTTATTCAAAACATTTCCATACATCCCATTTCTTCAAGTTTACATTTGAATGTCACAAATTCCTGTTACAAGTCCAAAACTAAAACCACTTAATGTCATGATGTCTGCAATTTTTTTAAATTCGTATCCCTGATAAAGAGCCCTGAGATATGACGATACTTAAGTGTTCTTAAAAGTTCTACAATTTAAAAGTTTAAACATAGAAAAATCTTGTATGTAAAAAGAAGAGCAATTTCATCAAGTTCTTGTATGAAAAGTGAAAAATAAGTCATACCCTAGATATGCGTGGACATACTACAAAATTTAGCTGAATATGAGACACTCATTTAAGATATTTATAAAATAATATAAAAAAACTAACAATGGTTGTCTTACATTTAGATAAATTTTATAGCTTGTTCAATTATACAGAAGAAAAAAATTATCTAATTTGCTTGTGACTTGAAGATTAAACTCCTGTGAAGCGTGGTGCATGGGGGGGGGGGGTAATAAAAGGCAATGGTTAGCTCACTTTTCATTTTATTTTAACCAAGGTGATTATATTTAATCACACAGCACCTTCACATACATAACATATATGAAGAAGAAAAAAAAATAAGGAGCTCTGCAAGGCAGGTTGAATCGTTCGTCCACTCCCACTCACTGTCTCTCTTTAATTTTTTTTTTACTAGTTTCTCGCTAGGAAGCGTTGCTTGCTAGTTTCTCCACACTCCTAAATAAAAGAACTAAAATTCCTTTGTCATGGTATTACATTATAGAATAAAAACCCTGAATGTGACCATTATAGAATAGAACCCAGAAAAAATTCAGATGAAATATTATAATTTTAATGAAAGAAAAGATACCTGCAAGAATAAAGAGTATTTCCAATTAAGATCTTCAACCCATTTTCCAGTATCTGTTAAGTTGGAGTCCATTTTAGTCATCCAGTTCATAGTGAGTATGAAATAGTTTAATACATCTCTGAGACAAAAGAAAATTTTATTAGGTCTAATATGCTACATAATATAAAAAATAATTTGATTTTCAAACCAATACATAAGTTTTGCAAATTACACCTTTTTTTCTATTTTATAAATATGTTAAATATTACAGAATATTTTGACACCCAAGTAATTAATTTTAGGAAAACTTACCAAGGTAGAAAGAAAACGGATTTCCAAACCAAACCATAGTTAGTCTTATAATACATTGTAGAAAGTTTATTTTAAAGAAAAAAATTTAAAAAAAAAAATTTCTGCAGCAATTATTTTAAAGGAAATTATAACTAATTAAATTTTAAAGTACATGCCAGCCAGATGCCTGCAAAGTATAAACTAGCAAAATATTCAGAAATCACTATTGTTTTTAAAATAAGTCATAAATGCATTTTAGTGTTTTAGTTTCTATATATTACAATAAAAATATACACACCGGAAAAGTCATATTTTGAAAAATATTAAATTCTGAGCAATTCCCCTACTAAGACTTTTGTTTAGAATGTCATGTTATAAATTGTCAGTGAATTTTACAGCAACCTATTTTGAATAAAATTTGTTCAGGAAACTCTGATATTTAAACTTGAATTAATTATTATCCATTTAATAATCATTACACACAAACTAAAAGAATAACAATTTTTTTCAGACATTTGTCTTAAAGTAAACTTTTGAAAAATGAATCCCAGCATTAATCCCACTTAAAATTTTAGAAAGGAATTGCAAACTTTCTTTTGATAGTTCTTTTTTTTCCACCATTTAAAAATGCCTTGTAATGATTGAAATTAAATTTGGCAACTTTTCAAAATTTCTAAACAAGATGGAGGAAAAAAAAAGATGAAATTTTATGTGAATCATGTATATTTTGTTATAGTAATATACACAATGGTACTTTATAACAGATAATTTTATATTGCGAAATACAGAAGTCAGCTTGACAATTTTTTATTTTGTGTCAATATTTTGTAAAAAACTATTTCGTTTGTTTTTTACATAATGTAAAGAATTTTTTTATCTAAATATCAGTATATTTTAAAACAATCTTAAATTTTATATTAAAAGAAAATTTTAAAAACTTTTACTGTTGATATTAAAAGTTACACACAAGAAATCTTGAATCTGTAATGATTCGTAATTTCTCATTTATAAAGAAAACATTTGTATACATTTTTCATTTGTCAGTCAAACATAAATAATATAAATTCTAATTATCGGAGCCTTCTTTAATTTTTAAATAAGAGTAAATAAGAGAATTTTTAAATTAAAGCATAAATATTAAACTAAAGCAAAATATTTTCCATGTTCTCAACCATTTTTTCCATCTTCAACTGTTACAAAAGAAAAGTTTTTGTAAGAAAAAAGAAGTTATACACTTTTTACCAGATTATTAATTTAAAAAACAAAGGGTTTTTACATTTGTTTAAACTTGAAACTAAAGTTTTTTTATTTAAAAAAAAAAAAAAACACAGATAAGATTAATTTATAGTTAAAAGGTATAAAAATGTATACAGGAAGTAATCATAAAATATGAAAGACCACACATTAACAGTCAAAGGTTGAAATCTAAATATTATACATAAAATTTACTGTTGGTAAAATGCTACAAACAATTAATAGAGTAATAAAAGATTAATCCTTTAAAAAATTTTTCCCTTATCTGAATTTGGGTAGAACCTTGTTTCTTTCCCAGGAAAAAAGTTCTTTTTTTTTTTTTTTTTAAGTTATTTAATGAAAAAACACAGCTTGACAAATTAATAGTACAAACAAATTTGCTCATGTGGCTTGACTGTTAAAGGTTTAAAACCCTTAAGATGATAGTATCAATCTTGAATCAAACTAAAAAACTTTAAAATTTATTCATTATAAAAAAAAAAAAAAATTTCAGTTAGAGTTTTGAAGTAATCTAACACAATTTTTGAAATGAAGCATAACATTAAAAGATTTTAAATAAAGAGCATTATTGGTGATACTCACCTCAACAGACTTAGATAAATAAGAGTGTCTAGAAAACTTAACAGCATCTAGTGACTTCCTATCTGCACTTCTTGCTACTAAAGGCACACACACAATCAGGTTAGCAGAAACATATCAGGAAACCACTAAATATTAGCAATCAGAGGAACCGAAGGAACCTAAACAATAAAGCACGTTTATAGATTTTCAACAACAAAAAAGTATTTAAAATTATATTTAAAAAAATGTTGCTTACTGCGGTGATAAAAAGTTGTAAATTCATTACATGGTTAAAATATCAATATATTAAATCTAATTATTATTTTGCATAATTATTACTAGTCAAGATGTGGATCAGCATACAGCAAGGAGTAAAACATTTTCCAGATGGAGGTCAATAGCCTATTAATGTGGCTCTAGAGTGGTATTAAAAATCAAATTTTATTTCTTTATCATATATATTTATATATAAGAAGAGAGTGGAATGATAACACATAACCAATCGCAGAAGACTTCTGGTTAGTAATGCACGAAACAGCCAATCAAAATTGAGAACGCATTTGTGTGAAAAGGTAATAATTTTTAATAATGCTGTCAAAAAATACAAACTGACCTCAAATAAAACTCAGAGAACTTCGAGTCAAATAATTAAGAAAACTCTACTATTATGTTTATAAAAAGGAAGATTTATTAACTTAACAACAAAATTATAAAAACGCCAAAAAAAAAAAAAAAAAAAAAAAAAAGAAAAAAAAAAAAAAAAAAAAGAAATCTCACATTTATTACATAAAGCTATAAAAAGACCAAACGATTATTTATGCAAGTGATTTTATATGATTATTATGAACTAAACTTTATTTAAACGATTGTTTATGACATCATTAGACAAAAGTGTCATTAACACAATATTATCCAGTGTTTATTAATAATTTTGAGTGGCAATGTAAAAAGATACTTGTTCTGAAGTTTGATAATAGAATGTTTGTTTTGATAGAACGCAGTTATTTATTTTAGAATTCCAATATATTTTAATAGCTTTGATAAATCGGGTAGAGTTATTGGAAGCACGAATCAACACTCTTTAAAGAAACTATTTACATTCCAAATTAACAAAATATATTGAACAGATTTTATTTTAAAAAACTTATATCTTTTATAAAAAATGGATCGCTGTGAATATCTTAGGCGATATCAACAGCGAAATGGAGCTGAACATAATTTAGCAGCATAAAATCACCTGGAAAATAATCGTAGTGCTATCAATACGCGACGGCGGAATATAAGTTTATAATGCTGATAATAAGCACCTCTGACATTTTACAATCCTATCATATTCTCTCTATGTGATGTTGGTGCAGAGAAATTGCCAGCTAATCAAAGGGAAAGCGACTTTAATTTTGTTCGCGAAGCAAACAAAAATGTCATTGCGTAGCAATTATCGGGGGTTGGCGAGCGGCAGCGGACGAAGCCCTCTAGTATTTAATAAAATCTACAAAAACTGACAGTTGTGATTCTTCTTCTGCAATTATAAAAAATTAACTTTGGTAGTGGATAATTCAATAATAAGTAATCAGAAAAATTAGATTTTTATTAGTTAATTATTAAGATTTTATTTTTAAAAAAAATGTTTTAGAAAATATTTAGTTTTCAAAAGTATTGTTCAAATGTCTCAGTACATATTTTAAAAAAAGTTGCTTATTACTGTTTTTGTTTTAAAAAGATTTTATTAATAGTATAAAATTTTCACACTGATAACTACTCTTTTATATAAAATTATTATTATTGTAGATTTATTTCTAGAAATGAACATGGTAATGAAATGCAAGTTTAACTAGAATTATACTAAATTGTAAGAATCTGAAATTTTTTTCTTTTCAATTTTAGCCTAAATTAATTGTATATAGGTAAACAGAACTCTGGAAAATTACAAGCTATATAAATTTCAAGTCAAGTACTATAGTTACTTTAATATTTTATTAAAACTTTTATTAAAACTACACAAAACATTTTAAGGTTTAAATTGAGTATTCCAATTGGCATTATTAATGAAAACAATTCATTTTTATAACAAAATAGGATACATTCACTATTTCTTCATGATTGAAGATCTAAAATATGAATTATTTTTTGAGTAACTTTCAACATTTGTAAAGAAAAACAACAAACTATCCATTTAGAAAGATAACAATATTAGTATTTTTACAAATTTTTCCCATTAAAAACACTAACATACTCTGAATTAAAATTATATGTAACTTAAAGTCAATCATAATATTTCTAGGGGAATATTGGTATGGGATCGATATATTTATTTAGTTTAATAAAATTTTAATATAAACACTTTCAGCTGTTTAATATAACTTTTATTTAACCATAAGCTAGAGTTTTTATTTGCACCTGTCAAGTGCCCTTTTCGCCCCCAAATGTTTCACCCTTCACTTAAAATTCTTTAACTTTATTATGAAGCGCTGTACCTAGTCTTCTTGCCACATGATTCACGCACTCTTCTTTCTCAATATCAATTCCGTCATACACATCCATTGTTTACAGGGGCAAAAATGTTTTAGAGTCCCCATCAGAAAGAAGAGTTTTGTACCGCATTTTGCCTTCAGTAACAGAACGGCCCCACAAAATTTCCGCTGCAGACATTTCCATGGCATTTGAAGAACCTTCAAAGTTTTTTCCCACAAAGATCCAAACTTTAGAGACCTTCATGCAATATCTGATACTCAGTTGAAGTGATTTTAAGTTCACTTTTTGAAACTTTGCACAAATGACAATATTTCGACAGAATTCCGAAGTCAATCACCCGACAAGTCAATATGTCAATATCACAGACAATGCCATACAATGAGTTATGACCACGTTCCCTTAAAAGATACACTGACATTTATCACATTTTCCACAACATCATCTTTATCACTATCACACAGTTTTTTATATTTTGCTATTATCTTGTCTCTACTTTTACGAAGAGCATCAGACATAAAAGTCTTGTTTTTTTCGGCTAAACATTTCACATACGAATCAAATATCTTGCGATCCATTAGGTTGAGACCCATATTGGCAGTAAACTTTTCTAGAACGGAAAAGCCTTTTCCAACACTCAAAAAAGAAGCAACATCTTTATTCAGGGAAAATTTTCTTTGGCTCATTACACGGGGGGCTGGAAAAAGAACTGCTGTATTCACTTTTGCAGTTGTCACAAAAATATTCAGCTTAGCTGCTATACCGAATTCTGTTGTTCTGTGTACATTCAGACAGTGCTGCTCGCAGTGAGTACATTTGAGTTCCTTCAGTAAATCTGGCCCCACAACATCTGATTAATAGTTTTGCTGGAACATGAAAGTGCATCTGACATTGGCATCTCATCAGAAAAAAGTTTCAGTTTCTTTTGAGTTCTAGACTCATTTAGAGTGTTGTCAACTAAATAAGAAGTATCAATTATCTTTTTAGATGGGCGAGATGTTGATTTATGCCATTTCAAATTGATTTTATCCATAACTCAAAGAAAAACAAAAAACTAGCAAAACTATAACAAAAAAAGTTAACGTAAAAACAAAAAAACTAACAAAAACAAAAGGATAACGAAAATATAATACAAATAAAACAGAACGAGAAAAGTCGTTGGTTGGTTGGTTGCAGGGATCCTAAAGCGGTAGGATATCCAGCTTGTGCTTAGAAAACGGAAGCAGATCTTTTTCACCCTCCCAAACAAACTCTGTACCTAGCTTCAGAACTCCACCTAACCGCCAGAGTAAAAGCTCTGGCAAAAACAAGTTCTGGGTGAGGGGGGGGGGGGAGTCTCAGTTTCTCTCCTCATCTGGGGATGATAAAGAAAGCGCTGATCGCAAATCTTGGTTGAGTTTTCCAAACACTTAAAGTATTATTAATTGTTTGAAATTTAATTTATGTTTCTTCATTTTTTATTTAGTTTTGCTAAAATTTTTAATTGGATAGACTAAAGTAACAGATTAATTGAATAATTTTGCGATTCATGAAAGTGTATTTAGATAAAATAATTTTAAGCACTGTAAAAACGTTTAAAAAAAATAGTCCATTTTTAAGCATATAATTTAAATAAAAATAAAGAATCTGTTGATTTTCTTTTCTACGTAATTGATTCGATTGATTTTTCAGTGATTTCAAAGAATTTACATAAGATAAAGCAGGCAAAAATATTTTTTTGAGAGATACATTTTTTGATGATTATTTTATAGAAATTTTTTGAAACGAACTTATAAAATTATGTGCCAATTTCATTTTTATTATTTCAGATATGTCCAAATTATTATTAAAAATTGCTTGGTTTTTATTTTTGAGATGGTTTTATATTGATGTTATAGAATTTTCTCAGGGCTAAACAAACATCTTGCAAAAGCAAACATTTATTAATTTAGTTTTTTAGTAAAAGAGAAGTTATTTTTCTGACATTATTTCCTTTTTTTACATTTTTCCAAAACAAATTCTCAAAGTTAAATGCTATTTTCGTAGTTTAAAAATTAATCAAACGTAAAATAAAAATTAACGTTATAAATTCAATTGGATAGCTATTGATTTTAAAAATTTGAATGTTAAACTTTGAAAGAACTGCATTAAAACTGTTTTTCCCATAATACTTTTCAAATAAAAATTATGCTTTTATTGTCCTTTGATGCAATTTTCTAATAAACTCTGCCTCTGTTCAAATAGTAAATTTTAGAAACTTTAACAACTTTTAATAAACTACATTGTCAAAAAAATATTAATAAATTTCTGTATAAAAAAGGCAAGCATAAAAAGTTTAGGAAAACATGACTGAAACATTATTATGAAACAGTTTTAACATTAAAAAATTAAAAAAGAAATCTCAATCTTTAAATTTGGACTAATATGCTGGATAACTACATATTAATAGGAAGAAAAAAAAGGCATACCGTAGCAATTATCATCGGAAGAACACTCTTGCTTCTGCTTCATTAACTCTTGGCCAAATATGACTGACCCCAAAGAGCTGCATAGTTTTACTAACATCAGCTACAGCGGAGTCAATTATTTAGCAATGCATTTTTTGATGACTCAAAGGATGATACTTCACCCACTACTCATAAGGAAGAAACACTCTGGGTTCCATAACATTAAATAAACTTAATTATGTATTTTAAACTAAGTCATAGAGCAAGTTGTGCTTACATATATCTTACAGTTATAATATAAGTACAATTCTCAAATTCTAGCACAAAGAAGTATAAATTAATTCACCACACTATAATTTCTTCTTCATCTTTAGAGACCACTAGCTATAAAAATAATTCATGTCTCAAACATGAAATTTATGAATGGCCAAAAATAGAAAATATTAAAGTTCCAGGGCAATGCCAGAAAAATTTAAACAGGGTTCCCACTCAATTTCAGAAATAAAATTCCCTGACTTTTCCAGATATTCCAGGCAAATTTTAATGAAAATCCATAAGATATTTTATCTATACTACGAAATTCTTCATCAGAAAATTTGGATTCTATTATTTGTTATGCCAAGTATTAGATCTTTTGTATAAAATAAATATCATTATATGAGGAAGGAAGCATTTCAGTATGTCTAAAAATGTAAAATTTTTACAATAAATAATTGTAATAGATGTTAGAATTATTTAACTCAAACCTCAATAACAGAGTATTGTTACTGAAAATTTTAAGACTGGTTTTTTCCAGGAATAATGAAGGAATTTTCCAGGTTTTAGTGAGAAAATTGCAACTTTCCCTGACTACTCCCTGATTTTTGAAGTTGAAATAAAATTCCCTGACAATTCCAGGTTTTCCCTGTTCTCCCTGACCCGTGGGAACCCTGTTTAAAGAATCAAAGAAAACTGCAGGTTAATAGATCCTATCACAATTTCTTCTTCACCTTTATGAGGCACTGGCTATAAAAATAAACAATTATGTCCATTTAATTTCTGAAATATGAAATTCATGAAAGGCAGAAAAATATGATATATAAAAGATCCACGCAAATGCCAGAAAAACATTACAGAAGTAATAAAGGCAGCAGGTCAATACAGCTTATTACAATTTATTTTTCATCTGTAGAGAACGGAAGCTATAAATTTTAAAAGTTCCATTTAAATACAAAATTAAAAAAAAAGTTCCAGGCAAAAGCCAGAAAAGTGATCACTAGCCATAAAAATAATTAATACTTCAAACATGAAATTTATGAATGGCAAAAAATTTAAAATATTAAAGTTCCAGGGCTATGCCAGAAAAATCTTAAGAAAAAAAAAAAAAAAAAAAAACTACAGGTTAATAGATCCTATCACAATTTCTTCTTCACCTTTAGGAAGCACTGGCTATGAAAATAAACAATTATATTAATTTAATTCCTGAAATATATCTTTAGAGAATTAATTAATGAGTCAAACACAACATTTATGGAAAAAAAAATAATAAGTTCCAGGCAAAAGCCAGAAAAGTAATCATCATCTCTAAAGACCTCCAGCTGGAAATGAAAATTAATTAATACTTCAAACATAAAATTTATGAATGGCAAAAAAAAAGAAAATCTTAAGAAGCAAAGAAAAATTGCAAGTTAATAGATCCTATCACAATTTCTTCTTCACCTTTAGAAAGCACTGGCTTTGAAAATAAACAATTATATTTATTTAATTCCTGAAATATATCATTGGAAAATTAATTAATAAGTCAAACACAACATGTATGAAAATGAAAAAAAAAAGTTCCAGGCAAAAGCCATAAAAGTAACCATCATCTGTAAAGACCATCAGCTAGAAATGAAAATTGATTTATACTTGAAACATAAAATTTATGAATGGCAAAAAAAAAAAAAAAAAAAATCTTAAGAAGCAAAGAAAAACTGCAGGTTATCCTATCACAATTTCTTCTTCACCTTTAGGAAGCACTGGCTATGAAAACAAACAATTATATTTATTTAATTCCTGAAATATGAGTAATTTCTGACATATTTCTTTAGAGAATTAATTAATGAGTCAAACATTACATGTATGAAGATGAAAAAAAAAAGTTCCAGGCAAAAGCCAGAAAAGTAATCATCTGTAAAGACCACCAGCTGGAAATAAAAATTGATTAATACTTCAAACATAAAATTTATGAATGGCAAAAAGTAATAATATTAATAAAAAAATTACCTATGCCAGAAAAAAAATTTATACACCATATTACAATCTCTACTTCATCTTAAGAGTAGATATAAATTAAAATTAGTAAATATGTTAAACAAGAAATTCATGAAGGGCAGAATAAACTGAAATGTAAAAGTTCCAGGCAAATACCAGAAAAAAATGAGCAGATTACTTTATAATTTCTTTTTCATGTTTAGAGACCATTAGCTATGAATTAAAATTAATAAACATTTCAATTAATAAACACACAAAAATATGAAATAACACAGTGTTTCTATTCGAGAAGCAGAATACATGAATTATAATAAATTTGAGAAATACTGAATAGCAGCAGGTTAATAAATCCAATAAATAAAATGGATTAAAGGGTGCAGAAAAAAAAACTGGCAATTATTTTTAATATTGTTTGTTTTAATATTATTTTTAATAAATGTTTTTAATTACAATATAATATTAGAATTAGTACAAAATAATATAAATATTAGTATTAAAGATAAATCAATTAACAAAATATAAGTAGCAGGCAAAAAAATAAATAAATAAATAAAAACACCAATTTAAAAAAAAAGAAAATATTAATTAAAAACTTACCCCGCCAGGTAATGTAACTTGATAATGGGTCTCAATATCATCTTCACCAAAATGCGGAGCACAAACATGATCAGTGGACTTAAGCATCCTATCTGCACGAGAAATTGCTTTTTGCCACTTTTCAAGATTAATATCCTGAAAAAAATAATACACATAAAGTGAGGTATTTATATCTAAACAGCTCATATCAGAAAATATGTATAATAAAATCTCTTTTGATAAGTATATTAAAAGAAATTAACATTAATTTGTGATTAATAAATTATTTAATTCCTAAATATGGCCAAACACGTCATACAATGGCAAACAAATACTTTGTCATTCAAACAAGTAAAATTATAATATCTGATATGAGTTAATAACATTAATAATAAACTGAATAATTTTGTTACTTAGCATTACTTTGATGAAAGAATGATAATGTGAAGTAAATATTGTTACACACAGAAATTTCATTAAAATATATAGAACAATAATTATATCTTTAATTATTAAAAAATCTTAATAATCATTGATAATCTCTTCTATAACAACAGAAACTCTAAAAGTAATACACAATAGATTAAAAAAAAATAATTCTTATAACAAACATATAATGTATTATTCTTTAATGGATAACATCATCGCCCTATATTGAACAATTATTCTTTTAACATACACTTACTTAGCACACGACATAACTATATCTGATTCAGCATTGTAAGTTAAAATCAATGTCATTTACTTAAGTAATACAACAAAACTTGTTTTAAAAAAAATTTATGATCAAATTATTCTAAATAGTGATTTTACACTTTAATTTTGTATCAAAACTTATGTGAACACTTTCTTAAAATATTAAACAGACTCATCTGAACTACTGCATCTAATTATAAAGCAGATAAGTACAAAAACTTCAAAATAGAAATTATCAAAAACAAGCTTCATCCTCAACGCCATAAAAAAAAATTTCTGCTTTGAAAATAAATACAATCAAGCATTCAAAGGGAGTAGCAATGAATTATTGTATCACAATAATTGAGTTGATATAGAGACTTCACTTAACAAAAAATAAATTATGTAAACACTCAGCAGACTAAATTCTTTCCACATAATCTCATGTAACTTTTTTGTGTATAAATAATATACACAAAGTGTGTTGATATTTACAAAATATTTTTTAATAAAATAGAGGAAATGATAAGAAATAAAGTTCACAGCATTCTATAGTACAATTAGAAACTATAATAATAAATTTTACCATAACATAAGGAAAATCCAAAACCTTAGGTACTTTACCATAATTAATAAAATAATAAATTAATGATAACACTGTATGTTTGTCTGATTCAGTTCATCAAACGAAATCATAATTAAAAACTTACATTTGGAGCTTTAAACAAGCTGATACCAGGAAGCTGCTTTTCTTTTCTCTTTTTTACCTCAGATGGATAGCCTGTCTTGCATCCGGGGCAATAACAAAACATCCCCATTATTATTTCTTCAGAAAACTTAAATTTTTTTTTTATAATATCGATAATTAATATTTACACGTGCAGTTATAATGCGCACGTGTATTAATGACGAATGAAAAATTAGTGTCCCAACAGGTAAGTAAACTTGTGTCTGTGGGTACAACCGGCTGAGCAACTGCGCATGCGCAGGGCGAAAATTTTTGACGCCTCAGCCAGTTGTAAATAGCGAAAGGTTGCCGAATGTTGCACCCCCATCATTTTACAACTGGCTGAGAGAATTTCGCCTTTGGATAGAATAGTTCATCAAATCATTGCTAGATGGCGCTAAATTTCAACGACAGATGGCGATTAGAGTAGCTATTTGCAAACTTTTTCTGTGCTAGTGCTCCCAGCTATAGAAAACTGAAGCTAATGAACCCTTATTTTCAAAAGTTGGCAACAGATAAATATTTACATTAAGTTTTTTATTATTCTTCACTAGTATCTTCTTACTTACAGAAAGAAAAATAAGAGAAAAAAAAGAAACTTAGTAATAATAAAAGGAATTGAATAGCATATGAATTAATTATACATATATCAATTAATAATTTAATAATGATATTAAGTTTTTATTGAATTTTCAGAAATTACATGATTTGTTAAAACTGTCTTATAATATTCATGACAAGAAAAAATTAAGTGTGCTGAATGCTACAGTAATTAACTAGATTCTTATATAATAGTATCTTTGGCTATTCACATATCTTTAAGTTTGCAAACTCATAATAATTTTCTATTTCAAAGAATTTTTCAAACATATGTATATATATGCATTCCAAATCGATGTGAATAGTTAGATGTATAGATATATATTAACAAAATATATGAGTTAAAATACTTACTATTTTTCTCATTAAGACATTGTATACAAATACAAAAATCGAATAATTGGTAACCGAACTCATAAACTTAGTTGTATCTGTAATTACCATATATAAACCCATGTACACTTAAAAACTGAACAGTACGCTTTTTATTTGGAATTTCATGCCAAATGTGAAACACTTGTATAAGCTTCAAAGAAAAAAAGGCCTGCTACGCTTGGAAATAAAAATGCAACCCCTTGTAATTACAGTTGCACAGTACGTAAGAGAATCACAGACCTTCTGAATTTATAATTAAATAAATAAGTAATAAAAGTATTCCATTCAAATTGTCATGTTTCTTTTAAATTTTTTTATACAGACATTCCATCTTCATCTATTTTATGTTTTGTATATAAGTTTCACAATATTTACCAGCTACCATTATCGCTTCACAAAAGGGCAATGTTCCAGTGCAAATTTTTAAAGCTAGTGAATCAGATAAGCTGACCCCTCCCTATTTGCTTTCTAAAATTTTCTGCTCATATGTGGTAATTTAAAACTGTCTTAACACATCAGGCACCAATGAATACCTCACTTACCTATTTTGGCTCATAGATTTTGTAAGATAATGTAACACTTATTTTGCACCATACAACAATGTTAAAACATGAATATTGAATGAACTATTTATAGTAGCTGCTATATGAACTTAGCGTATGTATTTAACAGGTAAATCATATTTTATATTGTGACATGGAATTCCACATACAATTTATTAATACAGTAAATACCTTCCTTCATATGATGTAAACAAAAACTATATACATAAGGTAATATACTCACCATTATACTTACTAATATACCCATTATACTTAGTTCATTCCAAATTGAGAAAGATGTTAGTGGAAATTAAAAGATGCGGCTTAGAAGGGGCAATAAAAAGGAAAGACTTGATATTAAAATAACAAGTTCCCTCACTAAAGCCCCACTGAGCCATCGTGCATCATAGATCATCTCTACACAGCTCACTTCACAACAGCTAAATATAATGCTTAGAAAATCATGTAGGCTCCAATTTTCAAAAGTAACTAACTGCAACTGGCCCTGTTTATCAAGCTATCGTAATGAAGGAATTAAATTTAAAGGGAAAAAAAAATAAATGAATAAAAGACACCAAAAGGTACTATCACATATAATTTTTTCTTGAAGTGATTATAATATATTCAATAAATTTTACTTTTGAGAGAGTGGCAACTTAGTCGATGTTCCATGAAAAATAAATATATGGTCTTCAAATTCTTGCAAATGAAAGTAGTTGATAGAATCTGCAGTTCTAATAATTTTTACTCATTCAAGTCATTTTATGAAGTTAAATATCTGAATATTTCTTTTGAACAAACAGTAAAAGAATCTGATTGTCTCATTTTGAATGTTGCATGGTAGTACAGTATTTACATGCATTTTTGATATTTTATCAAGTAATAATTGAAAATAAAAATAATTATAAATTAATTTACTACTTCATGAATATTCACTAGGTGTATGTACTCAGTTGAAAATATGTAACCAAATACATAAATTAGTAAAAACTACACCATTTATTAAACAAGACTTCTATTAGATAATATTTAAGAGGATTATTATGATGCTCTCTTTCAGTAACTTTCTTAACTAAGATTAATACAATGCAATAGATAGGTCTACAGTTACCACATTACTAAGTAGGCTCAATTATAGTACTAAATTATTTTCTTCAGAAAAACAATAAGGATTATATACTTACAACATTTGACAATTTCAATAAATTTATTTTTATAAATAACATAATAGGAATAAATAATCTTGAAGAAAAGTAATTATCAATGTCATTTAATATACCAACATTTAATGAACTTAGCTATAGGTAAGAGATGTAACAAATAATTGACTTAGAATTATCTAATATTTTATTTTCTATATACAAAAGAATTAAACAGCCTAGAAAAATTATTCTTGATTATATTACAGATTTCTATATATTCAATAGAATAAGCAATCTTGATCAAAAGTAAATCTATAAAGATAAGATATATAAAATAAACTATGCACAGAGAGGACTTCTATAAAGGAAAGTTATGAATATTTAAAATAAGACTTTTTAGTGGAGACATTTCTTATTATAACCAAGATAAAATCAAAAGCGTTAAACACGCTACTAAGCCTAACTAAATCACGTGAAAATCTTTAACTACATTAAAACAGATATTTAGCATGAAACTGTTTTAACCATTTAACAAAACATTGATGCAATAATAAAACAGAAAAAAAATTTTCAAAGCAATTAACTTACCTTATTTAATGAATCGTAAATTAAGAGCCTGCACGATAACTGTCAACCTAGCAACACACCATTTCTTCAACAGGGTTACTTGACTATTTCGAAAATTCTTTGGTGAGAATTAAATTCGAGCCAAGCAATTGTAGCGCATGCGCATTAGCTCAGCCGGTTGTACCCACAGACATAAGTGGTAAGTAATGCCACCTAGGGGCAGTTTCACATCCGTTAAATTCTGACGAATCACATTGTGGGGGAAGAGACTCTAGACTCCATGGTTGGTTGGAAGGTTGGTAGGGGATTTTTGCTTCACGCTTTTATCGACTCTGCTATAGAGTGGAGTTTTAGATGAGTTGTATTGTTGCTGGTGATTATGATGACGATGAGAAGTGAGAGTGAACGCTGTTCTTGAGGAAGCCAAATAAGTTCATAGTGAACTTGGTATTATTCCTGGAGATCGAAATTATAAAAAAATTTTCCAAAACACTTTTGGAGAGGTTGGATTAATAAATCCAACATTTGGTGAATCCAACACTTTTGGAGAGGCACGTTCATCAAACAAAAATTCTTGAAAAAATGTAATTGAAACTCTTTTTCCCAGGCGATCAGGGAGGCTTAAAAAAACATTTAATAATTTGTAATTGTATTTAATTATGGGTTTGAAAACAGGAAACTAGAAACGTTTAGTAGACATTAAGAAAACCACTAAGTTTTTTAGAAGATTATCATGAGGGTCATAACTAAGAAGACGATGTAGGGAAAGTGGGAAAACTCCAATTGAGGCTCGCAGAGCCTGTCTCTGATGTTCAAACTTTTTGCATTCAAAGAGAAAATGGATAGCAGGTTCTGGATATTGACAGTGATCGCACAAAGAGGAGTCAACTAGTCCTATTTTTGCAAGTATTTCGTTAAGTTGGATTGTGTTGCTTCGGAGACGCGAGATTAAGACATCATATTTTCGGTTTGGGAGTTGATTAAGGGAGGTTTTATTGACAGGGTGATCAAAAGGGAAACGCTTGTGGAATTTTGAGTTAGTCCGGAGGTTATTGAGTTCGCGGTTTGAGTCTAGAACTGCTGAATATGACAAATCCTCAGGTGAGATAAGAGGGATGGCTCGAGGAGCATTGGTGGCATGTTTGGCCAGTTTATCAGCGGTTTCATTGGGTGGGATGCCAACGTGTGCTGGTGTCCAGGTCAGGCTATCGTAATTGATTTAACTTTTGCAGTTGCTGAAACCTTGGCCAAAGGATACTGTGAGAAGGCCTTTTCATTTCCCTTCTAACCTTCAGTAAGAGTTAGTCCCGAATAGGGACGAAAAATATAGCACCTCCAAAACCCGTTCCACTGTCTCCCCTACATTTTTGGTGGGGGTGCGTGTACTTCCTGGGGTGTTAAGTAATCCGAAACTAATCGACTAACCACTGTCACAGAAAAGGGGGAATTGCAACCTGCGGGGGTCAACTAGCTTTCAAAAGATACCAGAAGAGACTCACTCTACATTCTCCTTCTAAGAAAAACTTAAAAAATAATTTTTTTAAACTCTAAAACGGCTGTATTTATTTTCAAAATGGTTTTATCATTTTATTTAACATGCACTTTTTCTAATTATATCTTGAATTATTTATTATTTTGATTTGATTATTTAGAGAACTAATAATAACCAGAGTATTTAAATTTATAAAATTTTACTATGTAGTCATATGAAAGTAATTCATATAAAGTAACTACATTAAAAATAAATTTATATTTTCTCTATAAATCAAATAAAGTTTGTAATTTTTTTAAAAATTGATTTGCTAACTTGTAAAACTTTTTATGTTAAAGTAAAACCTTGATTTCAAGATTTTATTTTTTTATTACTTTTTTAATTTGTTTCTTTCAATTACAATTTAAATACATATATTTTTCGCTAACTTTTTTTTTAATTTTAATTAATTTTTTTCAATTTTTAAAGATTGTACCATTTTTCTAATAGATCATTTCTATGGATCATTAAAAACAACAAACTAAAACAAAACAATTCTATGTTATTTTACATTTTAATATATAGATTTGTGAAGCTGCTCACTGTAAATAATATAAAGATTTATCAAAAAAAAAATCGAAATTTATTTATAAAAAAGTACGATACCGAAATTTTTGAAAGAAAAGGCATTTATTGATTTTCATTAAATCTTACAACATAACAACTGATTGAGACAAGTTTACTTTACAAAATTTTATCACTAACCCTGGGAGGTTTTCGTGTTTTTCCTCTCCATGTAATGCTAATGCGGATTTTAATTAACTATAACTACACTAATTAAAGTTTGCAGTGCAGAAATTGCTACTCAGAAAACTCTTCTCCATGAATGGGCAAAAGAGGGTCAGGGAAGAGAAATTAAAATAACACATTGATTACATACTTTGTTCTATCAATATAAAAGAGCGAAAAATTGTGAATAAAAATTACATTACACACTTTTAATAGGAATTCGAAAAATTTCTCGTTATTAAATACATAAGATATTGCATAATTACTAGTTTTAATATATATTTTTAGAATATTGCTAAAAAAAGTTTTAAAAAGTGTATTAATTAGGAAATACAGATTAATGTTAAAGCAATAAAAAAAGACTAATAGTTTCAAAATCTAGTGAATCAACTAAGGAATCAGGTCTGAAAACATCAAAACCAGTTTGACTGTTTGAAGTAACAAAGAGAAGTAACATTTTTATTTTTTAATATATCGTGATGATATTTCGTGGTGTTTATAATAATCATATTTCTCATTCTTTCTATTTCATCTGGCAATCAAACTGGTTTCAATATTTTCAGTGTTGCGTTCCTAAGCAGCATTATATTTTGATACCGTTTTTATTTTTCTCTCGTGAATATTAATTATGTCCACTAATGTTCTTTTACTTCCTTTTTTTTAAGAATTTTACAACACATGCGTATATTTTCATATTTTTCTTCATTTACTGATTTAAATAAAATTTTCATAATACTTAGTGTTCTTGTGTATGTACATTAAAGCCCTAAACACAGGGCTAAGTGCTTGTTCACGTTTGGATGATGTGTGCTCTTGTGTATTAGCTATTTTTTTTCCCTTACCGTGGAAAAACAAACTATCCCAGCTATTGGAGTAATTAAAACTATTTATGGAATGGAAAAATTGCAACCTTTTAAATTTTTATAATGTAAATGTTTTTTTAAACCTACAAATGAGTGTACGATATATATATATATATATATATATATATATATATTTTTTAAAAAGGAAAACTGCAGTTTTGTGATGCTTTATAGTATATTGGAATATCTTTACGTCATTGTCTTGATTTTAATTAATCTCACTTTATTCAGAAGCTAAATTTTTTAATTCTGAAACATCTTTAAAAAACAAGGAAAAAAGTTTTAAAAAAAAGGGGGAATAATGTATTTAAAAAATAAATTCCACTCTCAAAATGAGTAAAAACAAGAAAAAGTATTACTACTAAATAAATAAAATGTATGTAGAATGAACGAATTATCAGCGAATATAATATCCATAATAAATTACAAGCTTATAAAAGCTCCCCATATCAGTTCTTCAAAAGGACAGAGAGAGAAAAAGATTTTCAAAAAGAGTTGAACAGAGTAATAAAAGGTTTTGGGAGGGAGGAAGCAAGACCAAGACCGCCTACGGAGAAGATTAGACCGCAATCTTCTCTTGGAGAATGAACTTGGGGGTGGAAGTTGCCTTCCTCCCTTACTCAAAGGTAGAAAGTGACTTGAGTTTCAATATTACAAAAAGTAATAAAGATAAAAAAAATTGACTTACATTTTCGTGGATAGGAAAGATTGAAAAAATTATTAGTATTTTTTTTTAAATTGATCACTCCAATTCTTAAACAAGAAAAATGGATTCAAAGTATGACAAGCCCGCCATAGACTTTACATGTTAAAAGCAGAATAGAGGAGTCTGCTTGGTTCAACACTTTTATCCCCGCAACCCGACCTTCTGATCATATGAGCTCGCCCCGTGCTCTTTGTTCACCAAGGCTGAAACGATCTTATTTTGTAAGAGGAGGATGCTGTGGGGGGATTTATGGGTAGCCGAGATGAGGGCAGTGATTGCGGACTTACTGTCCGATAAAATAACGTAATCCAGATACTCGGTGGTAAATTTTGTGATTGCTAACCAAATCGCTAAAACTTCTCCTGTGAACACTGATGTTGTGAAATGAAGTGCAGTGAGGAAAGAGTTGGCGATGTGCGCCTCTGTGCTTGGCGTCAGATTTTGTCATTCAATGTTATGATTCCGTCGGAGAAACATCTCTGACTTTGGAACTGTTTGTTTATGTTGAATAAACATCTTTCGTGTTTAAAAGGACTATGTGTCATTTTATTTTCCAATGCACCCAGCATCTGGTAGATGCAGCCCACAAGAACGATCTGGAATTCTCCCTCGGTTTCTAACATAAATGGTACCCTCGACGGGACGAACTTTCGTAGTAAGACTATCTAGTTTAATTACTGGTCTATGGTATAAATAGTGACATTCTTTTCTCAATTCAAAATCGGGCACGCGTTCAATAATGTTCAAATTTTCCCACTCCTCAAACACCTTCTGATAATCAGTAAAAAATTCTCCGCAACTCAATTTATTTATCATTCTATCATGTCTCTTCCTAAAAAATTCCTTATTAGTGGGTAAATTCGCCGAGTTATATTTCCAAGGTAATTCGACTTCATATCTCCCATCGGGGAGAATTTTCAAGCTTTTATTAAAATCATTTAAATCGGGTTCAGTTTCCTTTTTCTCAGTTTGGTTTGGATCAGATATTCCTAACGTTTCAAGCTCCCATAATTTATTTACAGGTACTTTTAAAGAATGCATTGACAATGTCTTTAATGTTGTAATTGGACCAGGTATTATATTACGGGGTACTAGTGTACCCTACCAAAGGAAATAATTATAGACCCCATAGGGGGTACACAGCGTGACCACGAATTTTACTGTTTTTGTAAATCTCAAAAAGTGTTGCGAGAAGCTTTATTTCGAAGAAATTCGCCTTCTGAAGAGCTTTTATATGCAGAAATTCTAAGTCTTTTCTCAATGTTAACAAAGCCTCCTATCAGACCTTAATAATGACCCTTAATATTTTAATTGGACCAGATGTTATATTACCAGGTACTAGTGTACCCTACCAAAGGAAATTATTATACAGCCCATAGGGGATTCACAGTGTGATCCCGCATTTTACTATGTATGTATATCTAAAACAGTACATTTTTCAATGTTAAGAAAAATGCCTCCTATCAGACCTTAATAATAACCTTTAATGTTTTAATTGGACCAGGTGTAATATTACCTTGTAATAGTGTACCCTATCAAAGGAATCAATTATAGACCCCATAGGGGGTACTCGGTGTGACAACGCAATGTATGTCTATCTGAAATAGTGATGCGAAAAGTCTTATTTCTCAGAAATTCGCCTTCTGAATAGCTTTTATACGGAGAAATTCCAAGTCTTTTCTCAATGTTAACAAAGCCTCCTATCAGACCTTAATATTAACCTTTAATGCTTTTATTGGACCAGGTGCTATATTACCTTGTACTAGTGTACCCTACCAAAGGAAATAATTATAGACCCCATAGGGGGTACACAGCGTGACCCCGAATTTTACCGTTTTTGTATATCTAAAACAATGCATTTTTCAATGTTAAGAAAAATGCCTCCTATCAGACCTTAATATTAACCTTTAATGTCGTAATTGGACCAGGTGTTATATTACCTTGTACTAGTTAGTGTACACTACCAAAGGAAATAACTATAGACCCCATAGGGGGTACACAGCGTGACCCCGAATTTTACTGTTTTTGTATATCTCCAAAAGTGTTGCGAGAAGCTTTATTTCGAAGAAATTCGCCTTCCGAAGGGCTTTTATACGCAGAAATTCTAAGTCTTTTCTCAATGTTAACAAAGCCTCCAATCAGACCTTAATATTGACCCTTAATATTTTAAGTGGACCAGGTGTTACATTACCCTGTACTAGTGTACCCTACCAAAGGAAATAATTTTAGAGCCCATAGGGGGTACACAGTGTGATCCCGCATTATACTATGTATGTATATTTAAAACAGTGCATTTTTTCAATGTTAAGAACAATGCCTCCTATCAGACCTTAATATTAACCTTTAATGTTGTAATTTGACCAGGAGTTATATTACCTTGTACTAGTGAACCATACCAAAGGAAAAAATTATAGACTCCATAGGGGGTACACTGCGTGACCCCGAATTTTACTGTTTTTGTATATCTAAAATAGTGTTGCGAGAAGCTTTATTTCGAAGAAATTCCCCTTCCGCAGAGCTTTTATACGCAGAAATTCTAAGTCTTTTCTCAATGTTAACAAAGCCTCCTATCAGACATTAATATTGACCCTTAATATTTTAATTGGACCAGATGTTATATTACCAGGTACTAGTGTACCCTACCAAAGGAAATTATTATACAGCCCATAGGGGATTCACAGTGTGATCCCGCATTTTACTATGTATGTATATCTAAAACAGTACATTTTTCAATGTTAAGAAAAATGCCTCCTATCAGACCTTAATAATAACCTTTAATGTTTTAATTGGACCAGGTGTAATATTACCTTGTAATAGTGTACCCTATCAAAGGAATCAATTATAGACCCCATAGGGGGTACTCGGTGTGACAACGCAATGTATGTCTATCTGAAATAGTGATGCGAAAAGTCTTATTTCTCAGAAATTCGCCTTCTGAATAGCTTTTATACGGAGAAATTCCAAGTCTTTTCTCAATGTTAACAAAGCCTCCTATCAGACCTTAATATTAACCTTTAATGCTTTTATTGGACCAGGTGCTATATTACCTTGTACTAGTGTACCCTACCAAAGGAAATAATTATAGACCCCATAGGGGGTACACAGCGTGACCCCGAATTTTACTGTTTTTGTATATCTAAAACAATGCATTTTTCAATGTTAAGAAAAATGCCTCCTATCAGACCTTAATATTAACCTTTAATGTCGTAATTGGACCAGGTGTTATATTACCTTGTACTAGTGTACACTACCAAAGGAAATAACTATAGACCCAATAGGGGGTACACAGCGTGACCCCGAATTTTACTGTTTTTGTATATCTCCAAAAGTGTTGCGAGAAGCTTTATTTCGAAGAAATTCGCCTTCCGAAGGGCTTTTATACGCAGAAATTCTAAGTCTTTTCTCAATGTTAACAAAGCCTCCAATCAGACCTTAATATTGACCCTTAATATTTTAAGTGGACCAGGTGTTACATTACCCTGTACTAGTGTACCCTACCAAAGGAAATATTTTTAGAGCCCATAGGGGGTACACAGTGTGATCCCGCATTATACTATGTATGTATATTTAAAACAGTGCATTTTTTCAATGTTAAGAACAATGCCTCCTATCAGACCTTAATATTAACCTTTAATGTTGTAATTTGACCAGGAGTTATATTACCTTGTACTAGTGAACCCTACCAAAGGAAAAAATTATAGACTCCATAGGGGGGACACTGCGTGACCCCGAATTTTACTGTTTTTGTATATCTAAAATAGTGTTGCGAGAAGCTTTATTTCGAAGAAATTCCCCTTCCGCAGAGCTTTTATACGCAGAAATTCTAAGTCTTTTCTCAATGTTAACAAAGCCTCCTATCAGACATTAATATTGACCCTTAATATTTTAAGTGGACCAGGTGTTATATTACCTGGTACTAGTGTACCCTACCAAAGGAAATAATTATAGACCCTATAGGGGGTTCACAGCGTTACCCCGAATTTTAATGTTTTTATATATCAAAAACAATGCATTTTTCATTGTAAAGAAAAATGCCTCCTATCAGACCTTAATATTAACATTTAATGTTGTAAATTGACAAGGTATTATAGTACGGGGTAATAGTGTACCCTACCAAAGGAAATAATTATAGACTCCATAGGGAGTACACAGCGTGACCCCGAATTTTACTGTTTTGGTATATCTAAAATAATGCATTTTTCAATGTTAAGAAAAATGCCTCCTATCAGACCTTAGTATTAACCTTTAATGTTGTAATTGGACCAGGTATTATATTATGGGGTATTAGTGTTCCCTACCAAAGGAAATAATTATAGACCCCATAGGGGGTACACAGCGTGACCCCGAATTTTACTGTTTTTGTATATCTAAAATAGTGATGCGAAAAGTCTTATTTCGCAGAAATTCGCCTTCTGAATAGCTTTTATACGGAGAAATTCTAAGTGTTTTTTCAAGAGGAGAAATAAATTTTCTATGTATGTATATCTCAAAAAGCGTTGGGAGAAGCTTTATTTTGAGGAAATTCGCCTTCCGAAAAGCGTTCATACGGAAAAATTTTAAGTCTTTTCTCATTGTTAACAAATGGCTTCATATCAGACCTAAATATTGACCCTTAATATTTTAATGAGACCAGGTGTTATATTACCTTGTACTAGTGTACCCTACCGAAGGAAAAAGTTATAGACCCCATAGGGGGTACACAGCGTAACCCCAAATTTTACTGTGTTTGTCTATCTCAAAAAGTGTTGCGAGAAGCATTATTTCGAAGAAATTCGCCTTCAGAAGAGTATTTTATACGCAGAAATTCTAAGTCTTTTCTTAATGTGAAGAAATTGGGCCCGCCGCGCAGCTGAGGCATTCCACGGGAAGGCTCCGACGCTGGTCCGGGCTGGACTGCATCGCTGCAGCCAGTCTCGCCCAGTCCCGGTGCAGTGCCACACCCGCTTCGGACCCCAGCCCGACGGGATAGTCCTCAGAGCCAATCCTTATCCCGAAGTTACGGATCGAACTTACCGACTTCCCTTACCTACATTGTTCTATTGACCTGAGGCTGTTCACCTTGCAGACCTGCTGCGGATATGGGTACGGACCGGAACGAAAGTCACACTCTCTCCCTCGGATTTGCAAGGGCCGGCAGAGGCGCACCGGACACCGCAGTAGCCGCGGTGCTTTTACGAGAGAAATAAATTTTCTATGTATGTAGTTCGGAGAAGCTTTATTTTGAGGAAATTCGCCTTCCGAAAAGCGTTAATACGGAAAAATTCTAAGTCTTTTCTCAATAAAAACAAAGCCTCCTATCAGAGCTTAATATTAACCTTTAATGTTTTAATTGGACCAGGTGTTATATTACCTTGTAATGGTGTACACTACCAAAGGAAATAATTATAGACCCCATAGGGGATACACAGCGTGACCCCAAATTTTACTCTTTTTGTATATCTAAAATAGTGTTGCGAGAAGCTCTATTTCCAAGAAATTCGCCTTCTGAAGAGCTTTTATAGGCAGAAATTCTAAGTCTTTTTTCAAGAGGAGAAATAAATTTTTTATGTATGTTTATCTCCAAAAGTGTTGCGAGAAGCTTTATTTTGAGGAAATTCGCCTTCCGAAAAGCGTTAATACGGATCAATTTTAAGTCTTTTCTCATTGTTAACAAATGGCTTCATATCAGACCTTAATATTAACCTTTAATGTTGTAATTGGACCAGGTATTATATTACGGGGTACTAGTGTACCCTACGAAAGGAAATAATTACAGACCCCATAGGGGGTACACAGCGTGACCCCGAATTTTACTGTTTTTGTATATCTAAAACAATGCATTTTTCAATGTTAAGAAAAATGCCTCCTATGAGACCTTATTATTAACCTTTAATGTTGTAATTGGACCAGGTGTTATATTACCTTGTACTAATGTACCCTACCAAAGGAAAAAATTATAATTCACATAGGGGGTACACAGCGTGACCCCGAATTTTACTGTTTTTGTATATCTCCAAAAGTGTTGCGAGAAGCTTTATTTCGAAGACATTCGCCTTCCGAATGGCTTTTATACGCAGAAATTCTAAAACTTTTCTCAATGTTAACAAAGCCTCCTATCAGACCTTAATATTGACCATTAATATTTTAAGTGGACCAGGTGTTATATTACCTGGTACTTGTGTACCCTACCAAAGGAAATAATTATAGACCCCATAGAGGGTACACAGTGTGAACCCGCACTTTACTAAGTATGTATATCTAAAACAGTGCATTTCTCAATGTTAACAAAGCCTCATATGAGACCTTAATATTGACCCTTAATATTTTAATTGGACCAGGTGTTATATTACCTGGTACTAGTGTACCCTACCAAAGGAAATAATTATAGAGCCCATAGGGGTTACACAGTGTAACCCCGCATTTTACTTAGTATTTATATCTAAAACAGTGCATTTTTCAATGTTAAGAAAAATACCTAATATCAGAGCTTAATATTAACCTTTAATGTTTTAATTGAACCAGGTGTTATATTACCTTGTAATAGTGTACCCTACCAAAGGAATCAATTATAGACCCCATAGGGGGTACACGGTGGGACCCCGCACTTTACTATGTATATATATCTAAAGCAGTGCATTTTTCATTGTTAAGAAAAATACCTAATATCAGAGCTTAATATTGACCTTTAATGTTGTAATTGGACCAGGTATAATATTACGGGATACTAGTGTACCCTACCAAAGGAAATAATTATAGACCCCATAGGGGGTACACGGTGGGACCCCGCAGTTTACTATGTATGTATATATAAAACAGTGCATTTTTTTAATGTTAAGAAAAATGCCTCCTATCAGACCTTCATATTAACCTTTAATGTTGTAATTGGACCAGGTGTTATATTACCTTGTACTTGTGTACCCTACAAAAAGAAAAAATTATAGACCCCATAGGGGGTACACAGCGTGACCCCGAATTTTACTCTTTTTGTATATCTCCAAAAGTGTTGCGAGAAGCTTTATTTCGAAGAAATTCGCCTTCTAAAGAGCTTTTATACGCAGAAATTCAAAGTCTTTTTTCAAGAGGAGAAATAGATTTTCTATGTATGTATATCTCAATAAGTGTTGGGGGAAGCTTTATTTTGAGGAAATTCGCCTTCCGAAAAGCGTTAATGCGGAGAAATTTTAAGTCTTTTCTCATTGTTAACAAAAGGCTTCATATCAGACCTTAATATTGAATCTTAATATTTTAATTGGACAAGGTGTTATATTACCTGTTACTAGTGTACCCTACACAAGGAAATAATTATAGACCCCATAGGGGGTACACAGTGCGACCCCGCACTGCATCGCTGCAGCCAGTCTCGCCCAGTCCCGGTGCAGTGCCACACCCGCTTCGGACCCCAGCCCGACGGGCCCAGTCTTCAGAGCCAATCCTTATCCCGAAGATACGGATCGAACTTGCCGACTTCCCTTACCTACATTTTTCTATCGACCTGAGGCTGTTCACCTTGCAGACCTGCTGCGGATATGGGTACGGACCGGCACGAAAATCACACTCTCTCCCTCGGATTTGCAAGGGCCGGCAGAGGCGCACCGGACACACACCACAGTAGCCACGGTGGTTTTACGAAAGAAATAAATTTTCTATGTATGTGTTTGGGAGAAGCTTTATTTTGAGGAAGTTCGCCTTCCGAAGAGCTTTTATACGCAGAAATTCTAAGTCTTTTCTCAATGTTAACAAAGGGTCCTATCAGACCTTATAATTGACCCTTAATATTTTAAGTAGACCAGGTGTTATACTACCTGGTATAAGTGTACCCTACCAAAGGAAATAATTATAGACCCCATAGGGGGTACACGGCGTGACCCCGAATTTTACTCTTTTTGTATATCTAAAATAGTGTCGCGACAAGCTCTATTTCCAAGAAATTCCCCTTCTGAAGAACTTTTATAGGCAGAAATTTTCAGGCAGTATTTTTTCAATAGGAGAAATAAATTTTTTATGTATGTTTATCTCCAAAAGTGTTGCGAGAAGCTTTATTTTGAGGAAATTCGCCTTCCGAAAAGCGTTAATACGGATCAATTTTAAGTCTTTTCTCATTGTTAACAAATGGCTTCATATCAGAACTTAATATTAACCTTTAATGTTGTAATTGGACCAGGTATTATATTACGGGGTACTAGTGTACTCTACCAAAGGAAATAATTTTAGAGCCCATAGGGGGTCACAGTGTGACTCCGCATTTTACTATGTATGTATATTTAAAACAGTGCATTTTTCAATGTTAAGAAAAATGCCTCCTATCAGATCTTAATATTTACCTTTAATGTTGTAATTGGACAAGTTATTATATTACGGGGTACTAGTGTACCCTACCAAAGGAAATAATTATAGAACCCATAAAGGTACACAGCGTGACCCCGAATTTTACTGTTTTTGTATATCTAAAACAATGCATTTTTCAATGTTAAGAAAAATGCCTCCTATCAGACCTTAATATTAACCTTTAATGTTGTAATTGAACCAGGTATTATATTACGGGGTACTAGTGTACCCTACCAAAGGATATAATTATAGACCCCATAGGGGGTACAAAGCGCGACCCCCAATTTTGCTGTTTTCGTATATCTCCAAAAAGTTTGCGAGAAGCTTTATTTCGAAGAAATTCGCCTTCTGAAAAGCTTTTATACGCAGAAATTCTACGTCTTTTCTCAATGTTAACAAAGCCTTTTATCAGACCTTAATATTGACCCTTAATATTTAAGTGGACCAGGTGTTATATTACCTGGTACTAGTGTACCCTTCCAAAGGAAATAATTATAGACCCCATAGGGGGTACACAGTGTGACCCCGCACTTTACTATGTATGTATATCTAAAACAGTGCATTTTTCAATGTTAAGAAAAGTGCCTCCTATCAGACCTTAATATTAACCTTTAATGTTGTAATTGGACAAGGTGTTATAGTACGGGGTACTAGTGTACCCTCAATTAGGTCAATATTAGAGCCCATAGGGGGTCACAGTGTGACCCCGCACTTTACTATGTATGTATATTTAAAACAGTGCATTTTTCAATGTTAAGAAAAATGCCTCCTATCAGACCTTAATATTAAGCTTTAATGTTGTAATTGGACAAGATTTTATAGTACGGGGTACTAGTGCACCCTACCAAAGGATATAATTATAGACCCTATAGGGGGTACACAGCGCGACCCTAAATTTTACAATTTTTGCATATCTCCAAAAGTATTGCGAGAAGCTTTATTTCGAAGAAATACGCCTTCCGAAAAGCGTTAATACTGAGAAATTTTAAGTCTTTTCTCATTGTTAACAAAAGGCTTCATATCAGACCTTAACTCTTTGATTCCGACCGAGTCCTAGAATTTGTATCCTTTCATTACGGGAGTTTTCTGAAAGTAGTTTCTATGATTGAACTCGTCCAAAGCTATCTTCCTGTGAGGGGTCGAGGAGGGGTCATCGTTTTCTCGCAGTTGAGTATTCAAAATCACTCTTGCGGCAAAGGAGGGGACTGGTTAACAAATTAGAACATTTACTCAAAATATAAGTTTACCGAAAATAAAAGTTTAGCACCTTTTTGGCTACTTTCAAATAGAGGAGTAATAAATTATACTTTAATTTTTATTTCTTCTTTCTTTACTTTTATTTCGTTCTTCTTTCCTTTTTTTCTAACCTTTCGAAATTTTAAATAAGAGTGGAAGATTCTTTTGATTTGTTGCGAATATTCAAATTATCTTATCCTTTTAATTTTTGTATTAATACAACGATTCATTAATTTTATTTAATGTAACACGGCTTATGAAATCTGATATTATGATTGTGATATCTTTAAATTTCTTTCTTAATTAAAGAAATTAAAAATAAAAGGTTCTGAGTTATATTTTAGTAAATTCAAGAATATTAGCTTTCAAAATTAATCAATAAAAGGAAACGGCTTCTGATATTCATTTATTTTCCATTTCATTAAGTGTCCTGACCGAAAAAAAAATTAAGATTCATGCGATATAATTTTGACCACTAGCTTCTTATTTCATATCAACAGTGTTCAAAATGTCAGGTTTTACATTTATAATTACTTTGTAATAACATTACACAAGAGTACAGTAGAATAAAAATATGAAAATTAAAATAGTTATTATTCGTGTATGTTTATAAATCAATCATT
The DNA here is from genome assembly GCA_949128135.1 of Parasteatoda lunata. Taxonomy (NCBI): domain Eukaryota; kingdom Metazoa; phylum Arthropoda; class Arachnida; order Araneae; family Theridiidae; genus Parasteatoda; species Parasteatoda lunata. The sequence goes on from OX421970.1 coordinate 134,562,621, forward strand.
CTTATGTAGTGGGCTTGATAGAATTAAAAGAATTTCTGTAAAAGCAATTATTTTTATAGATTTCCTTAATTATAATGAGTAAAATCTACTTACTGAAGTTTTTTTTTTATACTTTCGGCAATAATTTATACTAAAATATAAAATGTTATTTTTTAATGTCAGATATACCCGATGATGAACGAAACTACGGTTGAGCATTGGTGAATACGTCTCGAAATTAGTAAATTATCCGAAATCGCATGTTTATTTTGTTCAAAGTTATACTCTTAAAATATTTTTCTATAAAACTAAATAATTTAAAATTAATATAAGTGGAACAAAAAAAAAAAGGTTTTGTTCTGAAAGTCAAAATAAATGAAGAGAACTAGTACGTTTAGGTTAGGAGAAACGTAAAAAATCGCCATAATATTATTGATACCAATTATAGTCAACTTTATTAGTAGATAATCATTGAAATAAAAAAAGAATAAGCTATGTATTAAAAAGTACGATAAATGTAGAAAAGGTTCTGCTATTAGGTGAACAGAATGACGCCTAAATAATTTTGGTGACTCAATTTTAGTATAAACCAATTACGTTTAATAACTTATAGTAATATGCCCTACTTATATTATGCAATTGATACACTGCCAATCTAGATATGGTTGAAATAGTTTTTATGGTCTCTTGAAAGGAATAAGTATGCTTTGCGGATTGTGTTAAATTTTATTTTAACTATCATAATAAGTTGGCCTCGAACAACAGCATTTAATACTGATTTATTATTAATTTACATCTTTTTTCTTTCTTTTCATGCGGTCATGCCGTACAAGGAACGGATATTCAGCAAGTGTGTGTGTATATATATATATATATATATATATATATATATATATATATATATATATATATATATATATATATATATATATATATATATATATATATATATATATATATATATATATATATATATATATATATATATATATATATATATATATATATATTAAAAACTAAATGTATCGTTGTTTTGCATTTGAATTGTGCACAAAGCGTAATGATCTCATATTTACAGCGAAAACGAAATGCAAACGTTAATAGTTTTTATTACATAGTAATAATAATAATTAACTTATGTAGAAATGTTATAATTGATCATATTTTGGGGTTTTTAAGAAAAAAGAAACTTTGAATATTGTTTCGAAGAACTTGAAAAAAAATTTATAGTATTTTCTTTCAGCAAACTGTATTTTCATTTAGAAAATTAATTTTTCCCAATTTTTCGTTAAAATGTATTTTTTATTTTTAAAAAATTTAAAATAAAGTAACTATAATAACTTTTGTAAACATTGCTCATTGACCTCACCCCTTTTGTTAGATCTCAAACTTCCTACTCCTTTTCAAGTGATTTCGCAATACTTAAACTGTCCCTTAAAAGTTCTCAAATTTCATTAAATATTTCAAGTAGATGTTAAATAAAAGTTATAAAATGGCGCTTTAGTTATAAAATGGCGCTTGCATTTTATATATTTTTATGTATCATTATCATTGAGATTGTAATTTTTTGTTCTTTTTTAATTTTAATAAAATTAAGAATAGCTATGGGTCTTGGCCAAAGGATACTGTGAAAGGATATCTCTTTGTTCGCCAAGCTATGGGTATAAAAACTTATCAACATTTATAAATTTCTTATTTTCGTTGGAATTTTTTTTTTTTTTTTTTACATTTGTGTTTTATTAATTATAATCGATTTTCTTTTTCCTTTCTCCTTTTCCCCCCTCTTCTTTATCCGTCCTTTTCGCTATTGTGGTGATTCTGGTTAAAACTTGGAGAGGGTAATTCTATAGTATTTATGAAATACTGCGAAACGTGAGATTCGCCTTAGGAAGAAATGTGACAGTAACATTTTTACCCATTTTTCTAGAAAAGAAGAGAATGAAACTAACTAGTAATCTTTTTAAATGAGAACCAGTTTCCGCTATTGAAAAAGAGCTTTGCGGCTGGAAAGCGGCATCTTTGATGTACTGATTTGGTGGATAGCGAAAGCAGAAATCGCGTCTGTAGGCAGCATGTCTAATAAGAAACGTCCAAGATAGTGATTTATAGAAAAATAATCGAGATCGAACTTACAGAAAAAAACTTTATAAATTGAGTTTAGAAAAAGACAAACTGTTAGCAAAAGCAACAAATTGTTAGCAACCCAAATCAAATTTAAATAATTAATTTTTCTTACTTTCTTTATTATTTTTTTATGAATTTTTTTCTTTTTTCTTTAAATTTTGGCTTAGAAAATTTTATTACTATTATCTCTAAATGGGATAAGTTACAACTGTATAATTTTTTTTATAATTGTAACTGTATGAATAAAGCAAAAAGTAATGGAAACAGAGATTCGAAGAGAACCAAAAGAGAATAGAAATTTTATATAATACATAAAACTCGGCGAACCATGTTAAACGATATTCCTTTTAAATACTCGAAAAGCAATTTCTTCAATTCTCGTGTAATTTATTCTTTTTTTTTATGTTAAATTTTTCTTACTTTCTTTACCATTTTTTTATGAATTTTTCTTTTCTTTTTTCTTTAAATTTTGGCTTTGGAAATTTTATTACGTTTATCACTGAGGAGATTAATATTACTCTCGGAGATAAAGAAAATAAAAATATGTATGCATTTATCTTATCTAGATAAATGCATACATTAGGCAGTACGTGCTGCATACATCGGGCATGCATACATTAGGAGATGGGGCATCGAGGCAGATAAAGTTTTTAAAAAAATGTACGTATTTTAGAATCAAATACATAATGAGGCTCATGAGAAGAGTTTTGTCTGTGACGGCATGATCATGGCAATATGGTCAGCATTGCGTGCAAACCACCTTTACTTTCCAGGCAAGCTGGTGCTTGGTACTCATGCTTCCAAAATTGGGTGGGTTTTCAGCCACCACTGTGGATCAGTAATATTACTATCATAAAAAATATTGAATTTTATATTTTTTCCCCTCAAATCTGAAAAAAGAAAAATGCTTTATTTGCTGAAAATTGTCAATTTTTAGATAATGAAACATTTCCTTTTTATTATAGCAAAAATTTATTACATAAAGCTAGTTAAATTTATTACATAAGTTCCCCCCTATTAGAACTGTTATTTATTGTGTAGTTAATTCTACAGTCGGGGTAAAATAAGAATCCTTTTGCACTAAAAATTTTCTTAAAACGGATGAAGATTACAACTTATATTTTAAGAATCATTTTATGATTACGATGAATATGATGTAATACTTTTTTTTGTGGTAAGTTTGTATATGTGGATACATTCCAAATGTTTAAGATTTTACTGTTGATAATAATTTTTTTTTTTCAGTTTTTAAAAAAAGACATCAAGCAGAAAAAAAACAAACCATCTTTGTATAAGTAATATTCTTTGCTAGACTCCATAGTATTTATTTACCAATACAATATTCATTATGATTTCTGAAGGATGCATTAGGTACTGAACTATATATATATATATATAACCGTACCATATATTATATTCAGGTCGTGTAAGTTTTATCAGATGGCATTTTAGGTGATGAGCAAAACGAAACAGCCACTAGAATAGATTCCGTAAATTGTTGGAGGAAATTAATCGCTGTGTGAAATTTTGAATAGGAAAAACTTTAATCTTTCTACATAACAAAATTCTGTTGTTTTTTTCTTCTTCTATGAAATGTGAAATAATCAAAGTAATATGTTCGCTAATACTTAATGAGTACGCACACGTTTTCACAATCACGTTTCACAAATGCAGAAATATAATTCACTTTCTGTGATGCCGATAGCACACAAAGGGGAGTGGTAGAAGGTATAATTCGGTTAGTCAAGTGTCAAGAGCTATATTTTGTTGTATATTATTATCCTTTCATGAACATGGCAGTACCCTTATTGTGGAGTTTTTGCAATATTTATTTACTTGTTGACAGCCTGTTTAAAAATGATTCCGATGAATTCTATAGTATGATACAGGAAATGCTTTCGTATTGTGAGGAATTTGTTACGTTCTTCCATACGTGGACTTCGTGATGCTTTTTCTTTCTAGTAATATTCTCTTGAAATGCTTACTACAAGAACAAGAATAGTGGATGATTTATTTTTAATTCTCTTTATTAATTCATTTTCAATTTCAATGTAATTGCAAAAAATATTTATTTTTCCAAAAGCAGGGGAAGTAAGATGTAGCAAATAATTAACGAGTTTTGTTTTATTTAGGAATATATTTAGGAAAATATTTAGGAAAATTCTAAAATTAATTAATTAATTTTTATGTTGGTTTTTATTTATTATATCTTGATCCTGAGTTATAAAAGTACATTCATTCTAAAAATAATAAATAAAAAAAAAACACGCTTGTTTTTTAAATATTATACTTACGCCAAATAATATAAATAGTGTGGATAAATAATTAAGCAGGAACAGTTTTTTTCATAGTTTTATGTTTTTATTTTGATTTATTCCGTAAATGTTATAAATATTATGCTTTGACCATGACAAAAAATGTTCTATATTTATCTACCCATTAGTAACATCACTGATTGTTAACTTTAAAGTTAGTTTCGGTGATTAATGTAATTTGTTGTTAAAAGTTTTTTTCCCTTAAGAAAAATCCCTTTTATCATATTTATTGGGGTTTGAACGGTTGTTTTTACAATTAGAATTAAACTGTTTTTTCCCAAAAAAAATGAAGAATAATAATTAAATAAATAACTAATAAAATAATTTACTGAAAATTTGTGCAGTCCATGTCCTGATTTCTTTTAAAACAAAATTTAAAAGTTATAAAATTTGCTCAATTTATATTATACTCATAATAAATTTGAAACATATTTCTTTATATAGTACCGATGCAAATGAATATGCATTTAATTTTTTACCAAAAATAGTAATAATAATCCAAGAATAAAATGAAAGTTACTTCGTTTTCACTTTTAGTGCAAAGAATGTTGTGTTGTAGCATAAATAATAGTACTGTTATTGTTCTCGTGGCAAAATATTTCTAGATCTCAACCATGTTCTTAGTATACACTCAGGAGTTAAACTATTTATAAACGCTATACTAGTTGATGGTGAATCTGAATTCAAATTATGATTCCCATTCGGTTTTGTTACCATTGATACATATTTTTCAAGAACTAAATAATTTTCACTGTGCTTTCAAAAGGTGACCAATCAAGAATTCAAGCTGGAAGTAGACATTTAAAATTATCGATGTAATATCCAACTACTATTTCTATTTTTTGTTTTATTGCAGAAAAAAGAGCAAAATATATATATTTTTTTAAATTATCTCGTTGTTATCAGTTTTCAAGCTAAAATAGTAGAAAATATTGTAGTTAATAGAGAGTGCTTTATTTGCTATTTGAACCGTATAACATCGAATAGTAATCTTTTAGTAACAGTGAACGAATGTGAGTATGAAGGAAATCCACGAGTGTGTGTAAGAAACTTTTGTTTAATGCATCGAGATATTTTATTTGTTATAAATTTTCAATTTAATGAAACTTATCTTTCTTGTAATATTGTTTAAAAATGGCAGCAAAAATATAAAGATATTTCATTATAAATATTATATGCTAAACAATATCAATATATATATATATATTAAACTAAAAACGAAATATGTAAGTAAACAATATCAAAGGGTCGAAAAACAGTGAATTTTATCAAAGAAGTGGAATCAACATAACTTAACTAACATTTTATATATAAACCTAAAGAGACTTTTTTTTTTCTTCTAAGAATGAATATAATTTCTTAAATTATTTCCAGTATCAGTTTTCCCTTCAGCTTTTTTTTATTTATTTTATTTTTTAGTATTTTATGTCCCTTTCTGATTTTTTACTAAACTCCTAAATTCCTCTTCTATTAATTATATTATAATTTTTCTTTAATTAAAAAATAACTATTTATGTTCATTCTGTATCATAACCATTTTTGTAATTAAAAATTGAATGAACTTGTTAAAAACATCTATCATCTGAGACTGATTTTTTACAGTGTTGAATTACAATCAGTTTTGTATTATTTTTATACAAATCAGCCATAGAAAAAATTGCTTTGGATGTCCAGTTATCTTTTTCCCCTTCTTTCTGTGACGTTAAAGGTGTGCAATACTTCACAATACAACATCCATAAATATAATTCCCAGAGTAACAAAGAAGATGAAAAGAACAAATTTTGAAAAGACCACTGTCTGGGGGTAACAAAAGGTTAGCAGGATAGTTCAGATAGCCTGCGGTGAAGGGAAGTCAAACGCTTTTTTAAAATCTTTCTTTGCATATCAAATGGGGCCTTGCAAACATTCTATGTTTTGAAGTGAGAACTCCTGTTTTTCGAACTCTGTATCATCAAAATTAAATATTCTTGAATAATTTAGATATTCATTGGAAATAGAACACAGAATGCCTTAGATATAAAATGATATAATTAACTTACATTGTCTGTGATAATAATATCTATTATTAGAAGTTAATAATATATTTAAATTAATTGTCAGCAGTTTGAACAACATTAAAATGGTTTGATCTATTTAACTGGACCAGATAAATTTTTAAATCACATTAAATTATCTATAAAAGGCCAAATTTACGAAAGGCGAACTTTTAATTGTGTAATAATATGATAAAATTATATAATAAATTATCCCTTGTTCCTTTTTATTTTTTTTGCTTTCAGTAATTACATAAATATATATTAATAAATTTATTGCATGCACTAAAAGAAAATAAATATAATATAAAATAAATTAAAACTTTCATCAATATCTGGCGTCATTTTTATTAATCATTACTTTTGTATTTTTACTAAACAGAAAAATCTTGAAAATTATGAAATTGAGTAAAGTTCTTATAATCAGATTTTCGTTTAATATTTTAATGAATATATCCACTCATCATATTTTAATGAATATATCCTCGATTAATAAAAATTTCAAAAAATCACTTATCTGATAAATGTATAAATGGAAAGATAATGAAGAAACTATTTAGTCTTCAAAGAATCTTTATTATATTCTTCGCCAAAAAACAATAAAAAGATTTTTTACAATTGAAATCTGTAAAAATTTAGATAACTAAAACTATATAAAAGCACTCAAAAATTTTATTTATTTATTTTTTATATTTTATTCATTTTCTACTTTATTTATTTATTTATATTTTAATCATTTTCTACTTTATTTATTTTTTATATTTTAATCATTTTCTACATTATTTATTTTTTATATTTTAATCATTTTCTACTTTATTTATTTATTTTTAATGTTAACAAAAATGTGGATAAAGAATAAAACATTATTTGAAGTAGATTATTATCGAAACATCATAACCTTAGATTAGATATTTTTATCAAAGTTAGTTAAGAAAAAAATTGCACATATTTTTGTTAATGTTATTTAAGAAAAAAAATATATTTCTTATGAAAGATCTGTGCAATTCAAAATAGATTTCAATGTAAGTTGAAATGATAGTATTGGCGTTTTTCTTGAAAGCCAAATTACAAAGCAAAAAGCAATCCATTCAGAAGAAGCTTAGGGGAAGGATAATAATCTGAGTAATTGATGTAAACTGCCAACCCTTCTCTTTGTTCGTCCTCCCCTTAAATGACCCCCTATTTCTTTCCCCACCCAAGAATCTCTTTTTCTACATCCCTACCCCAAAAAAGCCAGACCGTCACGAAACGACACTTGCCGTAGTTTGCTTGTAAATGTCTTTTCATGACGCTTCGGATGTAAGGGGTTAATATTAACCTTTAATGTTGTAAATTGACCAGGTGTTATATTACCTTGTAATAGTGTACCCTACCAAAGGAAATAATTATAGACCCCATAGGGGGTACACATCGTGACCCCGAATTTTACTCTTTCTGTATATCTAAAACAGTTCATTTTTCAATGTTAAGAAAAATTCCTCCTATCAGACCTTAATATTAACCTTTAATGTTGTAATTGGACCAGGTGTTATATTACCTTGTACTAGTGTACCCTACTAAAGGAAATAATTATAGACCCTATAGGGGGTACACAGTGTGACCCCGAATTTTACTGTTTTTGTATAGCTAAAATAGTGTTGCGAGAAGCTTTATTTCGCAGAAATACGCCTTCTGAATAGCTTTTATACGGAGAAATTCTAAGTCTTTTTTCAAGAGAAATGAATTTTCTATGTATGTATATCTCAAAAAGTGTTGCGAGAAGCTTTATTTTGAAGAAATTCGCCTTCTGAAAATCTTTTATACGCATAATCTTTCAACGGGAAGGCTCCGACGCTGGTCCCCGTACCGGACCGGAGTGTATTGCCGGCAGAGGCGCTCCGGATACCGCAGCAGCCGGGTTGCTTTTACGAGAGAAATAAATTTTCTATGTATGTATGTATACCTCAAAAAGTGTTGGGAAAAGCTTTATTTTGAGGAAATTCGCCTTCCGAAAAGCGTTAATACGAAAAAATTTTAAGTCTTCTCTCATTGTTAACAAAAGGCTTCATATTATACTATAATATTAACCTTTAATGTTGTAATTGGACCAGGTGTTATATTACCTTGTACTAGTGTACCCTACCAAAGGAAATAATTATAGAGCCTATAGGGGGTACACAGCGTGACCCCGAATTTTACTCTTTTTGTATATCTCCAAAAGTGTTTCGAGAAGCTTTATTTCGCAGAAATTCGCCTCCTCAATAGCTCTTATACGCAGAAATTCTAAGTCCATTCTCAATATTAACAAAGCCTCCTATCAGACCTTAATATTACTTTTAATGTTTTAGTTGGACCAGGTGTTGTATTACCTTGTACTAGTGTACCCTACCAAAGGAAATAATTATAGAGCCTATAGGGGGTACACAGCGTGACCCCGAATTTTACTGTTTTTGTATATATAAAACAATGCATTTTTCAATGTTAAGAAAAATGCCGCCTATCAGACCTTAATATTAACCTTTAATGTTGTAATTGGGCCAGGTATTATATTACGGGTTAATAGTGTACCCTACCAAAGGAAATAATTATAGACCCCATAGGGGGTACACAGCGCGACCCCGAATTTTACTGTTTTTGTATATCTCCAAAAGTGTTGCGAGAAGCTTTATTTCGAAGAAATTCGCCTTCTGAAGAGCTTTTATACGCAGAAATTCTACGTCTTTTCTCAATGTTAACAAACCCTCCTATCAGACCTTAATATTGACCCTTAATATTTCAAGTGGACCAGGTGTTATATTACCTTGTAATAGTGTACCCTACCAAAGGAAATAATTATAGACACCATAGGGGGTACACAGCGTGACCCCGCTCTTTACTCTGTATGTATACCTAAAACAGTGCATTTTTCAATGTTAAGAAAAATGCCTCCTATCAGACCTTAATATTAACCTTTAATGTTGTAATTGGACCAGGTGTTATATTACCTTGTACTCGTGTACACTATTAAAGGAAAAAATTATAGACCCCATAGGGGGTACACAGCGTGACCCCGAACTTTACTGTTTTTGTTGAGATTAATAGCTTAATATTAAAGCGAGTTATGTGGTCTTGAAAACTTACATGTACATGCCTATTTTATGTTATATTTTATTCCATTGCACGTTCTTTAACGAAGAAAGAGGATTGTTTTTATACAGAGAACATATTAGGCAGGCCAAACTATCGAAAATATTGTAAATAATATGAATAAATTAATTTTAATTGATTTTTCCTATTTTTAAGCTCTGTTCTCACTTTCCCGAACTTAAAAAAATTATTTTTCATATATAGTTCCTTCTAAAATATAGAAAAAGACATTAAATGAATAATATAATATAAAATTAACAATAGAAAAAAAAATAAACAAATTTTAAAAATTGTCCACACTGGGATTCGAACCGGCACCGTCTCGCTCAGCTGCTATCACGCTATCCGCTCCACCACGATTACACGGTCAGCGAGTTACTTCATGGCTTCAAAAGCAATCTCGCGGTCAGTTAATCGATGTATTTTGGAGGCCCATTGCGATCCTCCTAATTAACCTATAAATATTTCCTTTGGCACAGAGGTGGGGGGCATGGTACCCTATTTTGGTACCGAGTTTGAGATTTATAACTTAATATTAAAGCGAGTTACGTGGTCTTGAAAATTGATCCGTACATACCTATTTTATGTTATTTTTTATTCCATTATGCGTTCTTTAAGGAAGAAAGAGTATTGTTTTTATACAGAGAACATACTAGGGAGGCCAAACTATCGAAAGTATAGTAAATAAAATGAATAAATTAATTTTAATTGAATTTTCCTGTTTTTAAGCTCTGTTCTCACTTTCCCGAACTAAAAAAAATTATTTTTCCTATATAGTTACTTATATAATATAGAAAAACACATTAAATAAATAATATAATGTAAAATTAACAAAAGAAAAAAAATTTAAAAATGGTCCACACCGGGATTCGAACCCGCGTCGTCCCGCTCAGCTGCTATCACGCTATCCGCTCCACCACGTATACATGGTAAGCGTCGTATTCCATGCCTTCAAAAGCACTTTCCCGGTTAGTTTAACGATGTACTTTGGGGGCCCATTGCGACCCTCCTAATTAAGCTATAAATATTTCCTTAGGCACAGGGGTTGGGGGCATGGTACGCTATTTTGGTACCAAGTTTGAGATTTATAGCTTAATATTAAAGCGAGTTATGTGGTCTTGAAAACTTATCCGTACATACCTATTTTATGTTATTTTTTATTCCATTATACGTTCTTTAACGAAGAAAGAGGAATGTTTTTATACAGAGAACATACTAGGCAGACCAAACTATCGAAAGTATTGTAAATAATATGAATAAATTAATTTTAATTGATTTTTTCTGTTTTTAAGGTCTGATCTCATTTTCCCGAACTTAAAAAAATTATTTTTCATATATAATTCCTTCTATAATATAGAAAAACACATTAAATAAATAAAATAATGTAAAATTAACAAGAGGAAATAAAAACAAATTTCAAAAAACGGACAGCACTGGGATTCGAACCCTGGCCATCTCGCTCAGCTGCTATCACGCTATCCGCTTCACCACGATTGCACGGTCAGCGAGCTACTTGATGGCTTCAAAAGCAATCTCGCGGTCAGTTTAACGATGTACTTTGGGGGCCCATTGCGACCCTCCTAATTAAGCTATAAATATTTCCTTAGGCACAGGGGTTGGGGGCATGGTACCCTATTTTGGTACCGAGTTTGAGATTTATAGCTTAATTTAAAGCGAGTTATGTGGTCTTGAAATCTTACCCGTACATGCTTATTTTATGTTATTTTTTATTCCATTACGCGTTCTTTAACGAAGAAAGAGGATTGTTTTTATACAGAGAACATATTAGGCAGGCCAAACTATCGAAAGTATTGTAAATAATATGAATAAATTAATTTTAATTGATTTTTCCTATTTTTAAGCTCTGTTCTCACTTTCCCGAACTTAAAAAAATTATTTTTCATATATAGTTCCTTCTAAAATATAGAAAAAGACATTAAATGAATAATATAATGTAAAATTAACAATAGAAAAAAAAATAAACAAATTTTAAAAATTGTCCACACTGGGATTCGAACCCGCACCGTCTCGCTCAGCTGCTATCACGCTATCCGCTCCACCACGATTACACGGTCAGCGAGCTACTTCATGGCTGCAAAAGCAATCTCGCGGTCAGCTTAACGATGTACTTTGGAGGCCCATTGCGACCCTCCTAATTAAGCTATAAATATTTCCTTAGGCACAGGAGTTGGGGGCATGGTACCCTATTTTGGTACCGAGTTTGAGATTTATAACTTAATATTAAAGCGAGCTACGTGGTCTTGAAAGTTGATCCGTACATACCTATTTTATGTTATTTTTTATTCCATTATGCGTTCTTTAACGAAGAAAGAGTATTGTTTTTATACAGAGAACATAATAGGGAGGCCAAACTATCGAAAGTTTTGTAAATAATATGAATAAATTAATTTTAATTGAATTTTCCTGTTTTTAAGCTCTTTTCTCACTTTCCCGAACTTAAAAAAATTATTTTTCATATATAGTTCCTTCTAAAATATAGAAAAAGACATTAAATGAATAATATAATGTAAAATTAACAATAGAAAAAAAAATAAACAAATTTTAAAAATTGTCCACACTGGGATTCGAACCCGCACCGTCTCGCTCAGCTGCTATCACGCTATCCGCTCCACCACGATTACACGGTCAGCGAGCTACTTGATGGCTTCAAAAGCAATCTCGCGGTCAGTTTAACGATGTACTTTGGGGGCCCATTGCGACCCTCCTATTTAAGCTATAAATATTTCCTTAGGCACAGGGGTTGGGGGCATGGTACTCTATTTTGGTACCGAGTTTGAGATTTATAGCTTAATATTAAAGCGAGTTACGTGGTCTTGAAATTTGATCCGTACATGCCTATTTTATGTTATTTTTAATTCCATTACGCTTTCTTTAACGAAGAAAGAGGATTGTTTTTATACAGAGAACATATTAGGCAGGCCAAACTATCGAAAATATTGTAAATAATATGAATAAATTAATTTTAATTGATTTTTCCTATTTTTAAGCTCTGTTCTCACTTTCCCGAACTTAAAAAAATTATTTTTCATATATAGTTCCTTCTAAAATATAGAAAAAGACATTAAATGAATAATATAATGTAAAATTAACAATAGAAAAAAAAATAAACAAATTTTAAAAATTTTCTATGTATGTATGTATGTATGTATGTATACCTCAAAAAGTGTTGGGAGAAGCTTTATTTTGAGGAATTTCGCCTTCCGAAAAGCGTTAATACGAAAAAATTCTAAGTCTTTTCTCATTGTTAACAAAAGGCTTCATATTATACTATAATATTAACCTTTAATGTTGTAATTGGACCAGGTACTATATTACCGGGTACTAGTTTACCCTACCAAAGGAAATATTTATGGACCCCGCATTTTACTGTTTTTGTATATCTCAAAAAGTGTTGCGAGAAGCTTTTTTGATCTTTTTTGACCTTTTTTTGACCTTAATATTAACCTTTAATGTTGTTATTGGACTAGGTATTATTTTACGGGGTACTAGTGTACCCTACCAAAGGAAATAATTATAGACCTCATAGGGGGTACACAGTGTAACCCCTCATTTTACTATGTATGTATGTATGTATGTATATCTAAAACAGGGCATTTTTCAATGTTAAGAAAAATGCCTCCTATCAGACCTTAATATTAACCTTTAATGTTTTAATTGGACGAGGTATTATATTACCTTGTAATAGTGTACCCTACCAAAGGAATCAATTATAGACCCCATAGGGGGTACACGGTGTGACCCCGCAATGTATGTCTATCTGAAATAGTGATGCGAAAAGTCTTATTTCGCAGAAATTCGCCTTCCGAAAAGCGTTAATACGGAGAAATTCTTTTTTCAAGAGAAATAAATTTTCTATGTATGTATATCTCAAAAAGTGTTGCGAGAAGCTTTATTTGTAAGAAATTCGCCTTCCGAAAAGCGTTAATACGGAAAAATTCTAAGTCTTTTCTCAATAATAACAAAGCCTCCTATCAGACCTTAATATTGACCTTCAAATTTGTAATTGGACCAGGTATTATATTACGGGGTACTAGTGTACCCTACCAAAGGAAAAAATTATAGACCTCATAGGGGGTACACAGTGTAACCCCTCATTTTACTATGTATGTATGTATGTATGTATATCTAAAACAGGGCATTTTTCAATGTTAAGAAAAATTCCTCCTATCAGACCTTAATATTAACCTTTAACCCACTGGCGGTTAAGGAAATGGGCGAAATTGGGAGAAAGTTTTTCCCCTACACACAGTTCCCCTATCCATTAACATAGGAAAACCGATTTTGCTATGCAGTGAAGACTGCAGGTTAAAATACGACTTTCTACGTGCAGAACCGTCAGTGGGTTAATGTTGTAATTGGACCAGGTGTTATATTACCTTGTACTAGTGTACCCTACTAAAGGAAATAATTATAGACCCTATAGGGGGTACACAGTGTGACCCCGAATTTTACTGTTTTTGTATAGCTAAAATAGTGTTGCGAGAAGCTTTATTTCGCAGAAATACGCCTTCTGAAAATCTTTTATAAGCATAATCTTTCAACGGGAAGGCTCCGACGCTGGTCCCCGTACCGGACCGGAGTGTATTGCCGGCAGAGGCGCTCCGGATACCGCAGCAGCCGGGTTGCTTTTACGAGAGAAATAAATTTTCTATGTATGTATGTATACCTCAAAAAGTGTTGGGAGAAGCTTTATTTTGAGGAAATTCGCCTTCCGAAAAGCGTTAATACGAAAAAATTCTAAGTCTTTTCTCACTGTTAACAAAAGGCTTCATATTATACTATAATATTAACCTTTAATGTTGTAATTGGACCAGGTGTTATATTACCTTGTACTAGTGTACCCTACCAAAGGAAATAATTATAGAGCCCATAGGGGGTACACAGCGTGACCCCGAATTTTACTCTTTTTGTATATCTCCAAAAGTGTTTCGAGAAGCTTTATTTCGCAGAAATTCGCCTCCTCAATAGCTCTTATACGCAGAAATTCTAAGTCCATTCTCAATATTAACAAAGCCTCCTATCAGACCTTAATATTAACCTTTAATGTTTTAGTTGGACCAGGTGTTGTATTACCTTGTACTAGAGTACCCTACCAAAGGAAATAATTATAGAGCCCATAGGGGGTACACAGCGTGACCCCGAATTTTACTGTTTTTGTATATCTCCAAAAGTGTTGCGAGAAGCTTTATTTCGAAGAAATTCGCCTTCCGAAGAGCTTTTATACGCAGAAATTCAAAGTCTTTTCTTAATGTTAACAAAACCTCCTATCAGACCTTAATATTGACCCTTAATATTTTAAGTGGACCAGGTGTTATATTACCTGGTACTAGTGTACCCTACCAAAGGAAATAATTATAGAGCCCATAGGGGGCACACAGCGTGACCCCGAATTTTACTCTTTTTGTATAGCTAAAATAGTGTTGCGAGAAGCTCTATTTCCAAGAAATTCGCCTTCTGAAGAGCTTTTATAGGCAGAAATTCTAAGTCTGTTTTCAAGAGGAGAAATAAATTTTTTATGTATGTATATCTCCAAAAGTGTTGCGAGAAGCTTTATTTTGAGGAAATTCGCCTTCCGAAAAGCGTTAATACGGATCAATATAAAGTCTTTTCTCATTGTTAACAAATGGCTTCATATCAGACCTTAATATTAACCTTTAATGTTGTAATTGGACCAAGTATTATATTACGGAGTACTAGTGTACCCTACCAAAGGAAATAATTTTAGAGCCCATAGGGGGTACACAGTGTGGACCCCGCATTTTACTATGTATGTATATTTAATACAATGCATTTTTCAATGTTAAGAAAAATGCCTCCTATCAGACCTTAATATTATCCTTTAATGTTGTAAATGGACCAGGTATTATATTATGGGGTACTAGTGTACCCTACCAAAGGAAATAATTATAGACCCCATAGGGGGTACACAGCGTGACCCCGAATTTTACTGTTTTTGTATATCTCCAAAAGTGTTGCGAAAAGTCTTATTTCGCAGAAATTCGCCTTCTGAATAGCTTTATACGGAGAAACTCTAAGTCTTTTTTCAAGAGAAATAAATTTTCTATGTATGTATGTATATCTCAAAAAGTGTTGGGAGAAGCTTTATTTTGAGGAAATTCGCCTTCCGAAAAGCGTTAATACGGAGAAATTCTAAGTCTTTTCTCATTGTTAACAAAAGGCTTCATATCAGACCTTAATATTAACCTTTAATGTTGTAATTGGGCCAGGTATTATATTACGGGTTACTAGTGTACCCTACCAAAGGAAATAATTATAGACACCATAGGGGGTACTCAGCGTGACCCCGAATTTTACTGTTTTTGTATATATAAAACAATGCATTTTTCAATGTTAAGAAAAATGCCGCCTATCAGACCTTAATATTAACCTTTAATGTTGTAATTAGACCAGATATTATATTACGGGGTAATAGTGTACCCTACAAAAGGACATAATTATAGACCCCATAGGGGGTACACAGCGCGACCCCGAATTTTACTGTTTTTGTATATCTCCAAAAGTGTTGCGAGAAGCTTTATTTCGAAGAAATTCGCCTTCTGAAGAGCTTTTATACGCAGAAATTCTACGTCTTTTCTCAATGTTAACAAACCCTCCTATCAGACCTTAATATTGACCCTTAATATTTTAAGTGGACCAGGAGTTATATTACCTTTTAATAGTGTACCCTACCAAAGGAAATAATTATAGACACCATAGGGGGTACACAGCGTGACCCCGCACTTTACTCTGTATGTATACCTAAAACAGTGCATTTTTCAATGTTAAGAAAAATGCCTCCTATCAGACCTTAATATTAACCTTTAATGTTGTAATTGGACCAGGTGTTATATTACCTTGTACTCGTGTACCCTATTAAAGGAAAAAATTATAGACTCCATAGGGGGTACACAGCGTGACCCCGAACTTTACTGTTTTTGTTGAGATTTATAGCTTAATATTAAAGCGAGTTATGTGGTCTTGAAAACTTACCCGTACATGCCTATTTTATGTTATTTTTTATTCCATTACACGTTCTTTAACGAAGAAAGAGGATTGTTTTTATACAGAGAACATATTAGGCAGGCCAAACTATCGAAAATATTGTAAATAATATGAATAAATTAATTTTAATTGATTTTTCCTATTTTTAAGCTCTGTTCTCACTTTCCCGAACTTAAAAAAATTATTTTTCATATATAGTTCCTTCTAAAATATAGAAAAAAACATTAAATGAATAATATAATGTAAAATTAACAATAGAAAAAAAAATAAACAAATTTTAAAAATTGTCCACACTGGGATTCGAACCCGCACCGTCTCGCTCAGCTGCTATCACGCTATCCGCTCCACCACGATTACACGGTCAGCGAGTTACTTCATGGCTTCAAAAGCAATCTCGCGGTCAGTTTAACGATGTACTTTGGGGGCCCATTGCGACCCTCCTAATTAAGCTATAAATATTTCCTTAGGCACAGGGGTTGGGGGCATGGTACCCTATTTTGGTACCAAGTTTGAGATTTATAGCTTAATATTAAAGCGAGTTAGGTGGTCTTGAAAATTTATCCGAACATACCTATTTCATGTTATTTTTTATTCCATTATGCGTTCTTTAAGGAAGAAAGAGTATTGTTTTTATACAGAGAACATACTAGGGAGGCCAAACTATCGAAAGTATTGTAAATAATATGAATAAATTAATTTTAATTGAATTTTCCTGTTTTTAAGCTCTGTTCTCACTTTCCCGAACTTAAAAAAATTATTTTTCCTATATAGTTACTTATATAATATAGAAAAACACATTAAATAAATAATATAATGTAAAATTAACAATAGAAAAAAAATTTAAAAATGGTCCACACCGGGTTTCGAACCCGCGTCGTCCCGCTCAGCTGCTATCACGCTATCCGCTCCACCACGTATACATGGTAAGCGTCGTATTCCATGCCTTCAAAAGCACTTTCCCGGTTAGTTGATCGATGTACTTTGGGGGCCCCTTACGATCCTCCTAATTAACCTATAAATATTTCCTTCGGCACTGAGGTGGGGGGCATGGTATCCTATTGTGGTACGGAGTTTGAGATTTATAACTTAATATTAAAGCGAGTTACGTGGTCTTGAAATTTGATCCGTACATACCTATTTTATGTTATTTTTTGTTCCATTATACGTTCTTTAACAAAGAAAGAGGATTGTTTTTATACAGAGAACATACTAGGCAGGCCAAACTATCGAAAGTATTGTAAATAATATAAATAAATTAATTTTAATTGATTTTTTCTGTTTTTAAGCTCTGCTCTCACTTTCCCGAACTTAAAAAAATTATTTTTCATATATAGTTCCTTCTAAAATATAGAAAAAGACATTAAATGAATAATATAATGTAAAATTAACAATAGAAAAAAAAATAAACAAATTTTAAAAATTTTCTATGTATGTATGTATGTATGTATGTATACCTCAAAAAGTGTTGGGAGAAGCTTTATTTTGAGGAATTTCGCCTTCCGAAAAGCGTTAATACGAAAAAATTCTAAGTCTTTTCTCATTGTTAACAAAAGGCTTCATATTATACTATAATATTAACCTTTAATGTTGTAATTGGACCAGGTACTATATTACCGGGTACTAGTTTACCCTACCAAAGGAAATATTTATGGACCCCGCATTTTACTGTTTTTGTATATCTCAAAAAGTGTTGCGAGAAGCTTTTTTGACCTTTTTTGACCTTTTTTTGACCTTAATATTAACCTTTAATGTTGTTATTGGACTAGGTATTATATTACGGGGTACTAGTGTACCCTACCAAAGGAAATAATTATAGACCTCATAGGGGGTACACAGTGTAACCCCTCATTTTACTATGTATGTATGTATGTATGTATGTATGTATATCTAAAACAGGGCATTTTTCAATGTTAAGAAAAATGCCTCCTATCAGACCTTAATATTAACCTTTAATGTTTTAATTGGACGAGGTGTTATATTACCTTGTAATAGTGTACCCTACCAAAGGAATCAATTATAGACCCCATAGGGGGTACACGGTGTGACCCCGCAATGTATGTCTATCTGAAATAGTGATGCGAAAAGTCTTATTTCGCAGAAATTCGCCTTCCGAAAAGCGTTAATACGGAAAAATTCTAAGTCTTTTCTCAATAATAACAAAGCCTCCTATCAGACCTTAATATTGACCTTTAAATTTGTAATTGGACCAGGTATTATATTACGGGGTACTAGTGTACCCTACCAAAGGAAAAAATTATAGACCTCATAGGGCGTACACAGCGTGACCCCGAATTTTACTATGTATGTATGTATATCTCAAAAAGTGTTGCGAGAAGCTTTATTTCGAAGAAATTCGCCTTCCGAAGAGCTTTTATACGCATAAATGCTAAGTCTTTTTTCAAGAGGAGAAATAAATTTTCTATGTATGTATATCTCAAAAAGTGTTGCGAGAAGCTTTATTTTGAGGAAATTCGCCTTCCGAAAAGCGTTAATAATGAGAAATTTTAAGTCTTTTCTCATTGTTAACAAAAGGCTTCATAGCAGACCTTAATATTAACCTTTAATGTTGTAAATTGACCAGGTGTTATATTACCTTGTAATACTGTACCCTACCAAAGGAAATAATTATAGACCCCATAGGGGGTACACAGCGTGACCCCGAATTTTACTCTTTCTGTATATCTAAAACAGTTCATTTTTCAATGTTAAGAAAAATTCCTCCTATCAGACCTTAATATTAACCTTTAATGTTGTATTTGGACCAGGTGTTATATTACCTTGTACTAGTGTACCCTACTATAGGAAATAATTATAGACCCTATAGGGGGTACACAGTGTGACCCCGAATTTTACTGTTTTTGTATATCTCCAAAAGTGTTGTGAGAAGCTTTATTTCGAAGAAATTCGCCTTCCGAAGAGCTTTTATACGCAGAAATTCAAAGTCTTTTCTTAATGTTAACAAAGCCTCCTATCAGACCTTAATATTGACCCTTAATATTTTAAGTGGACCAGGTGTTATATTACCTGGTACTAGTGTACCCTACCAAAGGAAATAATTATAGAGCCCATAGGGGGCACACAGCGTGACCCCGAATTTTACTCTTTTTGTATAGCTAAAATAGTGTTGCGAGAAGCTCTATTTCCAAGAAATTCGCCTTCTGAAGAGCTTTTATAGGCAGAAATTCTAAGTCTGTTTTCAAGAGGAGAAATAAATTTTTTATGTATGTATATCTCCAAAAGTTTTGCGAGAAGCTTTATTTTGAGGAAATTCGCCTTCCGAAAAGCGTTAATACGGATCAATATAAAGTCTTTTCTCATTGTTAACAAATGGCTTCATATCAGACCTTAATATTAACCTTTAATGTTGTAATTGGACCAAGTATTATATTACGGAGAACTAGTGTACCCTACCAAAGGAAATAATTTTAGAGCCCATAGGGGGTACACAGTGTGACCCCGCATTTTACTATGTATGTATATTTAAAACAATGCATTTTTCAATGTTAAGAAAAATGCCTCCTATCAGACCTTAATATTAACCTTTAATGTTGTAAATGGACCAGGTATTATATTATGGGGTACTAGTTTACCCTACCAAAGGAAATAATTATAGACCTCATAGGGGGTACACACCGTGACCCCGAATTTTACTGTTTCTGTATATCTAAAACAATGCATTTTTCAATGTTAAGAAAAATGCCTCCTATCAGACCTTTATATTAACCTTTAATGTTGTAAATGGATCAGGTGTTATATTACCTTGTACTAGTGTACCCTACCAAAGGATATAATTATAGACCCCATAGGGGGTACACAGCGTGACCCCGAATTTTACTGTTTTTGTATATCTCCAAAAGTGTTGCGAAAAGTCTTATTTCGCAGAAATTCGCCTTCTGAATAGCTTTATACGGAGAAATTCTAAGTCTTTTTTCAAGAGAAATAAATTTTCTATGTATGTATGTATATCTCAAAAAGTGTTGGGAGAAGCTTTATTTTGAGGAAATTCGCCTTCCGAAAAGCGTTAATACTGAGAAATTCTAAGTCTTTTCTCATTGTTAACAAAAGGCTTCATATCAGACCTTAATATTAACCTTTAATGTTGTAATTGGGCCAGGTATTATATTACGGGTTACTAGTGTACCCTACCAAAGGAAATAATTATAGACACCATAGGGGGTACACAGCGTGACCCCGAATTTTACTGTTTTTGTATATATAAAACAATGCATTTTTCAATGTTAAGAAAAATGCCGCCTATCAGACCTTAATATTAACCTTTAATGTTGTAATTGGACCAGGTATTATATTACGGGGAACTAGTGTACCCTACCAAAAGACATAATTATAGACCCCATAGGGGGTACACAGCGCGACCCCGAATTTTACTGTTTTTGTATATCTCCAAAAGTGTTGCGAGAAGCTTTATTTCGAAGAAATTCGCCTTCTGAAAAGCTTTTATACGCAGAAATTCTACATCTTTTCTCAATGTTAACAAACCCTCCTATCAGACCTTAATATTGACCCTTAATATTTTAAGTGGACCAGGTGTTATATTACCTTGTAATAGTGTACCCTACCAAAGGAAATAATTATAGACACCATAGGGGGTACACAGCGTGACTCCGCACTTTACTCTGTATGTATACCTAAAACAGTGCATTTTTCAATGTTAAGAAAAATGCCTCCTATCAGACCTTAATATTAACCTTTAATGTTGTAATTGGACCAGGTGTTATATTACCTTGTACTCGTGTACCCTATTAAAGGAAAAAATTATAGACCCCATAGGGGGTACACAGCGTGACCCCGAACTTTACTGTTTTTGTTGAGATTTATAGCTTAATATTAAAGCGAGTTATGTGGTCTTGAAAACTTACCCGTACATGCCTATTTTGTTATTTTTTATTCCATTACACGTTCTTTAACGAAGAAAGAGGATTGTTTTTATACAGAGAACATATTAGGCAGGCCAAACTATCGAAAATATTGTAAATAATAGGAATAAATTAATTTTAATTGATTTTTCCTATTTTTAAGCTCTGTTCTCACTTTCCCGAACTTAAAAAAATTATTTTTCATATATAGTTCCTTCTAAAATATAGAAAAAGACATTAAATGAATAATATAATGTAAAATTAACAATAGAAAAAAAAATAAACAAATTTTAAAAATTGTCCACACTGGGATTCGAACCCGCACCGTCTCGCTCAGCTGCTATCACGCTATCCGCTCCCTCACGATTACACGGTCAGCGAGTTACTTCATGGCTTCAAAAGCAATCTCGCGGTCAGTTTAACGATGTACTTTGGGGGCCCATTGCGACCCTCCTAATTAAGCTATAAATATTTCCTTAGGCACAGGGGTTGGGGGCATGGTACCCTATTTTGGTACCAAGTTTGAGATTTATAGCTTAATATTAAAGCGAGTTACGTGGTCTTGAAAATTTATCCGAACATACCTATTTCATGTTATTTTTTATTCCATTATGCGTTCTTTAACGAAGAAAGAGGATTGTTTTTATACAGAGAACATACTAGGCAGGCCAAACTATCGAAAGTATTGTAAATAATATGAATAAATTAATTTTAATTGATTTTTTCTGTTTTTAAGCTCTGATCTCATTTTCCCGAACTTAAAAAAATTATTTTTCATATATAATTCCTTCTATAATATAGAAAAACACATTAAATAAATAAAATAATGTAAAATTAACAAGAGAAAAAAAAAAAAATTTCAAAAAATGGACAGCACTGGGATTCGAACCCTCGCCATCCCGCTCAGCTGCTATCACTCTATCCGCTACTCCACGCATACACGGTGATGGTGGTATTCCATGCCTTCCAAAGCACTCTCCCGGTCAGTTGATCGATGTATTTTGGGGGCCCATTGCGATCCTCCTAATTAACCTATAAATATTTCCTTTGGCACAGAGGTGGGGGGCATGGTGCCCTATTTTGGTACCGAGTTTGAGATTTATAACTTAATATTAAAGTGAGTTACGTGGTCTTGAAAATTGATCCGTACATACCTATTTTATGTCATTTTTTATTCCATTATGCGTTCTTTAAGGAAGAAAGAGTATTGTTTTTATACAGAGAACATACTAGGGAGGCCAAACTATCGAAAGTATTGTAAATAATATGAATAAATTAATTTTAATTGAATTTTCCATTTTTTAAGCTCTGTTCTCACTTTCCCGAACTTAAAAAAATTATTTTTCCTATATAGTTACTTATATAATATAGAAAAACACATTAAATAAATAATATAATGTAAAATTAACAAAAGAAAAAAAATTTAAAAATGGTCCACACCGGGATTCGAACCCGCGTCTTCCCGCTCAGCTGCTATCACGCTATCCGCTCCACCACGATTACACGGTCAGCGAGTTACTTCATGGCTTCAAAAGCAATCTCGCGGTCAGTTTAACGATGTACTTTGGGGACCCATTGCGACCCTCCTAATGAAGCTATAAATATTTCTTTAGGCACAGGGGTTAGGGGCATGGTACCCTATTTTGGTACCAAGTTTGAGATTTATAGCTTAATATTAAAGCGAGTTACGTGGTCTTGAAAATTTATCCGAATATACCTATTTCATGTTATTTTTTATTCCATTATGCGTTCTTTAACGAAGAAAGAGGATTGTTTTTAGACAGAGAACATACTAGGCAGGCCAAACTATCGAAAGTATTGTAAATAATATGAATAAATTAATTTTAATTGATTTTTTCTGTTTTTAAGCTCTGATCTCATTTTCCCGAACTTAAAAAAATTATTTTTCATATATAATTCCTTCTATAATATAGAAAAACACATTAAATAAATAAAATAATGTAAAATTAACAAGAGAAAAAAAACAAATTTCAAAAAATGGACAGCACTGGGATTCGAACCCTCGCCATCCCGCTCAGCTGCTATCACGCTATCCGCTACTCCACGCATACACGGTGATGGTGGTATTCCATGCCTTCCAAAGCACTCTCCCGGTCAGTTGATCGATGTATTTTGGGGGCCCATTGCGATCCTCCTAATTAACCTATAAATATTTCCTTTGGCACAGAGGTGGGGGGCATGGTACCCTATTTTGGTACCGAGTTTGAGATTTATAACTTAATATTAAAGCGAGTTACGTGGTCTTGAAAATTGATCCGTACATACCTATTTTATGTTATTTTTTATTCCATTATGCGTTCTTTAAGGAAGAAAGAGTATTGTTTTTATACAGAGAACATACTAGGGAGGCCAAACTATCGAAAGTATTGTAAATAATATGAATAAATTAATTTTAATTGAATTTTCCTTTTTCTAAGCTCTGTTCTCACTTTCCCGAACTTAAAAAAATTATTTTTCCTATATAGTTACTTATATAATATAGAAAAACACATTAAATAAATAATATAATGTAAAATTAACAAAAGAAAAAAAATTTAAAAATTTTCCACACCGGGATTCGAACCCGCGTCGTCCCGCTCAGCTGCTATCACGCTATCCGCTCCACCACGTATACATGGTAAGCGTCGTATTCCATGCCTTCAAAAGCACTTTCGCGGTTAGTTGATCGATGTACTTTGGGGGCCCCTTGCGATCCTTGAAAATTGATCCGTACATACCTATTTTATGTTATTTTTTGTTCCATTATACGTTCTTTAACAAAGAAAGAGGATTGTTTTTATACAGAGAACATACTAGGGAGGCCAAACTATCGAAAGTATTGTAAATAATATGAATAAATTAATTTTAATTGATTTTTTCTGTTTTTAAGCTCTGATCTCACTTTCTCGAACTTAAAAAAATTATTTTTCATATATAGTTCTTTCTAAAATATAGAAAAAGACATTAAATGAATAATATGATGTAAAATTAACAATAGAAAAAAAAATAAACAAATTTTAAAAATTGTCCACACTGGGATTCGAACCCGCACCGTCTCGCTCAGCTGCTATCACGCTATCCGCTCCACCACGATTGCACGGTCAGCGAGCTACTTGATGGCTTCAAAAGCAATCTCGCGGTCAGTTTAACGATGTACTTTGGGGGCCTATTGTGACCCTCCTAATTAAGCTATAAATATTTCCTTAGGCACAGGGGTTGGGGGCATGGTACCCTATTTTGGTACCGAGTTTGAGATTTATAGCTTAATATTAAAGCGAGTTATGTGGTCTTGAAATCTTACCCGTACATGCCTATTTTAAGTTATTTTTTATTCCATTACGCGTTCTTTAACGAAGAAAGAGGATTGTTTTTATACAGAGAACATATTAGACAGGCCAAACTATCGAAAGTATTGTAAATAATATGAATAAATTAATTTTAATAGATTTTTCCTGTTTTTAAGCTCTGTTCTCACTTTCCCGAACTTAAAAAAATTATTTTTCATATATATTTCCTTCTAAAATATAGAAAAAGACATTAAATGAATAATATAATGTAAAATTAACAATAGAAAAAAAAATAAACAAATTTTAAAAATTGTCCACACTGGGATTCGAACCCGCACCGTCTCGCTCAGCTGCTATCACGCTATCCGCTCCACCACGATTACACGGTCAGCGAGCTACTTGATGGCTTTAAAAGCAATCTCGCGGTCAGTTTAACGATGTACTTTGGGGGCCCATTGCGACCCTCCTAATTAAGCTATAAATATTTCCTTAGCCACAGGGGTTGGGGGCATGGTACCCTATTTTGGTACCGAGTTTGAGATTTATAGCTTAATATTAAAGCGAGTTACGTGGTCTTGAAATTTGATCCGTACATGCCTATTTTATGTTATTTTTTATTCCATAACGCGTTCTTTAACGAAGAAAGAGGATTGTTTTTATACAGAGAACATATTAGGCAGGCCAAACTATCGAAAATATTGTAAACAATATGAATAAATTAATTTTAATTGATTTTTCCTATTTTTAAGCTCTGTTCTCACTTTCCCGAACTTAAAAAAATTATTTTTCATATATAGTTCCTTCTAAAATATAGAAAAAGACATTAAATGAATAATATAATGTAAAATTAACAATAGAAAAAAAAATAAACAAATTTTAAAAATTGTCCACACTGGGATTCGAACCCGCACCGTCTCGCTCAGCTGCTATCACGCTATCCGCTCCACCACGATTACACGGTCAGCGAGCTACTTGATGGCTTCAAAAGCAATCTCGCGGTCAGTTTAACGATGTACTTTGGGGGCCCATTGCGACCCTCCTAATTAAGCTATAAATATTTCCTTAGCCACAGGGGTTGGGGGCATGGTACCCTATTTTGGTACCGAGTTTGAGATTTATAGCTTAATATTAAAGCGAGTTACGTGGTCTTGAAATTTGATCCGTACATGCCTATTTTATGTTATTTTTTATTCCATAACGCGTTCTTTAACGAAGAAAGAGGATTGTTTTTATACAGAGAACATATTAGGCAGGCCAAACTATCGAAAATATTGTAAACAATATGAATAAATTAATTTTAATTGATTTTTCCTATTTTTAAGCTCTGTTCTCACTTTCCCGAACTTAAAAAAATTATTTTTCATATATAGTTCCTTCTAAAATATAGAAAAAGACATTAAATGAATAATATAATGTAAAATTAACAATAGAAAAAAAAATAAACAAATTTTAAAAATTGTCCACACTGGGATTCGAACCCGCACCGTCTCGCTCAGCTGCTATCACGCTATCCGCTCCCTCACGATTACACGGTCAGCGAGTTACTTCATGGCTTCAAAAGCAATCTCGCGGTCAGTTTAACGATGTACTTTGGGGGCCCATTGCGACCCTCCTAATTAAGCTATAAATATTTCCTTAGGCACAGGGGTTGGGGGCATGGTACCCTATTTTGGTACCAAGTTTGAGATTTATAGCTTAATATTAAAGCGAGTTACGTGGTCTTGAAAATTTATCCGAACATACCTATTTCATGTTATTTTTTATTCCATTATGCGTTCTTTAACGAAGAAAGAGGATTGTTTTTATACAGAGAACATACTAGGCAGGCCAAACTATCGAAAGTATTGTAAATAATATGAATAAATTAATTTTAATTGATTTTTTCTGTTTTTAAGCTCTGATCTCATTTTCCCGAACTTAAAAAAATTATTTTTCATATATAATTCCTTCTATAATATAGAAAAACACATTAAATAAATAAAATAATGTAAAATTAACAAGAGAAAAAAAAAAAAATTTCAAAAAATGGACAGCACTGGGATTCGAACCCTCGCCATCCCGCTCAGCTGCTATCACTCTATCCGCTACTCCACGCATACACGGTGATGGTGGTATTCCATGCCTTCCAAAGCACTCTCCCGGTCAGTTGATCGATGTATTTTGGGGGCCCATTGCGAT
Organism: Parasteatoda lunata; assembly: GCA_949128135.1. Taxonomy (NCBI): domain Eukaryota; kingdom Metazoa; phylum Arthropoda; class Arachnida; order Araneae; family Theridiidae; genus Parasteatoda; species Parasteatoda lunata. The sequence continues at coordinate 134,589,540 of OX421970.1, forward strand.
CCTCCTAATTAACCTATAAATATTTCCTTTGGCACAGAGGTGGGGGGCATGGTGCCCTATTTTGGTACCGAGTTTGAGATTTATAACTTAATATTAAAGTGAGTTACGTGGTCTTGAAAATTGATCCGTACATACCTATTTTATGTCATTTTTTATTCCATTATGCGTTCTTTAAGGAAGAAAGAGTATTGTTTTTATACAGAGAACATACTAGGGAGGCCAAACTATCGAAAGTATTGTAAATAATATGAATAAATTAATTTTAATTGAATTTTCCATTTTTTAAGCTCTGTTCTCACTTTCCCGAACTTAAAAAAATTATTTTTCCTATATAGTTACTTATATAATATAGAAAAACACATTAAATAAATAATATAATGTAAAATTAACAAAAGAAAAAAAATTTAAAAATGGTCCACACCGGGATTCGAACCCGCGTCGTCCCGCTCAGCTGCTATCACGCTATCCGCTCCACCACGATTACACGGTCAGCGAGTTACTTCATGGCTTCAAAAGCAATCTCGCGGTCAGTTTAACGATGTACTTTGGGGACCCATTGCGACCCTCCTAATGAAGCTATAAATATTTCTTTAGGCACAGGGGTTAGGGGCATGGTACCCTATTTTGGTACCAAGTTTGAGATTTATAGCTTAATATTAAAGCGAGTTACGTGGTCTTGAAAATTTATCCGAATATACCTATTTCATGTTATTTTTTATTCCATTATGCGTTCTTTAACGAAGAAAGAGGATTGTTTTTAGACAGAGAACATACTAGGCAGGCCAAACTATCGAAAGTATTGTAAATAATATGAATAAATTAATTTTAATTGATTTTTTCTGTTTTTAAGCTCTGATCTCATTTTCCCGAACTTAAAAAAATTATTTTTCATATATAATTCCTTCTATAATATAGAAAAACACATTAAATAAATAAAATAATGTAAAATTAACAAGAGAAAAAAAACAAATTTCAAAAAATGGACAGCACTGGGATTCGAACCCTCGCCATCCCGCTCAGCTGCTATCACGCTATCCGCTACTCCACGCATACACGGTGATGGTGGTATTCCATGCCTTCCAAAGCACTCTCCCGGTCAGTTGATCGATGTATTTTGGGGGCCCATTGCGATCCTCCTAATTAACCTATAAATATTTCCTTTGGCACAGAGGTGGGGGGCATGGTACCCTATTTTGGTACCGAGTTTGAGATTTATAACTTAATATTAAAGCGAGTTACGTGGTCTTGAAAATTGATCCGTACATACCTATTTTATGTTATTTTTTATTCCATTATGCGTTCTTTAAGGAAGAAAGAGTATTGTTTTTATACAGAGAACATACTAGGGAGGCCAAACTATCGAAAGTATTGTAAATAATATGAATAAATTAATTTTAATTGAATTTTCCTTTTTCTAAGCTCTGTTCTCACTTTCCCGAACTTAAAAAAATTATTTTTCCTATATAGTTACTTATATAATATAGAAAAACACATTAAATAAATAATATAATGTAAAATTAACAAAAGAAAAAAAATTTAAAAATTTTCCACACCGGGATTCGAACCCGCGTCGTCCCGCTCAGCTGCTATCACGCTATCCACTCCACCACGTATACATGGTAAGCGTCGTATTCCATGCCTTCAAAAGCACTTTCGCGGTTAGTTGATCGATGTACTTTGGGGGCCCCTTGCGATCCTTGAAAATTGATCCGTACATACCTATTTTATGTTATTTTTTGTTCCATTATACGTTCTTTAACAAAGAAAGAGGATTGTTTTTATACAGAGAACATACTAGGGAGGCCAAACTATCGAAAGTATTGTAAATAATATGAATAGTAGGGGAAAATTGAGCGTTCAACCCCACTTTTTTTACTATGGGATGAGCGTTCAACCCCACTTTTTTTACTATGGGATGAGCGTTCAACCCCACTTTGGGTCGATGTCCTCTTTTACTCTAGTTCTATGGGATGAGCGTTCAACCCCACTTCGGATCGATGACCTCTTGTCTATAGGATGAGAGCTATACCCCACTTCCTCAGTATGGATAAGAGTTCTACCCCACTGATAAGCTCTGAGTAGGGATGACGGTTCATCTCCTTCCTGACTTTATCGGTGAGTTAATTTTTATCGTTCAGAAAAAAAAAATTTCTTGACTTAGAATTTTTTCTTAGTTTCATATAGTCTTCAGTAACTCCATCTAGTGAATGAAATAAACAATAATTTTGTAAAAATGGAAAATATTTTAAAATAGTGTATGTATCTCACTCATGCTGCTCTCTAGTGAGTAAAGTAGTTACTATTTTACATTTATTTTTTGTAAAAAAAGAAAATATTTGAGGATTCGAACCAGCAATCTCCCCATTACAAAATGCTTCCATAACACACTAGTTTGACTGTGACGCTAACCAGTGTGCTATGGATGCATGTACAGCTAAGAAAAATTTATATTTTTAAACGGATACTTTTAAATTTGACAACAGAGTTGATGAGGATAAGAAAAAGTGGAATGTGAATGAAATGTAACGATAAATTTTAGTAATTAATAATACTGTGATCATTTGTATTTTTCCAAGTGTGTGTGTGTGCGTGTGATAAATTGTTTTTATCTTACGATCGTAGTCTTTTCATTTTATTGGTGAATCATTAATGAGGAGATTTCGTTAGTAAGGTAAACATGTGTATTTAGTTGTTCAAATAGCGTGTCTATGGTTAATGAGTATGATAAAAATTGAGATTTTCTTGGTTCCTCGTTATCAGTGACGTGTAATGCATTAACATTTTTGTTAAGATTCTTGTGATTAAAAAAGTTTCTGAGAATAATGATAAATTTATGGTTACATCAACATAAAGTTAAAAGCGTTTAGTAAAGATATAACGTCACTCTTTAAAAGGATTTTCCGATAAGGATAACTTGTTGGTTCACATACGTGTTAAACTCTGATTGGACGAAGAATATTTGAAAAGCTTTGTAGTTTAGAAGTCGTCATTTATTTCCAAAAAGTTCTTTTTAGAATCGTTACTCTCTCCTTTTAGTCCACGATGAAACGTTCTTTCGCTACAATGGAGGGGAGTGTTAGTGCTTCTGCATCTTCACCAGTTACTGACGTGAAAACTCCTAGCGTATTACCGAATCACCTATACCATCTAGGTGGATTGAACTACGTGTCAGTCGTGTATTTTTCCGGCAATGTACTTATTCACTTGAGAGAATATCTACAAGGTGAAAATGGAAATCTGTTTCCTACTTATAAAGGTACTACACTCACTCCTTCTCTTTGGATAGCTTTCTTAAAGAAGTCAGAGGATTATGGAGAATCTGTGAAGGTTGGAGATTCTGTTGTTCTCAACGACAGTCTCTATATTTCAAAAGCAGATCTTGACATAGGAACGTATGTGACATTCCAAAGGTTTTTCAAGAAAAAGGACTTTTCCAGGAAATTTTGTGAATCCATGTGTACTCTATCGGAGCAAGAGTTTGTGAAACTTGCGACTGATAGTGATCTACAAAAAAAGATTACATCCTCTGCCATTTTCCATCTATACAAATACATGTTCCCAAACGTTGCGTTAAACGAGGTGAAAAAGCGACCTCCCCCTCTAATTCCAACTCCTATGGAATTATCAGATGTTGACGATGTACTCACAACCTCACTGCTGGAGTTACTCAAATCATTCATCGAGACGAATGTAAACACCACATTCCAATGTTTCGGTTGTAGTGAAAATTATGCAAATCAACTCGGACATGAATGCTTAACCTTCAATTTCGAGCAAAAGCTTTTAAGCTGTGGTGATTTAGCCATTTTAAGCATTAACTTAAATGAATTGGTTCAAAACTTTGTGAACATAAACAGCCATATTACCCACCATATTAATGAAAACTTTTTTTCGAAAATTGATGTAGACTTATTGCTCAGTAATGCTAAAGATTTGTATGTTGCATCCGACCCCAATCCTGTCGTATTATATTAATATCTTCTATATTTGTATATATATATTTCCATTTTATTATTTTTTATGTTTCCACTGAGATTATTTTATTGTAAAATTTGTTTCTACTTACATGTAATTTTTTTTTTAAACTCATTTTTGCTTACATGTGTATTTTTTTTTTTTTTTTTTTTCAAAAAATAAATGTGTTTTACATTTTCAAATCGCTCTCATTTTTGTTGTATACTTTTAGATGGTTACATTATATTTATTTTCTCTCCGTAAGAATGCAATTGGGCGATTTTTATAATGACCCCACTCTACCTGGGAGTTTCGGTGGGGTGGAAGCTTTGTTCCGTTCGATGAAAGGAAAAGTATCTCGTAAACAGATAAGAAAATGGTTATCGTCACAAAATGCATACACTCTTCACAAAAGCGTAAGAAATAATTTTAAGCGGAATAGGGTGATGGTCAGTGGGATAAATATACAGTTTCAAGCTGATATAGCTGATTTGAAGGCGATAACGAGTTTGAACGATGGTTATCGCTACATCTTAACGTGCATTGATGTTTTTTCCAAATATGCATGGACTTTCCCATTGAAACGAAAGAATAGCGAGAGTATCATATCTACGTTTAAAGAAATATTTAAAGAAAGGAGACCTTTAAAGTTGCAAACAGATCAGGGTAAAGAATTTCTTAATAAAAAATTCCAAGTTTATCTGAAAGAAGAAGGAGTGCACTTTTTCACGACATTTAATCAAACTAAAAGTTCTATTATTGAAAGGTTTAATCGTACTTTAAAAACGAAACTTTGGAAATATTTCACTGCAAAAAACACTTTCAGGTTTATCGATGTGTTAAAAAATGTGACGGAAAGTTACAATAATACTTATCACCGCAGCATTAAAATGGAACCCGCTAAAGTTACAAAGGAAAATGAGAAGCAAGTTTTAGATAATTTATATGAAAATACTCCTTTACGCAAAAGAAAAAAATGTGCTTTTAAAATTGGGGAAAATGTCCGCATAGCAAAATCGAAAATGATTTTTGAGAAAGGATATGAAAATAACTGGTCCGAAGAAATATTCACTATCACCCATTGTATACCTAGAATACCGCCAGTGTATAAAATTAAAGATTTGATGGAGGGAGAAATTAAAGGCACATTTTATGCTCAGGAATTACAAAGAGTTGTTCTCCCTAAAACGTTTCCAGTAGAAAAAATTTTAAAAAAACGTTTTCATAGAAACAAGTTACAATATTTAGTTAAATTTAAAGGTTACCCTGATAAATTTAACACTTGGCTTCCTTCGAATGACTTATTCGCCCTATAAAAATCGAATGGCCTCTCACTGTTACATCATTTAACACAATGAGTTTCTATATTACACTACCGAGTGATGCTTCCATGAATGTTTTTCCCGACAATGTAATGTCCCATTTTCACACAAAGCTCCCAAGAAGATTAGAACTCTTTGGTGAATGGGAGGTTGGTTTAGTGGAAATAATTTATCCTAGAATGTGGAATAATATAATTGACGGTGAAAATTCATATGAATACGATTTAGGGAATGGGGTAAAAAAAATAAACTCTATTCCGAGTGGTTCTTATGAATCAGTGAATGAAATTATCGGTCAATTTGAAAAAAATATTAAGATACAACTAGGATATAATAAATTTACAAAGAAAGTTAAACTGCAATTGTCGAACGGAGCTACACTGCGTTTATCTAAGGGGTTGGCTGAAAGTTTAGGTTTTCCTCACAACGAAATATTGGGAGAAAATATTATACTTCCAGGTACGTTTTCTATGGAAAGTCCTTTCGTAGCAGATCCAAACGTTGATTTGCGTTTATTGTATGTGTATACTGATATTATACAACCTGAAATGGTGGGTGATGTAGTAGCACCCCTTTTACGAATTTTGACAGTGAAAGGAGAAGACGGAGAAATGGTGCATGCTCAATTTGATAGACCACACTATTTACCCCTGAGTAGAAAACACATTGAGTCAATCGAAATAGTTATAAGAACTCACTCTGGTCGATACGTGTCATTTGAACGAGGGAAGTTGATAGTGAAACTTCACTTTCGCTTGAAAACTTTATAAGCTCAAAATAAATTATTTTCTCTAGAAAAAAAAAATGTATCAAAACTATCACTGCTGTACGAAATCTTTCGAAGATTATTACTCGAATCAAGCAGGAAATGGATTATCTTATTATAAAGGTGTATCTCTTCAAAGAGGAAGTGGTTTAGGTGGAATTTTTAAAAGTATGTTTCGAATGGTTTTACCTTTATTCAAATCTGGCGCGAAAGCGGTGGGGAGACAGGCTCTCAGGTCGGGAGTGGATATTGCAAACGATTACATACAAGGAAAGGATTTAAAAGTTGCTTCGAAACAACGTATAAAGGAGGCAACTAAAATATTATCCAATAAAGCTGCAGATAAAGTAAAAACCATGGTTGGTGGAAATAAAAGGAAACGTAGAAACCGAAAATCTGTTAGTAGTAAAAAGTATCGCAAAGTGTGCACATCAGATATTTTTAGCTAACATGGCATTGATAAGAAATGATTCTATACCCTCTGTTAAATCCGAACTCGATTTATTCCTCATGCCACCCACACAAACTGCCATAGAAAAAGGACAGTGGTCGGAATACTATCCCATATCAAGCATCCGTGATGATCTCCCTATAGAATTTAATATATCTGGAACTTCGGAGGAATATTTCGACTTGAGTGCTACCCAACTCTACGTTAAAGTAAAGATTTTGAAAGATAATGCTCCTTTACCAGAAAATGAGAAAATTTCCACCTGTAATTTATTTTTTCATTCACTTTTTTCTCAAATCGATGTGATGTTGAATGATCGCACCATATCTTCGTCTAGTAATACTTACGCGTATAGATCTTACATTGAAACTTTATTAAATTACGGCTCTGATTATAAGAAAAGTTTTTTAACTTCCGAATGCTTTTACAAAGATACTGCTGGCCACCTCGAAGAAAATGATCCCTTCAAAGAGAATGAAGGATTGAAAAAGCGTTCTTCAATGATTGCAAAAGGGAAAGTGTTAGAAATGATCGGAAATTTACATTGCGATATTTTTTATCAAGACCGTTTAATGTTAAATATGGTAGACTTGAAACTAAAGTTCGTAAGAAATAAACCAGAATTTTGCCTCATATCACCTGTAAAAGGGAATTATCAAATAGTGTTTGAACATGCATCTTTATTCGTTCGTAAAGTTAAAGTGAGCCCTGGAGTCTTGATAGGACACGCAAAAGCCTTAGAAAAAACTTCAGCAAAATATCCTCTAGATAGAGTATTATGCAAAATGTATTCTATCCCTAAGGGGTCATTCTCCTTTTCTCAGGATAATGTTTTCTTGGGTCCACTACCGAAACGATTGATTTTAACCTGTATAGATAATGATGCATTCAACGGTACTTATACTACGAATCCTTTTAATTTCAAACATAATGACGTAAACTTCGTTGGTGTGTATGTGGATGGTAATCCAGTGTGCTACAAACCTCTGACACCAAATTATGAAGATGAGCAATATATTCGCTCTTACAACAGTTTGTTGTTGGGAAGTGAGAAATTAGCGAGCAACAAAGGAATTTACATAAATCGTGATGAATTTTCTAAGGGATATACTATGTACGCCTTTGATTTAACTCCCGACTTGTGTGATGGGAGTTACCTCAATTTAATTCGCCAAGGAAATTTAAGAATTGAACTCAAATTCTCCAAAGCTCTACCTAAAACAATTTCGATGCTTATTTACGCAGAATTTCAAAACGTAATCGAGATTACAAAATCTAGAAGTGTTTTGTGCGATTTTTCGGTATGAATACATTACAAATCGAAGAAGTATTAAATAAAGATACATTCACTCAACAGATTTTCATCGGTGTTTTTGCGAGTGATAAAATTCCAAAACGAATAAGTAGATTTCCTTCTGCATTCATCGTGAATACAGATCCTTACAACAAACCAGGAAGTCATTGGTTAGCTTTTTATGTCGAGTCTCCTCATTCAGTCGAATTTTTTGATTCGTATGGACATTCATCAGACTTTTTTAACCACTACATTCGCAATTATTGTAAAAACTATGAATTTGTTACTTATAATGATGTACCTCTTCAAAGTGATTCGACCGCTGTCTGCGGGCAATATTGTATTTTTTACTTGTATTTTCGTTGCAGAAACCATTCGATGAAATGTATCGTTAATTCCTTTCAAGTAAAATCTATACAAAATGATAAACAAGTGTATAACTTTGTGAAGAAAAAACTGTATCGTGAATATGTACCTTTTTTCATTTCATAATAAAGTGGATAAATAAATGTGGTGTGTTAATATTTCTTTCTCTCATTTATCATCATGGAGTCATTGAGATTAAAAGCTCCCTTTACAGCTCTCATTTGCGGGCCTACCTCTTGCGGAAAGACACACTTTTTAAGGAATTTTTTAAAATATCACACGCAATTAATCTTCCCAAAAATTGATACTATTGTTTGGTTTTACGGAATATATCAGTATTTATATGACGAAATACCTAATGTCACTTTTATAGAAGGTATACCTGAAAATTTCAGTAGTTACGCGGGTAAAAATACTCTCTTCATTTTAGATGATTTGATGTCTGAATGCGGAGATAACAAGCGCATTACTCAGTTGTATACTCGAGGATCGCATCACATGAATATATCGATTATCACAGTTAGTCAGAATATATTTCATAAAGGAAAAGAATTTAGAGAAATATCCTTAAACTCACATTATTTGTTTCTATTCAAGTCTAGGCGAGATGTGAGTCAGATATCTCATTTAGGAAGACAGTTATACCCCAGAAATTTAAAATTTTTTCTCGAAGTATTCGAAGATGCTACTAAAAAACCTTACTCCTATTTAATGGTGGACTTAAGGACCGAAACAGAAGAAAACCTGCGCTTGCGTACGGAAATATTACCGGGTGAAGAAACGTGTGTTTACCAATTGAAATAAAAAGAGTCAACTCAAACTGTACGTATCCATTTGATATCATGGGTGCTTCGAAAGAGGATATGCAAAGACTTAGACTAATATTGATCTGTCCTAAGAAATCGTTGAAATCCCTACTGAGAAAAATTCCCCAAACAACAATTAAATGCATTTCTGAGTGTTGTTTAAACACTTTAAAAGGGAATATACCAATCTCCTCACATCAAAAGAGAAAGTTAGCTCGTCATAAACATACCTTAAGAAAACTCTCTGACAAAAAGGTATCTTTGAAAAAGAAGCGTAACCTCATCGTTCAAAACGGAGGATTTCTACTGCCACTCCTTTTACCCGCAGCTCTCAGCGTTTTAACGACTCTGTTAAACAAATAAATAAATATGGAATATGCTAAAAAGATGATATTAGTACCCGAACATATCGTTTCACGCCACGTTCCATCTGACGAAAAACTCAGCGAATTGGATCGCGAAATGAAAAAAATATTACAATCACAGTTGGACGAAGATGAGAAAATAAAAATGTACAATCAAGTATTGTTAAAAAGAATAAAAATTGATTTATTAAATTCACCTGTACCAAATCAGGAGACTCCCTCTGAAGAATTACCTGAAATGAAACCTGAAATAAAGGAGGAGAATTATATTGAAAGTTTAATGCTGTCTGCCATCCCAAAACAGTACATGACGAACACAAAAAACATTCTAGATGTTTTTAAGAGAAACAACAGCATAGTGTCTTGGACACCTCGAGGGGAACTCGTACACAAAGGAAACGTAGTGAAAAATTCGAACATGGTAGATTTGATCAACAGTATGGTGAGAAAAAGGAAAAGTGATACGTTTATTCCAGGACAAGAAGAATTTCGTGAAATTCTCAAAGACATTAATTTACCACAATCATTTATTAAAAATGAATCCTATGTTTCGCAAAAAGGATATTCTCTTGTACGCAAAGTGAAAAAATCTAAAATTAAATCATGTCAATGGTTACAAATGTAATTGATACGTGAACGTATTTACTACAAATAAATAAATTAATTAATAAATTTGTCGTTTTTACTTCTTTCTTCATTTCTTACTTTACGATTACGTTATCATTCAACGTCCGCGTGACGCGAAAAGCGGGGCGGGCGGGCGAGCGGGCGGGTGGTCGCGGCGCCTCCCCTCGCGTCCGTACGCGGTGGATTGGCGCGACGTTATTCTAATTATAAACCGTAATTATAATCATTTGACGCTTTATTATCGCGAATACGTCATAAGAAACATTCTATCACTATCACACACCCTCGTGTTCCTTACACAGATCCCATCATGCCTTTAGACAGTCGAGTCGTTTCTTTGATAATGATTATTCTGATAAACGTAATACTTTTCACCGCAAACATTTTAAACACACATAATGTCGTAGACTTATGCCGTCGAGATGGAATCGCAATTTCGGATAACGTCTCCTTCACTATTTGCAATGATACATTCGATTTAAAATACAATGGACAGAGAAAAATCAGTGTTGTTGCTGCTTTTCAGATAATGAACGAAAGCGTTATCAACCCTGAAAATGAGACACTGAATCCATTACGATTGTCTGCGTAAAGAGTGGATAAGAAACTATCCTAAATGGTGAGATAGAGGATTTGACATTTTCTTTTTTCAGTTTAGAAGAAAGAATTTGACAATAAGTAGATAGGTATACCTATTTCAGATAAAAAAAAAAAAAACTTTGTTTAATGGGTAAAGTAAAAGAATCAGTTTTTATGGACGAAAAGTATTTTATCGATGAGTAAGGGAGAGTCTCTTTTCATCGACAAAGTGGTAGAAAATTTTATCATCGTCAAGAGAATGTTCTTTCATTGGTAACGATAAACTGATGTCTCTTAGTAATGCTTAATGAGGAATAGTGAGTTATCTACAAACATTGTCGCCTGTACATGTCTACCTACTGCACTTAGCAGCTACCCCTACTTTTATTTATTTGTTTATTTTCGTTGTTTGGAAACTAATGATAAGTTTCAATATAAAAGGGGGGTGCTTCAACGTAGGATAGAGCCAAATCTCGTCCACACGTCTTAGGGTGAACTTCACCTCCGTAAATTTACAGATATTTATTTTCTCCACCCCAAAATGGATACACCTTTGGATATGACCATGGATGATGAAGAAGCTGATCGAGTCATTAGAAATATCTCACAAGTAAGTAACATTTATTAATTCATTTTCTTTTATTTACTTTTAGTTATTTATTTTTCTTTCGTTCTCCTTTTTCTCTTTTGAATATTACTAGTAATAGAAATATAACATCTTCTCCTGTTGTTATTTAATTATTTATTTATGATAAAGAATGCTGATGTTATATGACATAAATTCTAAAATAAGATTTTTCACTCTTCAATCTATACTATTTTCTTGCAAATGTTTCAGTTCTATTTTAATACTGATCTGCATTTTTTTATTATCATTATTTCAGGAAATGATAAATTAATTCATTTTCTTTTTATTCACTTTTAGTTATTCATTTATTTATTTTTCTTTCGTTCTCATTTTTCTCTTTTGAATATTACTAGTAATAGAAATATAACATCTTCTCCTGTTGTTATTTAATTATTTATTTATGTTAAAGAATGGAGATGTTATATGACATACATAAATTCTAAATTAAGATTTTTCACTCTTCAATGTTTTCTTTTTTCTTACAAATGTTTCAGTTCTATTGTAATACTGATCCACATTTTTTATTATCATTATTTCAGGAAATGATAGATAGAATTAATCGGGAATATGCTTCATCTAAATCAGAATCTGTTGCAAATGTCAAAAAAAGACGAAAAAGACGAAGGGTGCCATCAAGTGATGAGGAGATGGACGATCCTGAAGCCGATAGAGCTGTCGCTGATGCCGTTCTCGATTCTCCCATGGAGTGTGAGGAAGAGAATATCCCCCAACCCAGCGTGAGTAAGTTTGTTTGTCTATACATCATATTATATTATGTTTCTCGAAATTACATTTATCGCAACAGAATTGTTTAATATTTAAAGACTTGTTTGTAGTTTTTTCGCTACGATTAAATCTAAAAGAGTAGCTTTTCTAAAAAATTAATTAAAATATAAATAAGACTTTTCAAAACAAAATAAAAATGAATGAAACATCAAGTTAACATCAACTTTTAACCTTACATTTTGAAATTTTATCTACTTTTGATTTTAGACTTCATCGACTTCTATTCAGACTTTTAGATATTTATGCTTAGGACTTTTAGCTCTCATTGATTTTAGTTTTGAGATTTTGTTTTCATCTCTTGTTTCCTTATTATTATAATCATTTAATTCTCGACATTTACACCGACGCTATTAGATTTCATTGCCTTTAAAGCATGTTTTTAATTGTCAAATGTTTTAGTTAATACACTTTTAACTGATCACCACCACTGTCATTCGGCAAAATTTTACTGTAGTTTTAAGAGAAATTTCAATGTGATAATTTAACTTTTATCCCCGTTTACCCCCTTGGGGTGGGTCGGAGTTCAACCTATCAAGTTAATATTAATTTAAACTCTTTTGCTTCCCTTTTCATCTTTTTTTTTTTTTAAAATGTTTTTTTTTCCTTTCAAGTCGTATGACTTTTATTTTATTTTTAAATTGCATGACAAATTTTTTGTTTCTGTTATTTATAGACGTCCAATGATGTGCAGATGGAAATGAGTGGAGTGGCTGATGGAAGGAGAGGACTAGAGTCGTTTCAAAGCCAGATGTTACACAGTAGTAAGAATAAAGACTTATTATTATTCTTAGAGGATGTTAAGCCACAATTGTTAAATACCCTCCGATTAACAATCTCATCAGCTCCTATTAAATGGTACGTCTGTATTAAGGCACTTTTCTCTCGTAAAGGACAAGATGGGGAGAGAGAACTTGCGAGTTCCTTTTTTAGGAGTTGTAATCAAGTATCGCTAAGTTGTAACTCATTAAATGAGGAAGTGAAGTGTGCATACGTTAAGATTATCTCATCTTTTGACGAATTTGTCGATAGAGGTAGTGGGTGGTTACTAGAAGAAGTGAACTACTTAGAATTAAATTCCGCTCTTTATGTTCCATTTAACGGTTCCTCCTACATCCCCCTCCCACCGGAAATAGTCAAACGACGGGCTGTCTTGAATATTCGAAACATGAGCGATGAAAAATGTTTTTTATATTGCGTACTAGCTCATATTCACCCTTGTAACGATAATAAACATGCGAATCGCCCTTCAAATTATAAACCCTTTGAAAATGAATTAAACTTGACAGGTATATCATTTCCCATGCAACTTAATAAAGTTTCTAAATTTGAGAAACAAAATAATTTATCAATAAATGTATTTGGGCATGAAAAAGGAGACATATTCCCTCTCCATCTTTCAACAAACAGAAGCGGAGTGCATCACATAAATCTTTTACTAATATCCGAGAGAGAAACCCGACACTTTTGTTTAATTCGAAATATGAGTAGACTTTTATCTTATTTAACCCATCACAACGGTGCATTATTTTATTGTGACTTTTGTCTCCATCGTTTTGCGACTAAACCTGCTTTAGATGATCACGTTGTTTATTGTAAAGAACATAAAATGCAGAAAACTAAGATGCCTAATGATCAAGAGAGAGTTTTAAAATTTAATTCCGTGCACTTGATGCACAAAATTCCATATGTGATATACGCTGATTTTGAGTGTATATTATCTAAAAATGAAACTTCATTAAGATCGCGAACTGAAGTAAATGCTCATCACATACCCTGCGGATATTCATACGTCATTATTGGGAATGAAGGTGAATGCATTAAACCTCCCGTCGTGTATTGCGGAGAAAATGCTGCGGAACATCTCGTTCATAGTTTATTGAGGGAAGAAAGGATGATTAAAGATTTACTTTCTGTCAATAAACCTATGCAATTAAGTAATGAGGACTATGAAATGTTTTTAAATCAAACTCATTGTTCTATTTGTGAAGAGCCCTTGAATGATGATAGAGTGAGAGATCACTGTCATATATCAGGTGCTTTTCGCGGTGCCTTACACTCAAAATGTAACTTGAATTATAAACTTATTCAAAAAATACCTGTCATATTCCACAATCTAAAAGGATATGACAGTCATCACATCATTAAAACTCTTAGTAAATTTAAAAACAAAAAAACGACGTGTATTGCAACAAACTCTGAAAAATTCATAACCTTTTCTATCAGTAATCTCCAATTTTTAGACTCTCTACAGTTTTTACCATCTTCCCTCGATAAGCTAGCGAACAACTTGGATGAATGCGATTTTCGTATCCTTTCTTCTCAAATAGAACCGGAATTACTCCCCCTTTTACGTCGTAAAGGTGTTTACCCCTATGATTACTTTGACTGTATGGAGAAATTCAATGAAACCGAGTTACCCCCTCGCGAGCTTTTTTACAATAGTTTAAATGATACACATATTACTGAAGCGGAATATAATCATGCGTGTACGGTATTTCAAACTTTTAATATGCAATCTTTAAGAGATTATCATAATTTATATGTTAAGACTGATACTCTCCTTTTGGCCGATGTGTTCGAAAAATTTAGATCTTTATGCTTAACGCATTTCAAAATTGACGCATGCCACACCTTCACCTTACCAGGTTATGCGTGGCAGGCGTGTCTAAAAATGACACGCGTCGAACTGGAACTTTTAACTGACCCCACCATGCATTTATTTGTCGAAAGGGGAATAAGGGGTGGTGTCTCCATGATTTCAAACCGGTATGCCCGAGCCAATAACATTTACATGGGTAATGAATTTGATTGTAATATTCCCTCATCCTATATCATTTATTTAGATATGAATAACCTCTATGGTGGAGCAATGCAAAGCTACTTACCTACAAAACAATTCCGTTGGTCGCAAAATTTAGATCTATCCGTAGAATACATACAATCATTATCTGATGAGGCAGACGAAGGGATGATTCTCGAGGTAGATCTGGAATATCCTGCAGAATTACATGAGTTACACAATGACCTTCCAGTCGCTCCTGAACAAATGAAAGTACAATTCAATATGCTCTCTCCATACTCTCAAAGAGCTGCAGCCGCATTAAATGTTTCTAATAATTATAATGTATCGAAACTGATACCAAATTTAAATGATAAATGTAGATATATCCTTCATTACCGAAATTTGAAATTATATTTAAATTTAGGACTCAAAATGACTAAAATACATAAAATTCTCTTATTCAAACAAGAACCTTGGCTTCGTGCATACATTAATTTCAACACAAACATGCGGAAAAATGCGACTAATTCTTTTGACAAAGATTTTTGGAAGTTAATGAATAACGCGGTTTTCGGTAAGAGTATGGAGAACGTACGCAATCGCTTAAACGTGGACATTGTAACAGATAAGAAAAGGGCGTTAAAATTAATTGCATCCCCCTCTTTCCAATCGTTTAAAATTATTGATCCAGATTTAGTTATTGTAACACGAAATGTTACATCCTTAACTCTTAATCGTCCTCTGTATACTGGTTTCTCCGTTTTGGATATTAGTAAGACTTTCATGTATCAGTTTCATTATAATCATATTAAAACTAAATATGGTGATAAAGCGAAACTACTATTTACTGATACCGACTCTCTTTGTTATGAGATTCAGACTGAAAATGTCTACTTGGACATGTCCCATCACCTCGAGCTTTATGACACTTCTGATTACCCCGAAGATCATTTTTTATATTGCAGTAAAAATAAGAAAGTAGTAGGTAAAATGAAAGATGAGATGAATGGTGTTATCGTGAAAGAATTCGTCGGGTTGCGCTCAAAAATGTATTCTTTATTAACTGGGAAAGGTGAAAAGAAAACAGCGAAAGGAGTCGTGAAAAATGTTAGAGAAAAACGTTTAAAGCATGACATGTTTAAAAAATGTCTTTTCGAAAATTGCAGATTTCGGGAAAACATGAAAACTATTGTTTCAAAAAATCATGAATTACTTTCGATTACAACTAATAAACTAGCCCTTTGTCCTCTAGATGATAAGCGGTACATATTAGAAAACGGGTGTGACACTTTAGCACACGGTCACTTTAAAATCGGGGGTTCTTAATTGTTTATTTATTATTTTAAAATTTAGCGTAGCAAACTTCACTTCCCATTTAAATAAATTATTATTTATTTTATTTCCCCCCTATTTATTTGTACATAAAATGTATGTGAGAAAGACTTGTCTTTATTGTTACAACAGTTTTATTATTTATTGTCTTCAACCAGCTACAATCAGCTATAAAAGGATGTATGTAATTGTGTAAAGTATCTTTTTATTCAATAAAAATCTGTTTATCTTTCTTTTTTGACTTTATTATTTCCTTTCTATTTCATTACACGTATAGAAACAAGTAAAATGGCATGATCTTTTTATTTACAGCGGACAATGAAAAAATGTATAAAGAAATATGAAAATAACTATATAATAAAAATATAGATAGGAGTGAAAACGAGAAAAAATATCTAAGAACTAAGTGAATAAAGAAAAGGACAAAACTAAAATAATAATAAATTTAAAAGAAATGAAAAAATTATTAATAATAAAAAAATACTTACTAGACAAAATTACTTGCAAGTGTAAAATAAAATGCAATAAATATTTTCATATATTTGATAGTTTAATTGCTTATAAATGAGTCTAATTTTGCTCATTAATACTCTAAGAAATAATAAATGGATTATAATTAAAATATGTAAAAAGAGAAATGAAACTTTTATACTTGAGAGATACTTCTTTATTTTAAAACAAAGTTGAGAAAAGTTACATTGTTCAATGGAGATGCACAAAATCTTATATTTCTTTAAAGTGGATGTGTTTTCATGGTACAACGGTTAAGCGTGCTGCTCAATCGCTGTGCCATGAAAACATTTTGTAATTGTTAGGTTGTTGGTTCGAAACGCATCTTAAAATATCTGTATTTATATATTACCTTAGAAAATTATTCAGTTTATATAAGAAAAAAAGAAAATAAGATGCTTGCTATTTCATACACTAGATGTCAGCATGAGTACTCCATTTTTCACATTTTAAAAGAGTATAGATTCTAAAACTTTAGTACTTATTTCACTCACCAGATGGAGTCACGAGTATTAAAAAAATATACTTAATTTAATTTTAAACAGAACAGTAGCACCAATAGAAATTAAGTGAGGTATAGCTCTCATCCTATAGTCAAGAGGACATCGATCCGAAGTGGGGTTGAACGCTCATCCCATAGAACTAGAGTAAAAGAGGACATCGACCCAAAGTGGGGTTGAACGCTCATCCCATAGTAAAAAAAAAGTGGGGTTGAACGCTCATCCCATAGTAAAAAAAGTGGGGTTGAACGCTCAATTTTCCCCTACTATGAATAAATTAATTTTAATTGATTTTTTCTGTTTTTAAGCTCTGATCTCACTTTCTCGAACTTAAAAAAATTATTTTTCATATATAGTTCTTTCTAAAATATAGAAAAAGACATTAAATGAATAATATGATGTAAAATTAACAATAGAAAAAAAAATAAACAAATTTTAAAAATTGTCCACACTGGGATTCGAACCCGCACCGTCTCGCTCAGCTGCTATCACGCTATCCGCTCCACCACGATTGCACGGTCAGCGAGCTACTTGATGGCTTCAAAAGCAATCTCGCGGTCAGTTTAACGATGTACTTTGGGGGCCTATTGTGACCCTCCTAATTAAGCTATAAATATTTCCTTAGGCACAGGGGTTGGGGGCATGGTACCCTATTTTGGTACCGAGTTTGAGATTTATAGCTTAATATTAAAGCGAGTTATGTGGTCTTGAAATCTTACCCGTACATGCCTATTTTAAGTTATTTTTTATTCCATTACGCGTTCTTTAACGAAGAAAGAGGATTGTTTTTATACAGAGAACATATTAGACAGGCCAAACTATCGAAAGTATTGTAAATAATATGAATAAATTAATTTTAATAGATTTTTCCTGTTTTTAAGCTCTGTTCTCACTTTCCCGAACTTAAAAAAATTATTTTTCATATATATTTCCTTCTAAAATATAGAAAAAGACATTAAATGAATAATATAATGTAAAATTAACAATAGAAAAAAAAATAAACAAATTTTAAAAATTGTCCACACTGGGATTCGAACCCGCACCGTCTCGCTCAGCTGCTATCACGCTATCCGCTCCACCACGATTACACGGTCAGCGAGCTACTTGATGGCTTTAAAAGCAATCTCGCGGTCAGTTTAACGATGTACTTTGGGGGCCCATTGCGACCCTCCTAATTAAGCTATAAATATTTCCTTAGGCACAGGGGTTGGGGGCATGATACCCTATTTTGGTACCGAGTTTGAGATTTATAGCTTAATATTAAAGCGAGTTATGTGGTCTTGAAATCTTACCCGTACATGCCTATTTTAAGTTATTTTTTATTCCATTACGCGTTCTTTAACGAAGAAAGAGGATTGTTTTTATACAGAGAACATATTAGACAGGCCAAACTATCGAAAGTATTGTAAATAATATGAATAAATTAATTTTAATTGATTTTTCCTGTTTTTAAGCTCTGTTCTCACTTTCCCGAACTTAAAAAAATTATTTTTCATATATAGTTCCTTCTAAAATATAGAAAAAGACATTAAATGAATAATATAATGTAAAATTAACAATAGAAAAAAAAATAAACAAATTTTAAAAATTGTCCACACTGGGATTCGAACCCGCACCGTCTCGCTCAGCTGCTATCACGCTATCCGCTCCACCACGATTACACGGTCAGCGAGCTACTTGATGGCTTCAAAAGCAATCTCGCGGTCAGTTTAACGATGTACTTTGGGGGCCCATTGCGACCCTCCTAATTAAGCTATAAATATTTCCTTAGCCACAGGGGTTGGGGGCATGGTACCCTATTTTGGTACCGAGTTTGAGATTTATAGCTTAATATTAAAGCGAGTTACGTGGTCTTGAAATTTGATCCGTACATGCCTATTTTATGTTATTTTTTATTCCATAACGCGTTCTTTAACGAAGAAAGAGGATTGTTTTTATACAGAGAACATATTAGGCAGGCCAAACTATCGAAAATATTGTAAACAATATGAATAAATTAATTTTAATTGATTTTTCCTATTTTTAAGCTCTGTTCTCACTTTCCCGAACTTAAAAAAATTATTTTTCATATATAGTTCCTTCTAAAATATAGAAAAAGACATTAAATGAATAATATAATGTAAAATTAACAATAGAAAAAAAAATAAACAAATTTTAAAAATTGTCCACACTGGGATTCGAACCCGCACCGTCTCGCTCAGCTGCTATCACGCTATCCGCTCCACCACGATTACACGGTCAGCGAGTTACTTCATGGCTTCAAAAGCAATCTCGCGGTCAGTTTAACGATGTACTTTGGGGACCCATTGCGACCCTCCTAATGAAGCTATAAATATTTCTTTAGGCACAGGGGTTAGGGGCATGGTACCCTATTTTGGTACCAAGTTTGAGATTTATAGCTTAATATTAAAGCGAGTTACGTGGTCTTGAAAATTTATCCGAATATACCTATTTCATGTTATTTTTTATTCCATTATGCGTTCTTTAACGAAGAAAGAGGATTGTTTTTAGACAGAGAACATACTAGGCAGGCCAAACTATCGAAAGTATTGTAAATAATATGAATAAATTAATTTTAATTGATTTTTTCTGTTTTTAAGCTCTGATCTCATTTTCCCGAACTTAAAAAAATTATTTTTCATATATAATTCCTTCTATAATATAGAAAAACACATTAAATAAATAAAATAATGTAAAATTAACAAGAGAAAAAAAACAAATTTCAAAAAATGGACAGCACTGGGATTCGAACCCTCGCCATCCCGCTCAGCTGCTATCACGCTATCCGCTACTCCACGCATACACGGTGATGGTGGTATTCCATGCCTTCCAAAGCACTCTCCCGGTCAGTTGATCGATGTATTTTGGGGGCCCATTGCGATCCTCCTAATTAACCTATAAATATTTCCTTTGGCACAGAGGTGGGGGGCATGGTACCCTATTTTGGTACCGAGTTTGAGATTTATAACTTAATATTAAAGCGAGTTACGTGGTCTTGAAAATTGATCCGTACATACCTATTTTATGTTATTTTTTATTCCATTATGCGTTCTTTAAGGAAGAAAGAGTATTGTTTTTATACAGAGAACATACTAGGGAGGCCAAACTATCGAAAGTATTGTAAATAATATGAATAAATTAATTTTAATTGAATTTTCCTTTTTCTAAGCTCTGTTCTCACTTTCCCGAACTTAAAAAAATTATTTTTCCTATATAGTTACTTATATAATATAGAAAAACACATTAAATAAATAATATAATGTAAAATTAACAAAAGAAAAAAAATTTAAAAATTTTCCACACCGGGATTCGAACCCGCGTCGTCCCGCTCAGCTGCTATCACGCTATCCGCTCCACCACGTATACATGGTAAGCGTCGTATTCCATGCCTTCAAAAGCACTTTCGCGGTTAGTTGATCGATGTACTTTGGGGGCCCCTTGCGATCCTTGAAAATTGATCCGTACATACCTATTTTATGTTATTTTTTGTTCCATTATACGTTCTTTAACAAAGAAAGAGGATTGTTTTTATACAGAGAACATACTAGGGAGGCCAAACTATCGAAAGTATTGTAAATAATATGAATAAATTAATTTTAATTGATTTTTTCTGTTTTTAAGCTCTGATCTCACTTTCTCGAACTTAAAAAAATTATTTTTCATATATAGTTCTTTCTAAAATATAGAAAAAGACATTAAATGAATAATATGATGTAAAATTAACAATAGAAAAAAAAATAAACAAATTTTAAAAATTGTCCACACTGGGATTCGAACCCGCACCGTCTCGCTCAGCTGCTATCACGCTATCCGCTCCACCACGATTGCACGGTCAGCGAGCTACTTGATGGCTTCAAAAGCAATCTCGCGGTCAGTTTAACGATGTACTTTGGGGGCCTATTGTGACCCTCCTAATTAAGCTATAAATATTTCCTTAGGCACAGGGGTTGGGGGCATGGTACCCTATTTTGGTACCGAGTTTGAGATTTATAGCTTAATATTAAAGCGAGTTATGTGGTCTTGAAATCTTACCCGTACATGCCTATTTTAAGTTATTTTTTATTCCATTACGCGTTCTTTAACGAAGAAAGAGGATTGTTTTTATACAGAGAACATATTAGACAGGCCAAACTATCGAAAGTATTGTAAATAATATGAATAAATTAATTTTAATAGATTTTTCCTGTTTTTAAGCTCTGTTCTCACTTTCCCGAACTTAAAAAAATTATTTTTCATATATATTTCCTTCTAAAATATAGAAAAAGACATTAAATGAATAATATAATGTAAAATTAACAATAGAAAGAAAAATAAACAAATTTTAAAAATTGTCCACACTGGGATTCGAACCCGCACCGTCTCGCTCAGCTGCTATCACGCTATCCGCTCCACCACGATTACACGGTCAGCGAGCTACTTGATGGCTTTAAAAGCAATCTCGCGGTCAGTTTAACGATGTACTTTGGGGGCCCATTGCGACCCTCCTAATTAAGCTATAAATATTTCCTTAGGCACAGGGGTTGGGGGCATGATACCCTATTTTGGTACCGAGTTTGAGATTTATAGCTTAATATTAAAGCGAGTTATGTGGTCTTGAAATCTTACCCGTACATGCCTATTTTAAGTTATTTTTTATTCCATTACGCGTTCTTTAACGAAGAAAGAGGATTGTTTTTATACAGAGAACATATTAGACAGGCCAAACTATCGAAAGTATTGTAAATAATATGAATAAATTAATTTTAATTGATTTTTCCTGTTTTTAAGCTCTGTTCTCACTTTCCCGAACTTAAAAAAATTATTTTTCATATATAGTTCCTTCTAAAATATAGAAAAAGACATTAAATGAATAATATAATGTAAAATTAACAATAGAAAAAAAAATAAACAAATTTTAAAAATTGTCCACACTGGGATTCGAACCCGCACCGTCTCGCTCAGCTGCTATCACGCTATCCGCTCCACCACGATTACACGGTCAGCGAGCTACTTGATGGCTTCAAAAGCAATCTCGCGGTCAGTTTAACGATGTACTTTGGGGGCCCATTGCGACCCTCCTAATTAAGCTATAAATATTTCCTTAGCCACAGGGGTTGGGGGCATGGTACCCTATTTTGGTACCGAGTTTGAGATTTATAGCTTAATATTAAAGCGAGTTACGTGGTCTTGAAATTTGATCCGTACATGCCTATTTTATGTTATTTTTTATTCCATAACGCGTTCTTTAACGAAGAAAGAGGATTGTTTTTATACAGAGAACATATTAGGCAGGCCAAACTATCGAAAATATTGTAAACAATATGAATAAATTAATTTTAATTGATTTTTCCTATTTTTAAGCTCTGTTCTCACTTTCCCGAACTTAAAAAAATTATTTTTCATATATAGTTCCTTCTAAAATATAGAAAAAGACATTAAATGAATAATATAATGTAAAATTAACAATAGAAAAAAAAATAAACAAATTTTAAAAATTGTCCACACTGGGATTCGAACCCGCACCGTCTCGCTCAGCTGCTATCACGCTATCCGCTCCACCACGATTACACGGTCAGCGAGTTACTTCATGGCTTCAAAAGCAATCTCGCGGTCAGTTTAACGATGTACTTTGGGGAACCATTGCGACCCTCCTAATGAAGCTATAAATATTTCTTTAGGCACAGGGGTTAGGGGCATG
The DNA here is from genome assembly GCA_949128135.1 of Parasteatoda lunata. Taxonomy (NCBI): domain Eukaryota; kingdom Metazoa; phylum Arthropoda; class Arachnida; order Araneae; family Theridiidae; genus Parasteatoda; species Parasteatoda lunata. Next base: position 134,612,285 of record OX421970.1, read on the forward strand.
GTACCCTATTTTGGTACCAAGTTTGAGATTTATAGCTTAATATTAAAGCGAGTTACGTGGTCTTGAAAATTTATCCGAATATACCTATTTCATGTTATTTTTTATTCCATTATGCGTTCTTTAACGAAGAAAGAGGATTGTTTTTAGACAGAGAACATACTAGGCAGGCCAAACTATCGAAAGTATTGTAAATAATATGAATAAATTAATTTTAATTGATTTTTTCTGTTTTTAAGCTCTGATCTCATTTTCCCGAACTTAAAAAAATTATTTTTCATATATAATTCCTTCTATAATATAGAAAAACACATTAAATAAATAAAATAATGTAAAATTAACAAGAGAAAAAAAACAAATTTCAAAAAATGGACAGCACTGGGATTCGAACCCTCGCCATCCCGCTCAGCTGCTATCACGCTATCCGCTACTCCACGCATACACGGTGATGGTGGTATTCCATGCCTTCCAAAGCACTCTCCCGGTCAGTTGATCGATGTATTTTGGGGGCCCATTGCGATCCTCCTAATTAACCTATAAATATTTCCTTTGGCACAGAGGTGGGGGGCATGGTACCCTATTTTGGTACCGAGTTTGAGATTTATAACTTAATATTAAAGCGAGTTACGTGGTCTTGAAAATTGATCCGTACATACCTATTTTATGTTATTTTTTATTCCATTATGCGTTCTTTAAGGAAGAAAGAGTATTGTTTTTATACAGAGAACATACTAGGGAGGCCAAACTATCGAAAGTATTGTAAATAATATGAATAAATTAATTTTAATTGAATTTTCCTTTTTCTAAGCTCTGTTCTCACTTTCCCGAACTTAAAAAAATTATTTTTCCTATATAGTTACTTATATAATATAGAAAAACACATTAAATAAATAATATAATGTAAAATTAACAAAAGAAAAAAAATTTAAAAATTTTCCACACCGGGATTCGAACCCGCGTCGTCCCGCTCAGCTGCTATCACGCTATCCGCTCCACCACGTATACATGGTAAGCGTCGTATTCCATGCCTTCAAAAGCACATTCCCGGTTAGTTTAACGATGTACTTTGGGGGCCCATTGCGACCCTCCTAATTAAGCTATAAATATTTCTTTAGGCACAGGGGTTAGGGGCATGGTACCCTATTTTGGTACCAAGTTTGAGATTTATAGCTTAATATTAAAGCGAGTTATGTGGTCTTGAAAACTTATCCGTACATACCTATTTTATGTTATTTTTTATTCCATTATACGTTCTTTAACGAAGAAAGAGGAATGTTTTTATACACAGAACATACTAGGCAGGCCGAACTATCGAAAGTATTGTAAATAATATGAATAAATTAATTTTAATTGATTTTTTCTGTTTTTAAGGTCTGATCTCATTTTCCCGAACTTAAAAAAATTATTTTTCATATATAATTCCTTCTATAATATAGAAAAACACATTAAATAAATAAAATAATGTAAAATTAACAAGAGAAAAAAAAACAAATTTCAAAAAATGGACAGCACTGGGATTCGAACCCTCGCCATCTCGCTCAGCTGCTATCACGCTATCCGCTACTCCACGCATACACGGTGATGGCGGTATTCCATGCCTTCCAAAGCACACTTCCGGTCAGTTGATCGATGTATTTTGGGGGCCCATTGCGACCCTCCTAATTAAGCTATAAATATTTCCTTAGGCACAGGGGTTAGGGGCATGGTACCCTATTTTGGTACCGAGTTTGAGATTTATAGCTTAATATTAAAGCGAGTTATGTGGTCTTGAAATCTTACCCGTACATGCCTATTTTATGTTATTTTTTATTCCATTTCGCGTTCTTTAACGAAGAAAGAAGATTGTTTTTATACAGAGAACATATTAGACAGGCCAAACTATCGAAAGTATTGTAAATAATATGAATAAATAATTTTAATTGATTTTTCCTGTTTTTAAGCTCTGTTCTCACTTTCCCGAACTTAAAAAACATATTTTTCATATATAGTTCCTTCTAAAATATAGAAAAAGACATTAAATGAATAATATAATGTAAAATTAACAATAGAAAAAAAAATAAACAAATTTTAAAAATTGTCCACACTGGGATTCGAACCCGCACCGTCTCGCTCAGCTGCTATCACGCTATCCGCTCCACCACGATTACACGGTCAGCGAGCTACTTGATGGCTTCAAAAGCAATCTCGCGGTCAGTTTAACGATGTACTTTGGGGGCCCATTGCGACCCTCCTAATTAAGCTATAAATATTTCCTTAGACACAGGTTTTGGGGGCATGGTACCCTATTTTGGTACCGAGTTTGATATTTATAGCTTAATATTAAAGCGAGTTACGTGGTCTTGAAATTTGATCCGTACATGCCTATTTTATGTTATTTTTAATTCCATTACGCGTTCTTTAACGAAGAAAGAGGATTGTTTTTATACAGAGAGCATATTAGGCAGGCCAAACTATCGAAAGTATTGTAAATAATATGAATAAATTAATTTTAATTGATTTTTCCTGTTTTTAAGCTCTGCTCTCACTTTCCCGAACTTAAAAAAATTATTTTTCATATATAGTTCCTTCTAAAATATAGAAAAAGACATTAAATGAATAATATAATGTAAAATTAACAATAGAAAAAAAAAAAACAAATTTTAAGAATTTTCTATGTATGTATGTATGTATGTATGTATACCTCAAAAAGTGTTGGGAGAAGCTTTATTTTGAGGAATTTCGCCTTCCGAAAAGCGTTAATACGAAAAAATTCTAAGTCTTTTCTCATTGTTAACAAAAGGCTTCATATTATACTATAATATTAACCTTTAATGTTGTAATTGGACCAGGTACTATATTACCGGGTACTAGTTTACCCTACCAAAGGAAATATTTATGGACCCGCATTTTACTGTTTTTGTATATCTCAAAAAGTGTTGCGAGAAGCTTTTTTGACCTTTTTTGACCTTTTTTGACCTTTTTTTGACCTTAATATTAACCTTTAATGTTGTTATTGGACTAGGTATTATATTACGGGGTACTAGTGTACCCTACCAAAGGAAATAATTATAGACCTCATAGGGGGTACACAGTGTAACCCCTCATTTTACTATGTATGTATGTATGTATGTATATCTAAAACAGGGCATTTTTCAATGTTAAGAAAAATGCCTCCTATCAGACCTTAATATTAACCTTTAATGTTTTAATTGGACGAGGTGTTATATTACCTTGTAATAGTGTACCCTACCAAAGGAATCAATTATAGACCCCATAGGGGGTACACGGTGTGACCCCGCAATGTATGTCTATCTGAAATAGTGATGCGAAAAGTCTTATTTCGCAGAAATTCGCCTTCCGAAAAGCGTTAATAATTCTTTTTTCAAGAGAAATAAATTTTCTATGTATGTATATCTCAAAAAGTGTTGCGAGAAGCTTTACCTGTAAGAAATTCGCCTTCCGAAAAGCGTTAATACGGAAAAATTCTAAGTCTTTTCTCAATAATAACAAAGCCTCCTATCAGACCTTAATATTGACCTTTAAATTTGTAATTGGACCAGGTATTATATTACGGGGTACTAGTGTACCCTACCAAAGGAAAAAATTATAGACCTCATAGGGCGTACACAGCGTGACCCCGAATTTTACTATGTATGTATGTATATCTCAAAAAGTGTTGCGAGAAGCTTTATTTCGAAGAAATTCGCCTTCCGAAGAGCTTTTATACGCAGAAATGCTAAGTCTTTTTTCAAGAGGAGAAATAAATTTTCTATGTATGTATATCTCAAAAAGTGTTGCGAGAAGCTTTATTTTGAGGAAATTCGCCTTCCGAAAAGCGTTAATAATGAGAAATTTTAAGTCTTTTCTCATTGTTAACAAAAGGCTTCATAGCAGTCCTTAATATTAACCTTTAATGTTGTAAATTGACCAGGTGTTATATTACCTTGTAATAGTGCACCCTACCAGAGGAAATAATTATAGACCCCATAGGGGGTACACAGCGTGACCCCGAATTTTACTCTTTCTGTATATCTAAAACAGTTCATTTTTCAATGTTAAGAAAAATTCCTCCTATCAGACCTTAATATTAACCTTTAATGTTGTAATTGGACCAGGTGCTTTATTACCTTGTACTAGTGTACCCTACTAAAGGAAATAATTATAGACCCTATAGGGGGTACACAGTGTAACCCCGAATTTTAGTGTTTTTGTATAGCTAAAATAGTGTTGCGAGAAGCTTTATTTCGCCGAAATACGCCTTCTGAATAGCTTTTATACGGAGAAATTCTAAGTCTTTTTTCAAGAGAAATGAATTTTCTATGTATGTATATCTCAAAAATTGTTGCGAGAAGCTTTATTTTGAAGAAATTCGCCTTCTGAAAATCTTTTATACGCATAAACTTTCAACGGGAAGGCTCCGACGCTGGTTCCCGTACCGGACCGGAGTGTATTGCCGGCAGAGGCGCTCCGGATACCGCAGCAGCCGGGTTGCTTTTACGAGAGAAATAAATTTTCTATGTATGTATGTATACCTCAAAAAGTGTTGGGAGAAGCTTTATTTTGAGGAAATTCGCCTTCCGAAAAGCGTTAATACGAAAAAATTCTAAGTCTTTTCTCATTGTTAACAAAAGGCTTCATATTATACTATAATATTAAACTTTAATGCTGTAATTGGACGAGGTATTATATTATGGGGTACTAGTGTACCCTACCAAAGGAAATAATTATAGACCCCATAGGGGGTACACAGCGTGACCCCGAATTTTACTCTTTCTGTATATCTAAAACAGTTCATTTTTCAATGTTAAGAAAAATTCCTCCTATCAGACCTTAATATTAACCTTTAATGTTGTAATTGGACCAGGTGTTATATTACCTTGTACTAGTGTATCCTACTAAAGGAAATAATTATAGACCCTATAGGGGGTACACAGTGTGACCCCGAATTTTACTGTTTTTGTATAGCTAAAATAGTGTTGCGAGAAGCTTTATTTCGCAGAAATACGCCTTCTGAATAGCTTTTATACGGAGAAATTCTAAGTCTTTTTTCAAGAGAAATGAATTTTCTATGTATGTATATCTCAAAAAGTGTTGCGAGAAGCTTTATTTTGAAGAAATTCGCCTTCTGAAAATCTTTTATACACATAAACTTTCAACGGGAAGGCTCCGACGCTGGTCCCCGTACCGGACCGGAGTGTATTGCCGGCAGAGGCGCTCCGGATACCGCAGCAGCCGGGTTGCTTTTACGAGAGAAATAAATTTTCTATGTATGTATGTATACCTCAAAAAGTGTTGGGAGAAGCTTTATTTTGAGGAAATTCGCCTTCCGAAAAGCGTTAATACGAAAAAATTCTAAGTCTTTTCTCATTGTTAACAAAAGGCTTCATATTATACTATAATATTAAACTTTAATGTTGTAATTTGACCAGGTGTTATATTACCTTGTACTAGTGTACCCTACCAAAGGAAATAATTATAGAGCCCATAGGGGGTACACAGCGTGACCCGGAATTTTACTCTTTTTGTATATCTCCAAAAGTGTTTCGAGAAGCTTTATTTCGCAGAAATTCGCCGCCTCAATAGCTCTTATACGCAGAAATTCTAAGTCCATTCTCAATATTAACAAAGCCTCCTATCAGACCTTAATATTGACCCTTAATATTTTAAGTGGACCAGGTGTTATATTACCTGGTACTAGTGTACCCTACCAAAGGAAATAATTATAGAGCCCATAGGGGGTACACAGCGTGACCCCGCACTTTAATATGTATGTATATCTAAAACAGTGCATTTTTCAATGTTAAGAAAAGTGCCTCCTATCAGACCTTAATATTAACCTTTAATGTTTTAATTGGACGAGGTGTTATATTACCTTGTAATAGTGTACCCTACCAAAGGAATCAAATATAGACCCCATAGGGAGTACACAGCGTGACCCCGAATTTTACTGTTTTTGTATATCTCCAAAAGTGTTGCGAGAAGCTTTATTTCGAAGAAATTCGCCTTCCGAAGAGCTTTTATACGCAGAAATTCAAAGTCTTTTCTTAATGTTAACAAAGCCTCCTATCAGACCTTAATATTGACCCTTAATATTTTAAGTGGACCAGGTGTTATATTACCTGGTACTAGTGTACCCTACCAAAGGAAATAATTATAGAGCCCATAGGGGGCACACAGCGTGACCCCGAATTTTACTCTTTTTGTATAGCTAAAATAGTGTTGCGAGAAGCTCTATTTCCAAGAAATTCGCCTTCTGAAGAGCTTTTATAGGCAGAAATTCTAAGTCTGTTTTCAAGAGGAGAAATAAATTTTTTATGTATGTATATCTCCAAAAGTGTTGCGAGAAGCTTTATTTTGAGGAAATTCGCCTTCCGAAAAGCGTTAATACGGATCAATATAAAGTCTTTTCTCATTGTTAACAAATGGCTTCATATCAGACCTTAATATTAACCTTTAATGTTATAATTGGTCCAAGTATTATATTACGGAGTACTAGTGTACCCTACCAAAGGAAATAATTTTAGAGCCCATAGGGGGTACACAGTGTGACCCCGCATTTTACTATGTATGTATATTTAAAACAATGCATTTTTCAATGTTAAGAAAAATACCTCCTATCAGACCTTAATATTAACCTTTAATGTTGTAAATGGACCAGGTATTATATTATGGGGTACTAGTGTACCCTACCAAAGGAAATAATTATAGACCCCATAGGGGGTACACACCGTGACCCCGAATTTTACTGTTTTTGTATATCTAAAACAATGCATTTTTCAATGTTAAGAAAAATGCCTCCTATCAGACCTTTATATTAACCTTTAATGTTGTAAATGGATCAGGTGTTATATTACCTTGTACTAGTGTACCCTACCAAAGGATATAATTATAGACCCCATAGGGGGTACACAGCGTGACCCCGAATTTTACTGTTTTTGTATATATAAAACAATGCATTTTTCAATGTTAAGAAAAATGCCACCTATCAGACCTTAATATTAACCTTTAATGTTGTAATTGGACCAGGTATTATATTACGGGGTACTAGTGTACCCTACCAAAGGACATAATTATAGACCCCATAGGGGGTACACAGTGTGACCCCGCATTTTACTATGTATGTATATTTAAAACAATGCATTTTTCAATGTTAAGAAAAATACCTCCTATCAGACCTTAATATTAACCTTTAATGTTGTAAATGGACCAGGTATTATATTATGGGGTACTAGTGTACCCTACCAAAGGAAATAATTATAGACCCCATAGGGGGTACACACCGTGACCCCGAATTTTACTGTTTTTGTATATCTAAAACAATGCATTTTTCAATGTTAAGAAAAATGCCTCCTATCAGACCTTTATATTAACCTTTAATGTTGTAAATGGATCAGGTGTTATATTACCTTGTACTAGTGTACCCTACCAAAGGATATAATTATAGACCCCATAGGGGGTACACAGCGTGACCCCGAATTTTACTGTTTTTGTATATATAAAACAATGCATTTTTCAATGTTAAGAAAAATGCCGCCTATCACACCTTAATATTAACCTTTAATGTTGTAATTGGACCAGGTATTATATTACGGGGTACTAGTGTACCCTACCAAAGGACATAATTATAGACCCCATAGGGGGTACACAGTGTGACCCCGCATTTTACTATGTATGTATATTTAAAACAATGCATTTTTCAATGTTAAGAAAAATACCTCCTATCAGACCTTAATATTAACCTTTAATGTTGTAAATGGACCAGGTATTATATTATGGGGTACTAGTGTACCCTACCAAATGAAATAATTATAGACCCCGAATTTTACTGTTTTTGTATATCTCCAAAAGTGTTGCGAGAAGCTTTATTTCGAAGAAATTCGCCTTCTGAAGAGCTTTTATACACAGAAATTCTACGTCTTTTCTCAATGTTAACAAACCCTCCTATCAGACCTTAATATTGACCCTTAATATTTTAAGTGGACCAGGTGTTATATTACCTTGTAATAGTGTACCTTACCAAAGGAAATAATTATAGACACCATAGGGGGTACACAGCGTGACCCCGCACTTTACTCTGTATGTATACCTAAAACAGTGCATTTTTCAATGTTAAGAAAAATGCCTCCTATCAGACCTTAATATTAACCTTTAATGTTGTAATTGGACCAGGTGTTATATTACCTTGTACTCGTGTACCCTATTAACCCCTTACATCCGAAGCGTCATGAAAAGACATTTACAAGCAAACTACGGCAAGTGTCGTTTCGTGACGGTCTGGCTTTTTTGGGGTAGGGAAGTAGAAAAAGAGATTCTTGGGTGGGGAATGAAATAGGGGGTCATTTAAGGGGAGGACGAACAAAGAGAAGGGTTGGCAGTTTACATCAATTACTCAGATTATTATCCTTCCCCTAAGCTTCTTCTGAATGGATTGCTTTTTGCTTTGTAATTTGGCTTTCAAGAAAAACGCCAATACTATCATTTCAACTTACATTGAAATCTATTTTGAATTGCACAGATCTTTCATAAGAAATATATTTTTTTTCTTAAATAACATTAACAAAAATATGTGCAATTTTTTTCTTAACTAACTTTGATAAAAATATCTAATCTAAGGTTATGATTTTTCGATAATAATCTACTTCAAATAATGTTTTATTCTTTATCCACATTTTTGTTAACATTAAAAATAAATAAATAAAGTAGAAAATGATTAAAATATAAAAAATAAATAAAGTAGAAAATGATTAAAATATAAAAAATAAATAAAGTAGAAAATGATTAAAATATAAATAAATAAAGTAGAAAATGAATAAAATATAAAAAATAAATAAATAAAATTTTTGAGTGCTTTTATATAGTTTTAGTTATCTAAATTTTTACAGATTTCAATTGTAAAAAAACTTTTTATTGTTTTTTGGCGAAGAATATAATAAAGATTCTTTGAAGACTAAATAGTTTCTTCATTATCTTTCCATTTATACATTTATCAGATAAGTGATTTTTTGAAATTTTTATTAATCGAGGATATATTCATTAAAATATGATGAGTGGATATATTCATTAAAATATTAAACGAAAATCTGATTATAAGAACTTTACTCAATTTCATAATTTTCAAGATTTTTCTGTTTAGTAAAAATACAAAAGTAATGATTAATAAAAATGACGCCAGATATTGATGAAAGTTTTAATTTATTTTATATTATATTTATTTTCTTTTAGTGCATGCAATAAATTTATTAATATATATTTATGTAATTACTGAAAGCAAAAAAAATAAAAAGGAACAAGGGATAATTTATTATATAATTTTATCATATTATTACACAATTAAAAGTTCGCCTTTCGTAAATTTGGCCTTTTATAGATAATTTAATGTGATTTAAAAATTTATCTGGTCCAGTTAAATAGATCAAACCATTTTAATGTTGTTCAAACTGCTGACAATTAATTTAAATATATTATTAACTTCTAATAATAGATATTATTATCACAGACAATGTAAGTTAATTATATCATTTTATATCTAAGGCATTCTGTGTTCTATTTCCAATGAATATCTAAATTATTCAAGAATATTTAATTTTGATGATACAGAGTTCGAAAAACAGGAGTTCTCACTTCAAAACATAGAATGTTTGCAAGGCCCCATTTGATATGCAAAGAAAGATTTTAAAAAAGCGTTTGACTTCCCTTCACCGCAGGCTATCTGAACTATCCTGCTAACCTTTTGTTACCCCCAGACAGTGGTCTTTTCAAAATTTGTTCTTTTCATCTTCTTTGTTACTCTGGGAATTATATTTATGGATGTTGTATTGTGAAGTATTGCACACCTTTAACATCACAGAAAGAAGGGGAAAAAGATAACTGGACATCCAAAGCAATTTTTTCTATGGCTGATTTGTATAAAAATAATACAAAACTGATTGTAATTCAACACTGTAAAAAATCAGTCTCAGATGATAGATGTTTTTAACAAGTTCATTCAATTTTTAATTACAAAAATGGTTATGATACAGAATGAACATAAATAGTTATTTTTTAATTAAAGAAAAATTATAATATAATTAATAGAAGAGGAATTTAGGAGTTTAGTAAAAAATCAGAAAGGGACATAAAATACTAAAAAATAAAATAAATAAAAAAAAGCTGAAGGGAAAACTGATACTGGAAATAATTTAAGAAATTATATTCATTCTTAGAAGAAAAAAAAAAGTCTCTTTAGGTTTATATATAAAATGTTAGTTAAGTTATGTTGATTCCACTTCTTTGATAAAATTCACTGTTTTTCGACCCTTTGGTATTGTTTACTTACATATTTCGTTTTTAGTTTAATATATATATATATATTGATATTGTTTAGCATATAATATTTATAATGAAATATCTTTATATTTTTGCTGCCATTTTTAAACAATATTACAAGAAAGATAAGTTTCATTAAATTGAAAATTTATAACAAATAAAATATCTCGATGCATTAAACAAAAGTTTTTTACACACACTCGTGGATTTCCTTCATACTCACATTCGTTCACTGTTACTAAAAGATTACTATTCGATGTTATACGGTTCAAATAGCAAATAAAGCACTCTCTATTAACTACAATATTTTCTACTATTTTAGCTTGAAAACTGATAACAACGAGATAATTTAAAAAAATATATATATTTTGCTCTTTTTTCTGCAATAAAACAAAAAATAGAAATAGTAGTTGGATATTACATCGATAATTTTAAATGTCTACTTCCAGCTTGAATTCTTGATTGGTCACCTTTTGAAAGCACAGTGAAAATTATTTAGTTCTTGAAAAATATGTATCAATGGTAACAAAACCGAATGGGAATCATAATTTGAATTCAGATTCACCATCAACTAGTATAGCGTTTATAAATAGTTTAACTCCTGAGTGTATACTAAGAACATGGTTGAGATCTAGAAATATTTTGCCACGAGAACAATAACAGTACTATTATTTATGCTACAACACAACATTCTTTGCACTAAAAGTGAAAACGAAGTAACTTTCATTTTATTCTTGGATTATTATTACTATTTTTGGTAAAAAATTAAATGCATATTCATTTGCATCGGTACTATATAAAGAAATATGTTTCAAATTTATTATGAGTATAATATAAATTGAGCAAATTTTATAACTTTTAAATTTTGTTTTAAAAGAAATCAGGACATGGACTGCACAAATTTTCAGTAAATTATTTTATTAGTTATTTATTTAATTATTATTCTTCATTTTTTTTGGGAAAAAACAGTTTAATTCTAATTGTAAAAACAACCGTTCAAACCCCAATAAATATGATAAAAGGGATTTTTCTTAAGGGAAAAAAACTTTTAACAACAAATTACATTAATCACCGAAACTAACTTTAAAGTTAACAATCAGTGATGTTACTAATGGGTAGATAAATATAGAACATTTTTTGTCATGGTCAAAGCATAATATTTATAACATTTACGGAATAAATCAAAATAAAAACATAAAACTATGAAAAAAACTGTTCCTGCTTAATTATTTATCCACACTATTTATATTATTTGGCGTAAGTATAATATTTAAAAAACAAGCGTGTTTTTTTTTTATTTATTATTTTTAGAATGAATGTACTTTTATAACTCAGGATCAAGATATAATAAATAAAAACCAACATAAAAATTAATTAATTAATTTTAGAATTTTCCTAAATATTTTCCTAAATATATTCCTAAATAAAACAAAACTCGTTAATTATTTGCTACATCTTACTTCCCCTGCTTTTGGAAAAATAAATATTTTTTGCAATTACATTGAAATTGAAAATGAATTAATAAAGAGAATTAAAAATAAATCATCCACTATTCTTGTTCTTGTAGTAAGCATTTCAAGAGAATATTACTAGAAAGAAAAAGCATCACGAAGTCCACGTATGGAAGAACGTAACAAATTCCTCACAATACGAAAGCATTTCCTGTATCATACTATAGAATTCATCGGAATCATTTTTAAACAGGCTGTCAACAAGTAAATAAATATTGCAAAAACTCCACAATAAGGGTACTGCCATGTTCATGAAAGGATAATAATATACAACAAAATATAGCTCTTGACACTTATGACTAACCGAATTATACCTTCTACCACTTCCCTTTGTGTGCTATCGGCATCACAGAAAGTGAATTATATTTCTGCATTTGTGAAACGTGATTGTGAAAACGTGTGCGTACTCATTAAGTATTAGCGAACATATTACTTTGATTATTTCACATTTCATAGAAGAAGAAAAAAACAACAGAATTTTGTTATGTATAAAGATTAAAGTTTTTCCTATTCAAAATTTCACACAGCGATTAATTTCCTCCAACAATTTACGGAATCTATTCTAGTGGCTGTTTCGTTTTGCTCATCACCTAAAATGCCATCTGATAAAACTTACACGACCTGAATATAATATATGGTACGGTTATATATATATATATATAGTTCAGTACCTAATGCATCCTTCAGAAATCATAATGAATATTGTATTGGTAAATAAATACTATGGAGTCTAGCAAAGAATATTACTTATACAAAGATGGTTTGTTTTTTTTCTGCTTGATGTCTTTTTTTAAAAACTGAAAAACAAAAATTATTATCAACAGTAAAATCTTAAACATTTGGAATGTATCCATATACAAACTTACCACAAAAAAAAGTATTACATCATATTCATCGTAATCATAAAATGATTCTTAAAATATAAGTTGTAATCTTCATCCGTTTTAAGAAAATTTTTAGTGCAAAAGGATTCTTATTTTACCCCGACTGTAGAATTAACTACACAATAAATAACAGTTCTAATAGGGGGGAACTTATGTAATAAATTTAACTAGCTTTATGTAATAAATTTTTGCTATAATAAAAAGGAAATGTTTCATTATCTAAAAATTGACAATTTTCAGCAAATAAAGCATTTTTCTTTTTTCAGATTTGAGGGGAAAAAATATAAAATTCAATATTTTTTATGATAGTAATATTACTGATCCACAGTGGTGGCTGAAAACCCACCCAATTTTGGAAGCATGAGTACCAAGCACCAGCTTGCCTGGAAAGTAAAGGTGGTTTGCACGCAATGCTGACCATATTGCCATGATCATGCCGTCACAGACAAAACTCTTCTCATGAGCCTCATTATGTATTTGATTCTAAAATACGTACATTTTTTTAAAAACTTTATCTGCCTCGATGCCCCATCTCCTAATGTATGCATGCCCGATGTATGCAGCACGTACTGCCTAATGTATGCATTTATCTAGATAAGATAAATGCATACATATTTTTATTTTCTTTATCTCCGAGAGTAATATTAATCTCCTCAGTGATAAACGTAATAAAATTTCCAAAGCCAAAATTTAAAGAAAAAAGAAAAGAAAAATTCATAAAAAAATGGTAAAGAAAGTAAGAAAAATTTAACATAAAAAAAAAGAATAAATTACACGAGAATTGAAGAAATTGCTTTTCGAGTATTTAAAAGGAATATCGTTTAACATGGTTCGCCGAGTTTTATGTATTATATAAAATTTCTATTCTCTTTTGGTTCTCTTCGAATCTCTGTTTCCATTACTTTTTGCTTTATTCATACAGTTACAATTATAAAAAAAATTATACAGTTGTAACTTATCCCATTTAGAGATAATAGTAATAAAATTTCCTAAGCCAAAATTTAAAGAAAAAAGAAAAAAATTCATAAAAAAATAATAAAGAAAGTAAGAAAAATTAATTATTTAAATTTGATTTGGGTTGCTAACAATTTGTTGCTTTTGCTAACAGTTTGTCTTTTTCTAAACTCAATTTATAAAGTTTTTTTCTGTAAGTTCGATCTCGATTATTTTTCTATAAATCACTATCTTGGACGTTTCTTATTAGACATGCTGCCTACAGACGCGATTTCTGCTTTCGCTATCCACCAAATCAGTACATCAAAGATGCCGCTTTCCAGCTGCAAAGCTCTTTTTCAATAGCGGAAACTGGTTCTCATTTAAAAATATTACTAGTTAGTTTCATTCTCTTCTTTTCTAGAAAAATGGGTTAAAATGTTACTGTCACATTTCTTCCTAAGGCGAATCTCACGTTTCGCAGTATTTCATAAATACTATAGAATTACCCTCTCCAAGTTTTAACCAGAATCACCACAATAGCGAAAAGGACGGATAAAGAAGAGGGGGGAAAAGGAGAAAGGAAAAAGAAAATCGATTATAATTAATAAAACACAAATGTAAAAAAAAAAAAAAAAATTCCAACGAAAATAAGAAATTTATAAATGTTGATAAGTTTTTATACCCATAGCTTGGCGAACAAAGAGATATCCTTTCACAGTATCCTTTGGCCAAGACCCATAGCTATTCTTAATTTTATTAAAATTAAAAAAGAACAAAAAATTACAATCTCAATGATAATGATACATAAAAATATATAAAATGCAAGCGCCATTTTATAACTAAAGCGCCATTTTATAACTTTTATTTAACATCTACTTGAAATATTTAATGAAATTTGAGAACTTTTAAGGGACAGTTTAAGTATTGCGAAATCACTTGAAAAGGAGTAGGAAGTTTGAGATCTAACAAAAGGGGTGAGGTCAATGAGCAATGTTTACAAAAGTTATTATAGTTACTTTATTTTAAATTTTTTAAAAATAAAAAATACATTTTAACGAAAAATTGGGAAAAATTAATTTTCTAAATGAAAATACAGTTTGCTGAAAGAAAATACTATAAATTTTTTTTCAAGTTCTTCGAAACAATATTCAAAGTTTCTTTTTTCTTAAAAACCCCAAAATATGATCAATTATAACATTTCTACATAAGTTAATTATTATTATTACTATGTAATAAAAACTATTAACGTTTGCATTTCGTTTTCGCTGTAAATATGAGATCATTACGCTTTGTGCACAATTCAAATGCAAAACAACGATACATTTAGTTTTTAATATATATATATATATATATATATATATATATATATATATATATATATATATATATATATATATATATATATATATATATATATATATATATATATTATATATATATACACACACACTTGCTGAATATCCGTTCCTTGTACGGCATGACCGCATGAAAAGAAAGAAAAAAGATGTAAATTAATAATAAATCAGTATTAAATGCTGTTGTTCGAGGCCAACTTATTATGATAGTTAAAATAAAATTTAACACAATCCGCAAAGCATACTTATTCCTTTCAAGAGACCATAAAAACTATTTCAACCATATCTAGATTGGCAGTGTATCAATTGCATAATATGAGTAGGGCATATTACTATAAGTTATTAAACGTAATTGGTTTATACTAAAATTGAGTCACCAAAATTATTTAGGCGTCATTCTGTTCACCTAATAGCAGAACCTTTTCTACATTTATCGTACTTTTTAATACATAGCTTATTCTTTTTTTATTTCAATGATTATCTACTAATAAAGTTGACTATAATTGGTATCAATAATATTATGGCGATTTTTTACGTTTCTCCTAACCTAAACGTACTAGTTCTCTTCATTTATTTTGACTTTCAGAACAAAACCTTTTTTTTTTTGTTCCACTTATATTAATTTTAAATTATTTAGTTTTATAGAAAAATATTTTAAGAGTATAACTTTGAACAAAATAAACATGCGATTTCGGATAATTTACTAATTTCGAGACGTATTCACCAATGCTCAACCGTAGTTTCGTTCATCATCGGGTATATCTGACATTAAAAAATAACATTTTATATTTTAGTATAAATTATTGCCGAAAGTATAAAAAAAAAACTTCAGTAAGTAGATTTTACTCATTATAATTAAGGAAATCTATAAAAATAATTGCTTTTACAGAAATTCTTTTAATTCTATCAAGCCCACTACATAAGAATGATTGATTTATAAACATACACGAATAATAACTATTTTAATTTTCATATTTTTATTCTACTGTACTCTTGTGTAATGTTATTACAAAGTAATTATAAATGTAAAACCTGACATTTTGAACACTGTTGATATGAAATAAGAAGCTAGTGGTCAAAATTATATCGCATGAATCTTAATTTTTTTTTCGGTCAGGACACTTAATGAAATGGAAAATAAATGAATATCAGAAGCCGTTTCCTTTTATTGATTAATTTTGAAAGCTAATATTCTTGAATTTACTAAAATATAACTCAGAACCTTTTATTTTTAATTTCTTTAATTAAGAAAGAAATTTAAAGATATCACAATCATAATATCAGATTTCATAAGCCGTGTTACATTAAATAAAATTAATGAATCGTTGTATTAATACAAAAATTAAAAGGATAAGATAATTTGAATATTCGCAACAAATCAAAAGAATCTTCCACTCTTATTTAAAATTTCGAAAGGTTAGAAAAAAAGGAAAGAAGAACGAAATAAAAGTAAAGAAAGAAGAAATAAAAATTAAAGTATAATTTATTACTCCTCTATTTGAAAGTAGCCAAAAAGGTGCTAAACTTTTATTTTCGGTAAACTTATATTTTGAGTAAATGTTCTAATTTGTTAACCAGTCCCCTCCTTTGCCGCATGAGTGATTTTGAATACTCAACTGCGAGAAAACGATGACCCCTCCTCGACCCCTCACAGGAAGATAGCTTTGGACGAGTTCAATCATAGAAACTACTTTCAGAAAACTCCCGTAATGAAAGGATACAAATTCTAGGACTCGGTCGGAATCAAAGGGTTAAAGTAAAAAATTATAGATCCCATAGGGGGTACACAGCGTGACCCCGAACTTTACTGTTTTTGTTGAGATTTATAGCTTAATATTAAAGCGAGTTATGTGGTCTTGAAAACTTACACGTACATGCCTATTTTATGTTATTTTTTATTCCATTACACGTTCTTTAACGAAGAAAGAGGATTTTTTTTATACAGAGAACATATTAGGCAGGCCAAACTATCGAAAATATTGTAAATAATATGAATAAATTAATTTTAATTGATTTTTCCTATTTTTAAGCTCTGTTCTCACTTTCCCGAACTTAAAAAAATTATTTTTCATATATAGTTCCTTCTAAAATATAGAAAAAGACATTAAATGAATAATATAATGTAAAATTAACAATAGAAAAAAAAATAAACAAATTGTAAAAATTGTCCACACTGGGATTCGAACCCGCACCGTCTCGCTCAGCTGCTATCACGCTATCCGCTCCACCACGATTACACGGTCAGCGAGTTACTTCATGGCTTCAAAAGCAATCTCGCGGTCAGTTTAACGATGTATTTTGGGGGCCCATTGCGACCCTCCTAATTAAGCTATAAATATTTCCTTTGGCACAGAGGTGGGGGGCATGGTACCCTATTTTGGTACCGAGTTTGAGATTTATAACTTAATATTAAAGCGAGTTACGTGGTCTTGAAAATTGATCCGTACATACCTATTTTATGTTATTTTTTATTCCATTATGCGTTCTTTAAGGAAGAAAGAGTATTGTTTTTATACAGAGAACATACTAGGGAGGCCAAACTATCGAAAGTATTGTAAATAATATGAATAAATTAATTTTAATTGAATTTTCCTGTTTTTAAGCTCTGTTCTCACTTTCCCGAACTTAAAAAAATTATTTTTCCTATATTGTTACTTATATAATATAGAAAAACACATTAAATAAATAATATAATGTAAAATTAACAAAAGAAAAAAAATTTAAAAATGGTCCACACCGGGATTCGAACCCGCGTCGTCCCGCTCAGCTGCTATCACGCTATCCGCTCCACCACGTATACATGGTAAGCGTCGTATTCCATGCCTTCAAAAGCACTTTCCCGGTTAGTTTAACGATGTACTTTGGGGGCCCATTGCGACCCTCCTAATTAAGCTATAAATATTTCCTTAGGCACAGGGGTTGGGGGCATGGTACCCTATTTTGGTACCAAGTTTGAGATTTATAGCTTAATATTAAAGCGAGTTATGTGGTCTTGAAATTTTATCCGTACATACCTATTTCATGTTATTTTTTATTCCATTATACGTTCTTTAACGAAGAAAGAGGAATGTTTTTATACAGAGAACATACTAGGCAGGCCAAACTATCGAAAGTATTGTAAATAATATGAATAAATTAATTTTAATTGATTTTTTCTGTTTTTAAGGTCTGATCTCATTTTCCCGAACTTAAAAAAATTATTTTTCATATATAATTCCTTCTATAATATAGAAAAACACATTAAATAAATAAAATAATGTAAAATTAACAAGAGAAAAAAAAACAAATTTCAAAAAATGGACAGCACTGGGATTCGAACCCTCGCCATCTCGCTCAGCTGCTATCACGCTATCCGCTACTCCACGCATACACGGTGATGGTGGTATTCCATGCCTTCCAAAGCACTCTCCCGGTCAGTTGATCGATGTATTTTGGGGGCCCATTGCGATCCTCCTAATTAACCTATAAATATTTCCTTTGGCACAGAGGTGGGGGGCATGGTACCCTATTTTGGTACCGAGTTTGAGATTTATAACTTAATATTAAAGCGAGTTACGTGGTCTTGAAAATTGATCCGTACATACCTATTTTATGTTATTTTTAATTCCATTATGCGTTCTTTAAGGAAGAAAGAGTATTGTTTTTATACAGAGAACATACTAGGGAGGCCAAACTATCGAAAGTATTGTAAATAATATGAATAAATTAATTTTAATTGAATTTTCCTGTTTTTAAGCTCTGTTCTCACTTTCCCGAACTTAAAAAAATTATTTTTCCTATATAGTTACTTATATAATATAGAAAAACACATTAAATAAATAATATAATGTAAAATTAACAAAAGAAAAAAAATTTAAAAATGGTCTACACCGGGATTCGAACCCGCGTCGTCCCGCTCAGCTGCTATCACGCTATCCGCTCCACCACGTATACATGGTAAGCGTCGTATTCCATACCTTCAAAAGCACTTTCCCGGTTAGTTGATCGATGTACTTTGGGGGCCCCTTGCGATCCTCCTAATTAACCTATAAATATTTCCTTCGGCACAGGGGTTGGGGGCATGGTACCCTATTTTGGTACCGAGTTTGAGATTTATAGCTTAATATTAAAGCGAGTTATGTGGTCTTGAAATCCTACCCGTAAATGCCTATTTTATGTTATTTTTTATTCCATTACGCGTTCTTTAACGAAGAAAGAGGATTGTTTTTATACAGAGAACATATTAGACAGGCCAAACTATCGAAAGTATTGTAAATAATATGAATAAATTAATTTTAATTGATTTTTCCTGTTTTTAAGCTCTGTTCTCACTTTCCCGAACTTAAAAAAATTATTTTTCATATATAGTTCCTTCTAAAATATAGAAAAAGACATTAAATGAATAATATAATGTAAAATTAACAATAGAAAAAAAAATAAACAAATTTTAAAAATTGTCCACACTGGGATTCGAACCCGCACCGTCTCGCTCAGCTGCTATCACGCTATCCGCTCCACCACGATTACACCGTCAGCGAGCTACTTGATGGCTTCAATAGCAATCTCGCGGTCAGTTTAACGATGTACTTTGGGGGCCCATTGCGACCCTCCTAATTAAGCTATAAATATTTCCTTAGGCACAGGGGTTGGGGGCATGGTACCCTATTTTGGTACCGAGTTTGAGATTTATAGCTTAATATTAAAGCGAGTTACGTGGTCTTGAAATTTGATCCGTACAGGCCTATTTTATGTTATTTTTAATTCCATTACGCGTTCTTTAACGAAGAAAGAGGATTGTTTTTATACAGAGAACATATTAGGCAGGCCAAACTATCGAAAGTATTGTAAATAATATGAATAAATTAATTTTAATTGATTTTTCCTGTTTTTAAGCTCTGCTCTCACTTTCCCGAACTTAAAAAAATTATTTTTCATATATAGTTCCTTCTAAAATATAGAAAAAGACATTAAATGAATAATATAATGTAAAATTAACAATAGAAAAAAAAAATAAACAAATTTTAAAAATTTTCTATGTATGTATGTATGTATGTATGTATGTATGTATACCTCAAAAAGTGTTGGGAGAAGCTTTATTTTGAGGAATTTCGCCTTCCGAAAAGCGTTAATACGAAAAAATTTTAAGTCTTTTCTCATTGTTAACAAAAGGCTTCATATTATACTATAATATTAACCTTTAATGTTGTAATTGGACCAGGTACTATATTACCGGGTACTAGTTTACCCTACCAAAGGAAATATTTATGGACCCCGCATTTTACTGTTTTTGTATATCTCAAAAAGTGTTGCGAGAAGCTTTTTTGACCTTTTTTGACCTTTTTTGACCTTTTTTTGACCTTAATATTAACCTTTAATGTTGTTATTGGACTAGGTATTATATTACGGGGTACTAGTGTACCCTACCAAAGGAAATAATTATAGACCTCATAGGGGGTACACAGTGTAACCCCTCATTTTACTATGTATGTATGTATGTATGTATATCTAAAACAGGGCATTTTTCAATGTTAAGAAAAATGCCTCCTATCAGACCTTAATATTAACCTTTAATGTTTTAATTGGACGAGGTGTTATATTAACTTGTAATAGTGTACCCTACCAAAGGAATCAATTATAGACCCCATAGGGGGTACACGGTGTGACCCCGCAATGTATGTCTATCTGAAATAGTGATGCGAAAAGTCTTATTTCGCAGAAATTCGCCTTCCGAAAAGCGTTAATACGGAGAAATTCTTTTTTCAAGAGAAATAAATTTTCTATGTATGTATATCTCAAAAAGTGTTGCGAGAAGCTTTATTTGTAAGAAATTAGCCTTCCGAAAAGCGTTAATACGGAAAAATTCTAAGTCTTTTCTCAATAATAACAAAGCCTCCTATCAGACCTTAATATTGACCTTTAAATTTGTAATTGGACCAGGTATTATATTACGGGGTACTAGTGTACCCTACCAAAGGAAAAAATTATAGACCTCATAGGGCGTACACAGCGTGACCCCGAATTTTACTATGTATGTATGTATATCTCAAAAAGTGTTGCGAGAAGCTTTATTTTGAGGAAATTCGCCTTCCGAAAAGCGTTAATAATGAGAAATTTTAAGTCTTTTCTCATTGTTAACAAAAGGCTTCATAGCAGACCTTAATATTAACCTTTAATGTTGTAAATTGACCAGGTGTTATATTACCTTGTAATAGTGTACCCTACCAAAGGAAATAATTATAGACCCCATAGGGGGTACACAGCGTGATCCCGAATTTTACTCTTTCTGTATATCTAAAACAGTTCATTTTTCAATGTTAAGAAAAATTCCTCCTATCAGACCTTAATATTAACCTTTAATGTTGTAATTGGACCAGGTGTTATATTACCTTGTACTCGTGTACCCTATTAAAGGAAAAAATTATAGACCCCATAGGGGGTACACAGCGTGACCCCGAACTTTACTGTTTTTGATGAGATTTATAGCTTAATATTAAAGCGAGTTATGTGGTCTTGAAAACTTACCCGTGCATGCCTATTTTATGTTATTTTTTATTCCATTACACGTTCTTTAACGAAGAAAGAGGATTGTTTTTATACAGAGAACATATTAGGCAGGCCAAACTATCAAAAATATTGTAAATAATATGAATAAATTAATTTTAATTGATTTTTCCTATTTTTAAGCTCTGTTCTCACTTTCCCGAACTTAAAAAAATTGTTGTAATATACAAAAAGTGTTGGGAGAAGCTTTATTTTGAGGAATTTCGCCTTCCGAAAAGCGTTAATAATGAGAAATTTTAAGTCTTTTCTCATTGTTAACAAAAGGCTTCATAGCAGACCTTAATATTAACCTTTAATGTTGTAAATTGACCAGGTGTTATATTACCTTGTAATAGTGTACCCTACCAAAGGAAATAATTATAGACCCCATAGGGGGTACACAGCGTGACCCCGAATTTTACTCTTTCCGTATATCTAAAACAGTTCATTTTTCAATGTTAAGAAAAATTCCTCCTATCAGACCTTAATATTAACCTTTAATGTTGTAATTGGACCAGGTGTTATAATACCTTGTACTAGTGTACCCTACTAAAGGACATAATTATAGACCCTATAGGGGGTACACAGTGTGACCCCGAATTTTACTGTTTTTGGATAGCTAAAATAGTGTTGCGAGAAGCTTTATTTCGCAGAAATACGCCTTCTGAATAGCTTTTATACGGAGAAATTCTAAGTCTTTTTTCTAGAGAAATGAATTTTCTATGTATGTATATCTCAAAAAGTGTTGCGAGAAGCTTTATTTTGAAGAAATTCGCCTTCTAAAAATCTTTTATACGCATAATCTTTCAACGGGATGGCTCCGACGCTGGTCCCCGTACCGGACCGGAGTGTATTGCCGGCAGAGGCGCTCCGGATACCGCAGCAGCCGGGTTGCTTTTACGAGAGAAATAAATTTTCTATGTATGTATGTATACCTCAAAAAGTGTTGGGAGAAGCTTTATTTTGAGGAAATTCGCCTTCCGAAAAGCGTTAATACGAAAAAATTCTAAGTCTTTTCTCATTGTTAACAAAAGGCTTCATATTATACTATAATATTAACCTTTAATGTTGTAATTGGACCAGGTGTTATATTACCTTGTACTAGTGTACCCTACCAAAGGAAATAATTATAGAGCCTATAGGGGGTACACAGCGTGACCCCGAATTTTACTCTTTTTGTATATCTCCAAAAGTGTTTCGAGAAGCTTTATTTCGCAGAAATTCGCCTCCTCAATAGCTCTTATACGCAGAAATTCTAAGTCCATTCTCAATATTAACAAAGCCTCCTATCAGACCTTAATATTAACTTTTAATGTTTTAGTTGGACCAGGTGTTGTATTACCTTGTACTAGTGTACCCTACCAAAGGAAATAATTATAGAGCCCATAGGGGGTACACAGCGTGACCCCGTACTTTACTATGTATGTATATCTAAAACAGTGCATTTTTCAATGTTAAGAAACGTGCCTCCTATCAGACCTTAATATTAACCTTTAATGTTTTAATTGGACGAGGTGTTATATTACCTTGTAATAGTGTACCCTACCAAAGGAATCAAATATAGACCCCATCTGGAGTACACAGCGTGACCCCGAATTTTACTGTTTTTGTATATCTCCAAAAGTGTTGCGAGAAGCTTTATTTCGAAGAAATTCGCCTTCCGAAGAGCTTTTATACGCAGAAATTCAAAGTCTTTTCTTAATGTTAACAAAGCCTCCTATCAGACCTTAATATTGACCCTTAATATTTTAAGTGGACCAGGTGTTATATTACCTGGTACTAGTGAACCCTACCAAAGGAAATAATTATAGAGCCCATAGGGGGCACACAGCGTGACCCCGAATTTTACTCTTTTTGTATAGCTAAAATAGTGTTGCGAGAAGCTCTATTTCCAAGAAATTCACCTTCTGAAGAGTTTTTATAGGCAGAAATTCTAAGTCTGTTTTCAAGAGGAGAAATAAATTTTTTATGTATGTATATCTCCAAAAGTGTTGCGAGAAGCTTTATTTTGAGGAAATTCGCCTTCCGAAAAGCGTTAATACGGAGAAATTCTAAGTCTTTTCTCATTGTTAACAAAAGGCTTCATATCAGACCTTAATATTAACCGTTAATGTTGTAATTGGGCCAGGTATTATATTACGGGTTACTAGTGTACCCTACCAAAGGAAATAATTATAGACACCATAGGGGGTACACAGCGTGACCCCGAATTTTACTGTTTTTGTATATATAAAACAATGCATTTTTCAATGTTAAGAAAAATGCCGCCTATCAGACCTTAATATTAACCTTTAATGTTGTAATTGGACCAGGTATTATATTACGGGGTATTAGTGTACCCTACCAAAGGACATAATTATAGACCCCATAGGGGGTACACAGCGCGACCCCGAATTTTACTGTTTTTGTATATCTCCAAAAGTGTTGCGAGAAGCTTTATTTCGAAGAAATTCGCCTTCTGAAGAGCTTTTATACGCAGAAATTCTACGTCTTTTCTCAATGTTAACAAACCCTCCTATCAGACCTTAATATTGACCCTTAATATTTTAAGTGGACCAGGTGTTATATTACCTTGTAATAGTGTACCCTACCAAAGGAAATAATTATAGACACCATAGGGGGTACACAGCGTGACCCCGCACTTTACTCTGTATGTATACCTAAAACACTGCATTTTTCAATGTTAAGAAAAATGCCTCCTATCAGACCTTAATATTAACCTTCAATATTGAAATTGGACCAGGTGTTATATTACCTTGTACTCGTGTACCCTATTAAAGGAAAAAATTATAGACACCATAGGGGGTACACAGCGTGACCCCGAACTTTACTGTTTTTGTTGAGATTTATAGCTTAATATTAAAGCGAGTTATGTGGTCTTGAAAACTTACCCGTACATGACTATTTTATGTTATTTTTTATTCCATTACACGTTCTTTAACGAAGAAAGAGGATTGTTTTTATACAGAGAACATATTAGGCAGGCCAAACTATCGAAAATATTGTAAATAATATGAATAAATTAATTTTAATTGATTTTTCCTATTTTTAAGCTCTGTTCTCACTTTCCCGAACTTAAAAAAATTATTTTTCATATATTCTAAAATATAAAATATAAAAAATATAGAAAAAAATAAAAAAATATAGAAAAAAAAATATAGAAAAAGACATTAAATGAATAATATAATGTAAAATTAACAATAGAAAAAAAATAAACAAATTTTAAAAATTGTCCACACTGGGATTCGAACCCGCACCGTCTCGCTCAGCTGCTATCACGTTATCCGCTCCACCACGATTACACGGTCAGCGAGTTACTTCATGGCTTCAAAAGCAATCTCGCGGTCAGTTTAACGATGTACTTTGGGGGCCCATTGCGACCCTCCTAATTAAGCTATAAATATTTCCTTAGGCACAGGGGTTGGAGGCATGGTACCCTATTTTGGTACCAAGTTTGAGATTTATAGCTTAATATTAAAGCGAGTTACGTGGTCTTGAAAATTTATCCGAACATACCTATTTCATGTTATTTTTTATTCCATTATGCGTTCTTTAACGAAGAAAGAGGATTGTTTTTATACAGAGAACATACTAGACAGGCCAAACTATCGAAAGTATTGTAAATAATATGAATAAATTAATTTTAATTGATTTTTTCTGTTTTTAAGCTCTGATCTCATTTTCCCGAACTTAAAAAAATTATTTTTCATATATAATTCCTTCTATAATATAGAAAAACACATTAAATAAATAAAATAATGTAAAATTAACAAGTGAAAAAAAAAAAAATTTCAAAAAATGGACAGCACTGGGATTCGAACCCTCGCCATCCCGCTCAGCTGCTATCACGCTATCCGCTACTCCACGCATACACGGTGATGGTGGTATTCCATGCCTTCCAAAGCACTCTCCCGGTCAGTTGATCGATGTATTTTGGGGGCCCATTGCGATCCTCCTAATTAACCTATAAATATTTCCTTTGGCACAGAGGTGGGGGGCGTAGTACCCTATTTTGGTACCGAGTTTGAGATTTATAACTTAATATTAAAGCGAGTTACGTGGTCTTGAAAATTGATCCGTACATACCTATTTTATGTTATTTTTTATTCCATTATGCGTTCTTTAAGGAAGAAAGAGTATTGTTTTTATACAGAGAACATACTAGGGAGGCCAAACTATCGAAAGCATTGTAAATAATATGAATAAATTAATTTTAATTGAATTTTCCTGTTTTTAAGCTCTGTTCTCACTTTCCCGAACTTAAAAAAATTATTTTTACTATATAGTTACTTATATAATATAGAAAAACACATTAAATAAATAATATAATGTAAAATTAACAAAAGAAAAAAAAATTAAAAATGGTCCACACCGGGATTCGAACCCGCGTCGTCCCGCTCAGCTGCTATCACGCTATCCGCTCCACCACGTATACATGGTAAGCGTCGTATTCCATGCCTTCAAAAGCACTTTCCCGGTTAGTTTAACGATGTACTTTGGGGGCACATTGCGACCCTCCTAATTAAGCTATAAATATTTCCTTAGGCACAGGGGTTGGGGGCATGGTACCCTATTTTGGTACCAAGTTTGAGATTTATAGCTTAATATTAAAGCGAGTTATGTGGTCTTGAAAACTTATCCGTACATACCTATTTTATGTTATTTTTTATTCCATTATACGTTCTTTAACGAAGAAAGAGGAATGTTTTTATACAGAGAACATACTAGGCAGGCCAAACTATCGAAAGTATTGTAAATAATATGAATAAATTAATTTTAATTGATTTTTTCTGTTTTTAAGGACTGATCTCATTTTCCCGAACTTAAAAAAATTATTTTTCATATATAATTCCTTCTATAATATAGAAAAACACATTAAATAAATAAAATAATGTAAAATTAACAAAAGAAAAAAAAACAAATTTCAAAAAATGGACAGCACTGGGATTCGAACCCTCGCCATCTCGCTCCGCTGTTATCACGCTATCCGCTACTCCACGCATACACGGTGATGGTGGTATTCCATGCCTTCCAAAGCACTCTCCCGGTCAGTTGATCGATGTATTTTGGGGGCCCATTGCGATCCTCCTAATTAACCTATAAATATTTCCTTTGGCACAGAGGTGGGGGGCATGGTACCCTATTTTGGTACCGAGTTTGAGATTTATAACTTAATATTAAAGCGAGTTACGTGGTCTTGAAAATTGATCCGTACATACCTATTTTATGTTATTTTTTATTCCATTATGCGTTCTTTAAGGAAGAAAGAGTATTGTTTTTATACAGAGAACATACTAGGGAGGCCAAACTATCGAAAGTATTGTAAATAATATGAATAAATTAATTTTAATTGAATTTTCCTGTTTTTAAGCTCTGTTCTCTCTTTCCCGAACTTAAAAAAATTATTTTTCCTATATAGTTACTTATATAATATAGAAAAACACATTAAATAAATAATATAATGTAAAATTAACAAAGAAAAAAAATTTAAAAATGGTCCACACCGGGATTCGAACCCGCGTCGTCCCGCTCAGCTGCTATCACGCTATCCGCTCCACCACGTATACATGGTAAGCGTCGTATTCCATGCCTTCAAAAGCACTTTCCCGGTTAGTTGATCGATGTACTTTGGGGGCCCCTTGCGATCCTCCTAATTAACCTATAAATATTTCCTTCGGTACTGAGGTGGGGGGCTTGGTATCCTATTGTGGTACGGAGTTTGAGATTTATAACTTAATATTAAATCGAGTTACGTGGTCTTGAAATTTGATCCGTACATACCTTTTTTATGTTATTTTTTGTTCCATTATACGTTCTTTAACAAAGAAAGAGGATTGTTTTTATACTGAGAACATACTAGGCAGGCTAAACTATCGAAAGTATAGTAAATAATATTAATAAATTAATTTTAATTGATTTTTCCTGTTTTTAAGCTCTGTTCTCACTTTCCCGAACTTAAAAAAATTATTTTTCATATATAGTTCCTTCTAAAATATAGAAAAAGACATTAAATGAATAATATAATGTAAAATTAACAATAGAAAAAAAAATAAACAAATTTTAAAAATTGTCCACACTGGGATTCGAACCCGCACCGTCTCGCTCAGCTGCTATCACGCTATCCGCTCCACCACGATTACACGGTCAGCGAGTTACTTCATGGCTTCAAAAGCAATCTCGCGGTCAGTTTAACGATGTACTTTGGGGGCCCATTGCGACCCTCCTAATTAAGCTATAAATATTTCCTTAGGCACAGGGGTTGGAGGCATGGTACCCTATTTTGGTACCAAGTTTGAGATTTATAGCTTAATATTAAAGCGAGTTACGTGGTCTTGAAAATTTATCCGAACATACCTATTTCATGTTATTTTTTATTCCATTATGCGTTCTTTAACGAAGAAAGAGGATTGTTTTTATACAGAGAACATACTAGGCAGGCCAAACTATCGAAAGTATTGTAAATAATATGAATAAATTAATTTTAATTGATTTTTTCTGTTTTTAAGCTCTGATCTCATTTTCCCGAACTTAAAAAAATTATTTTTCATATATAATTCCTTCTATAATATAGAAAAACACATTAAATAAATAAAATAATGTAAAATTAACAAGAGAAAAAAAAACAAATTTCAAAAAATGGACAGCACTGGGATTCGAACCCTCGCCATCCCGCTCAGCTGCTATCACGCTATCCGCTACTCCACGCATACACGGTGATGGTGGTATTCCATGCCTTCCAAAGCACTCTCCCGGTCAGTTGATCGATGTATTTTGGGGGCCCATTGTGATCCTCCTAATTAACCTATAAATATTTCCTTTAGCACAGAGGTGGGGGGCATAGTACCCTATTTTGGTACCGAGTTTGAGATTTATAACTTAATATTAAAGCGAGTTACGTGGTCTTGAAAATTGATCCGTACATACCTATTTTATGTTATTTTTTATTCCATTATGCGTTCTTTAAGGAAGAAAGAGTATTGTTTTTATACATTGAACATACTAGGGAGGCCAAACTTTAGAAAGTATTGTAAATAATATGAATAAATTAATTTTAATTGAATTTTCCTGTTTTTAAGCTCTGTTCTCACTTTCCCGAACTTAAAAAAATTATTTTTACTATATAGTTACTTATATAATATAGAAAAACACATTAAATAAATAATATAATGTAAAATTAACAAAAGAAAAAAAATTTAAAAATGGTCCACACCGGGATTCGAACCCGCGTCGTCCCGCTCAGCTGCTATCACGCTATCCGCTCCACCAAGTATACATGGTAAGCGTCGTATTCCATGCCTTCAAAAGCACTTTCCCGGTTAGTTGAACGATGTACTTTGGGGGCCCATTGCGACCCTCCTAATTAAGCTATAAATATTTCCTTAGGCACAGGGATTGGGGGCATGGTACCCTATTTTGGTACCAAGTTTGAGATTTATAGCTTAATATTAAAGCGAGTTATGTGGTCTTGAAAACTTATCCGTACATACCTATTTTATGTTATTTTTTATTCCATTATACGTTCTTTAACGAAGAAAGAGGAATGTTTTTATACAGAGAACATACTAGGCAGGCCAAACTATCGAAAGTATTGTAAATAATATGAATAAATTAATTTTAATTGATTTTTTCTGTTTTTAAGGTCTGATCTCATTTTCCCGAACTTAAAAAAATTATTTTTCATATATAATTCCTTCTATAATATAGAAAAACACATTAAATAAATAAAATAATGTAAAATTAACAAGAGAAAAAAAAAACAAATTTCAAAAAATGGACAGCACTGGGATTCGAACCCTCGCCATCTCGCTCAGCTGCTATCACGCTATCCGCTACTCCACGCATACACGGTGATGGTGGTATTCCATGCCTTCCAAAGCACTTTCCCGGTCAGTTGATCGATGTATTTTGGGGGCCCATTGCGATCCTCCTAATTAACCTATAAATATTTCCTTCGGCACTGAGGTGGGGGGCATGGTATCCTATTGTGGTACGGAGTTTGAGATTTATAACTTAATATTAAAGCGAGTTACGTGGTCTTGAAATTTGATCCGTACATACCAATTTTATGTTATTTTTTGTTCCATTATACGTTCTTTAACAAAGAAAGAGGATTGTTTTTATACAGAGAACATACTAGGCAGGCCAAACTATCGAAAGTATTGTGAATAATATGATTTAATTAATTTTAATTGATTTTTTCTGTTTTTAAGCTCCGATCTCACTTTCCCGAACTTAAAAAAATTATTTTTCATATATAGTTCCTTCTAAAATATAGAAAAAGACATTAAATGAATAATATGATGTAAAATTAACAATAGAAAAAAAAATAAACAAATTTAAAAAATTGTCCACACTGGGATTCGAACCCGCACCGTCTCGCTCAGCTGCTATCACGCTATCCGCTCCACCACGATTGCAGGGTCAGCGAGCTACTTGATGGCTTCAAAAGCAATCTCGCGGTCAGTTTAACGATGTACTTTGGGGGCCCATTGCGACCCTCCTAATTAAGCTATAAATATTTCCTTAGGCACAGGGGTTTAGGGCATGGTACCCTATTTTGGTACCGAGTTTGAGATTTATAGCTTAATATTAAAGCGAGTTATGTGGTCTTGAAATCTCACCCGTACATGCCTATTTTATGTTATTTTTTATTCCATTACGCGTTCTTTAACGAAGAAAGAGGATTGTTTTTATACAGAGAACATATTAGACAGGCCAAACTATCGAAAGTATTGTAAATAATATGAATAAATAAATTTTAATTGATTTTTCCTGTTTTTAAGCTCTGTTCTCACTTTCCCGAACTTAAAAAAATTATTTTTCATATATAGTTCCTTCTAAAATATAGAAAAAGACATTAAATGAATAATATAATGTAAAATTAACAATAGAAAAAAAATAAACAAATTTTAAAAATTGTCCACACTGGGATTCGAACCCGCACCGTCTCGCTCAGCTGCTATCACGCTATCCGCTCCACCACGATTACACGGTCAGCGAGCTACTTGATGGCTTCAAAAGCAATCTAGCGGTCAGTTTAACGATGCACTTTGGGGGCCCATTGCGACCCTCCTAATTAAGCTATAAATATTTCCTTAGGCACAGGTGTTGGGGGCATGGTACCCTATTTTGGTACCGAGTTTGAGATTTATAGCTTAATATTAAAGCGAGTTACGTGGTTTTGAAATTTGATCCGTACATGCCTATTTTATGTTATTTTTAATTTCATTACGCGTTCTTTAACGAAGAAAGAGGATTGTTTTTATACAGAGAACATATTAGGCAGGTCAAACTATCGAAAGTATTGTAAATAATATGAATAAATTAATTTTAATTGATTTTTCCTGTTTTTAAGCTCTGCTCTCACTTTCCCGAACTTAAAAAAATTATTTTTCATATATAGTTCCTTCTAAAATATAGAAAAAGACATTAAATGAATAATATAATGTAAAATTAACAATAGAAAAAAAAATAAACAAATTTTAAAAATTTTCTATGTATGTATGTATGTATGTATGTATACCTCAAAAAGTGTTGGGAGAAGCTTTATTTTGAGGAATTTCGCCTTTCGAAAAGCGTTAATACGAAAAAATTCTAAGTCTTTTCTCATTGTTAACAAAAGGCTTCATATTATACTATAATATTAACCTTTAATGTTGTAATTGGACCAGGTACTATATTACCGGGTACTAGTTTACCCTACCAAAGGAAATATTCATGGACCCCGCATTTTACTGTTTTTGTAAATCTCAAAAAGTGTTTCGAGAAGCTTTTTTGACCTTTTTTGACCTTTTTTTGACCTTAATGATAACCTTTAATGTTGTTATTGGACTAGGGGTTATATTACGGGGTAATAGTGTACCCTACCAAAGGAAATAATTATAGATCTCATAGGGGGTACACAGTGTAACCCCTCATTTTACTATGTATGTATGTATGTATATCTAAAACAGGGCATTTTTCAATGTTAAGAAAAATGCCTTCTATCAGACCTTAATATTATCCTTTAATGTTTTAATTGGACGAGGTGTTATATTACCTTGTAATAGTGTACCCTACCAAAGGAATCAATTATAGACCCCATAGGGGGTACACGGTGTGACCCCGCAATGTATGTCTATCTGAAATAGTGATGCGAAAAGTCTTATTTCGCAGAAATTCGCCTTCCGAAAAGCGTTAATACGGAGAAATTCTTTTTTCAAGAGAAATAAATTTTCTATGTATGTATATCTCAAAAAGTGTTGCGAGAAGCTTTATTTGTAAGAAATTCGCCTTCCGAAAAGCGTTAATACGGAAAAATTCTAAGTCTTTTCTCAATAATAACAAAGCCTCCTATCAGACCTTAATATTGACGTTTAAATTTGTAATTGGACCAGGTATTATATTACGGGGTACTAGTGTACCCTACCAAAGGAAAAAATTATAGACCTCATAGGGCGTACACAGCGTGACCCCGAATTTTACTATGTATGTATGTATATCTCAAAAAGTGTTGCGAGAAGCTATATTTCGAAGAAATTCGCCATCCGAAGAGCTTTTATACGCAGAAATGCTAAGTCTTTTTTCAAGAGGAGAAATAAATTTTCTATGTATGTATATCTCAAAAAGTGTTGCGAGAAGCTTTAATTTGAGGAAATTCGCCTTCCGAAAAGCGTTAATAATGAGAAATTTTAAGTCTTTTCTCATTGTTAACAAAAGGCTTCATAGCAGACCTTAATATTATTCTTTAATGTTGTAAATTGACCAGGTGTTATATTACCTTGTAATAGTGTACCCTACCAAAGGAAATAATTATAGACCCCATAGGGGGTACACAGAGTGACCCCGAATTTTACTCTTTCTGTATATCTAAAACAGTTCATTTTTCAATGTTAAGAAAAATTCCTCCTATCAGACCTTAATATTAACCTTTAATGTTGTAATTGGACCAGGTGTTATATTACCTTGTACTAGTTTACCCTACTAAAGGAAATAATTATAGACCCTATAGGGGGTACACAGTGTGACCCCGAATTTTACTGTTTTTGTATAGCTAAAATAGTATTGCGAGAAGCTTTATTTCGCAGAAATACGCCTTCTGAATAGCTTTTATACGGAGAAATTCTAAGTCTTTTTTCAAGAGAAATGAATTTTCTATGTATGTATATCTCAAAAAGTGTTGCGAGAAGCTTTATTTTGAAGAAATTCGCCTTCTAAAAATCTTTTATACGCATAATCTTTCAACGGGAAGGCTCCGACGCTGGTCCCCGTACCGGACCGGAGTGTATTGCCGGCAGAGGCGCTCCGGATACCGCAGCAGCCGGGTTGCTTTTACGAGAGAAATAAATTTTCTATGTATGTATGTATACCTCAAAAAGTGTTGGGAGAAGCTTTATTTTGAGGAAATTCGCCTTCCGAAAAGCGTTAATACGAAAAAATTCTAGTGTACCCTACCAAAGGAAATAATTATAGAGCTTATAGGGGGTACACAGCGTGACCCCGAATTTTACTCTTTTTGTATATCTCCAAAAGTGTTTCGAGAAGCTTTATTTCTCAGAAATTCGCCTCCTCAATAGCTCTTATACGCAGAAATTCTAAGTCCATTCTCAATATTAACATAGCCTCCTATCAGACCTTAATATTAACCTTTAATGTTTTAGTTGGACCAGGTGTTGTATTACCTTGTACTAGTGTACCCTACCAAAGGAAATAATTATACAGCCCATAGGGGGTACACAGCGTGACCCCGCACTTTACTATGTATGTATATCTAAAACAGTGCATTTTTCAATGTTAAGAAAAGTGCCTCCTATCAGACCTAAATATTAACCTTTAATGTTTTAATTGGACGTGGTGTTATATTAACTTGTAATAGTGTACCCTACCAAAGGAATCAAATATAGACCCCATAGGGAGTACACAGAGTGACCCCGAATTTTACTGTTTTTGTATATCTCCAAAAGTGTTGCGAGAAGCTTTATTTCGAAGAAATTCGCCTTCCGAAGAGCTTTTATACGCAGAAATTCAAAGTCTTTTCTTAATGTTAACAAAGCCTCCTATCAGACCTTAATATTTTAAGTGGACCAGGTGTTATATTACCTGCTACTAGTGTACCCTACCAAAGGAAATAATTATAGAGCCCATAGGGGGCACACAGCGTGACCCCGAATTTTACTCTTTTTGTATAGCTAAAATAGTGTTGCGAGAAGCTCTATTTCGAAGAAATTCGCCTTCCGAAGAGCTTTTATACGCAGAAATTCAAAGTCTTTTCTTAATGTTAACAAAGCCTCCTATCAGACCTGAATATTGACCCTTAATATTTTAAGTGAACCAGGTGTTGTATTACCTGGTACTAGTGTACCCTACCAAAGGAAATAATTATAGAGCCCATAGGGGGCACACAGCGTGACCCCAAATTTTACTCTTTTTGTATAGCTAAAATAGTGTTGCGAGAAGCTCTATTTCCAAGAAATTCGCCTTCTGAAGAGCTTTTATAGGCAGAAATTCTAAGTCTGTTTTCAAGAGGAGAAATAAATTTTTTATGTATGTATATCTCCAAAAGTGTTGCGAGAAGCTTTATTTTGAGGAAATTCGCCTTCCGAAAAGCGTTAATACGGAGAAATTCTAAGTCTTTTCTCATTGTTAACAAAAGGCTTCATATCAGACCTTAATATTAACCTTTAATGTTGTAATTGGGCCAGGTATTATATTACGGGTTACTAGTGTACCCTACCAAAGGAAATAATTATAGACACCATAGGGGGTACACAGCGTGACCCCGAATTTTACTGTTTTTGTATATATAAAACAATGCATTTTTCAATGTTAAGAAAAATGCCGCCTATCAGACCTTAATATTAACCTTTAATGTTGTAATTGGACCAGGTATTATATTACGGGGTACTAGTGTACCCTACCAAAGGACATAATTATAGACCCCATAGGGGGTACACAGCGCGACCCCGAATTTTACTGTTTTTGTATATCTCCAAAAGTGTTGCGAGAAGCTTTATTTCGAAGAAATTCGCCTTCTGAAGAGCTTTTATACGCAGAAATTCTACGTCTTTTCTCAATGTTAACAAACCCTCCTATCAGACCTTAATATTGACCCTTAATATTTTAAGTGGACCAGGTGTTATATTACCTTGTAATAGTGTACCCTACCAAAGGAAATAATTATAGACACCATAGGGGGTACACAGCGTGACCCCGCACTTTACTCTGTATGTATACCTAAAAAAGTGCATTTTTCAATGTTAAGAAAAATGCCTCCTATCAGACCTTAATATTAAACTTTAATGTTGTAATTGGACCAGGTGTTATATTACCTTGTACTCGTGTACCCTATTAAAGGAAAAAATTATAGACCCCATAGGGGGTACACAGCGTGACCCCGAACTTTACTGTTTTTGTTGAGATTTATAGCTTAATATTAAAGCGAGTTATGTGGTCTTGAAAACTTACCCGTACATGCCTATTTTATGTTATTTTTTATTCCATTGCACGTTCTTTAACGAAGAAAGAGGATTGTTTTTATACAGAGAACATATTAGGCAGGCCAAACTTTCGAAAATATTGTAAATAATATGAATAAATTAATTTTAATTGATTTTCCTATTTTTAAGCTCTGTTCTCACTTTCCCGAACTTAAAAAAATTATTTTTCATATATAGTTCCTTCTAAAATATAGAAAAAGACATTAAATGAATAATATAATGTAAAATTAACAATAGAAAAAAAAATAAACAAATTTTTAAAATTGTCCACACTGGGATTCGAACCCGCACCGTC